>JANITW010000007.1:24722140-24732802 GCA_027564335.1 Erythroxylum williamsii
TACGTAATGTAATAAAATTTTAATGACAAACTTAATCTATTATTAATTATTAATAAAATATGATAAATTAATATATTGTTATTTTTAATAAAATAAATTATCATTTCATACAAAAAAATTATATATATATTTTTATTTAAATAATGAGATGTAAATACGAAAAAACAATAAAATAATAAACAATTTTATAATTTTATTTATTATTTTAAATACCAACGAGAATAAATGAAAATAAGATACTAATCATCTTATTTTTAACAACATTGCATCAATAAATAAAATTTTGGGGTGAATTGAACCGACAAATCTTATATATACATTTGGGCTTGAACCCGAGTCGGTGAACTCAAATAACCAAGCCCAACTGCAGATCACTGAAGTATAAATACAGAAACACCACAAATCAATATTAGGGTTTTGTAACTTTCCATCAGGACCGCCATGGCCTGCACAATTGATTTTCGAAACCTCGATGAAGGCTTCGGCGGCAAGACCTACAAGCGTAAACGTCAAGAGGCCGAGGCCGCAATAGCTACTGCCACCGCCGAGTCAGCTATGGAGGTCGACGACGTCGCGCTACCGCCCCCAGCCAAAAGATCAGCTGTACCATCATCGGACGATCCGGATAAACCGACGTTCGCAAAGCCGACTTACGACGGCGTGATCGCCGGGAGAGTGTCAGGCCGGAAGTGGAAGCAAGTGAGGAAGCAGCGAGCGTCCGCGAAGCATGTGAGCGTGAAGGGAACAAGTTTCGAGGAGAGAGAGAGGCAGAAGGAGATAAAGAGAGCGTATAGAGAGAGAATGAATGAGCTGAAGGAGGAGATAAGAAGGAATAAGGTTGAGAAGAGGAAGATGAGAGAGGAGAGGGAAAAGAAGAAGCAAGAGAACATATTGAGGTCGGGGACTAAGTTGCAGAAGATCTCTAACCCCAAGACTTTGAAGAAGATTGCCAAATCTAGAGACAGGAAGTTGCTTAAGGTTGTTCCTGATGATGTTGTCAACAAGAAGAACAAGAAATAAAAGATGTTGCTGCATTTTCTGTTTTAAGTTTGATATGCTGTAATTTTTTCATAGGGCAATGCAAGAAGATTTTTCATTGGAACTACTAATCATTAACCATTAACCATTCTGTAGCTTTTCTCAGGCCTTAGGGCTTTTTCTTATTTCCTTCTCACCAAAAAAAAAAAAACAAAAAGAGAACTGCAGGAGCCCAATCGTTGTAAACTAGTTTCATCTGAAGAAGAGCACCATCCTTGCCTCTTGGTATTGTAGTAGCCCTAGCCCTGAAAATACACCATGAGTGACTGATTGCTTAATCATAACTATGCAAGAATGCCCCTTCAAAATTTTCTAAGCCAAAAACACGACCCTAAAGACTGTTTGATTTGATCAATCATCAAGTAGAAAAAAACAAACATCTATTAAATATATCCTTACAATATCAATATGTGTAAGAGCAAGACACATCCTCTAACACGCACACAAAAAGCTACTTTAGCTATGAATAACTATGTAGACTTTACGTTATCAACATCAAAATTCAATCTTTTGTGTACAGAGCAGGGATAAAGCTAAATAACATGGAAAGTTGCAATCTTTTCTGCTTTTCATGGATAAAGCTGGTGAAGTCATTCAGAAATGATCGATTCTCTGCAGCGTAATGCTTCCTATGATTGTAAAGGCTCACAAATTTGAGTTAACCAACATAAAAAGTAACTTAACGCATAAGCCTGAACAAAAGACAACAATCTTCCTCCTTCTTCCCAATTCGCTGAGCAGCCAAATTCCTTTAACTGATCATGACAGAAACTGTGAAAATCCCATGTGGATAAACCATTACAAAAAGTAAAAAGGAGAAGCACAAAAACCAGAACCGCCCATCTCAAAAAGTACAGAAAGAAGGAAGAAGAAGAAAAGAAAAAAGACTAGAAATTTCTAAACAAAGTGAAAAGAACATATACTGATTACAGAAGCAAAACTTACAGATCATTCGGATGCCGTATATCAGCCTCCAAGACTTTGAGAGTCCTGATATGAGGACTTGGTCAACTGGTAATACATAATCACCATCTCTCACCAACAAAGTTGGCTCCTCCAAGAAATCAAACCCACAAAATAAAACCAGACTAGGGAGTTCTCGTCTCTCTCTACCTCTAAAATGGTCAGAGAAATAGAGCAAGCGTACAAGAAAGTATGCATACCTCAGCCTTTAAGAATCGTAAAGCTCGATCCAGGACAGAGATGTTCTATGATTATGATTTAATAGGAGAAGGAAAGTGTTGAGGCGGAGAAAGACAAAGAATCGGCTCAAACAAAATAAGCTGAAGCATTGACGTTTGGTTTAATTAAAACGAGTTAAAACGTCGACGTTTTAAGGTGATCTGACGCCAAAATGGGGACATATTGGTGAGTCATAAGTTGTTTCTGAATTTTCTGAAATACTTACGAGTCACCAATGAAGTTAGATTTTTGGATTTAATGGCAGAAACGCAATGGTTTTAATGTGCTTCATATCTGCAGAACTCGAGTGTCTTTCCTGTTAGGGAGCAGGGTCCAAAATCGCAGTTCCAATGAAGCTGCTAGCGAGGTTGGAGCAGCTGAAGTTACTCCCCGAAGTTGAGGAAGCTGGCAACCTATCAGCACCAGAGATTTTTGAACTGTCTGTCTCAAAGTTCAGAAAATCTAAGCCTCCTGTCAATGGAAACGGAGTGGGTTGTCCCACCCTGGTGCTCCTGGGGCTCTCTTTGGATCCTTCTATGTTTACTTGGTTATCCCTGGCAGATTGCTCTGCACTGTGGCTTCTCTACTTTGGGTCAGCTTCACCGGCTTGTTCTGCATCAAACTTTGTATCCAACTTGCAGATATTGCACTGCAATGGGAATATGGAGCACATTCATTCTACCAAGTTTGATCATCTTATCTTGTCACGCGACACGTCCCTAGTCATGATTTACCTTCCCTTCTCTTCCATGATATCTGTCACTTATGTTTTCTTCGAACCAAACTTAGCCCCTTCAATTTAATTTCTTCCAAGGCATTCTATGAGTTGCTCTAATTCTGGAGTGTGTGCGTGAAAGAGGTATCTTGAAAAATTACACAACTTCCATGAATAGTTACATGATTATGCTAAAAAAAAAAAAAACATTGGTCATGTAATTTATGGGAAGCTCAGATGGACATAACCAAAAAGGGAAAAAAAAAAAAGACTGGGATTTTTGTTGAGTAATTGCAACTTAAATATGAGCAAGAATCTCTAATGCCTTGGTACCCTCATTTCTACTGTCAAAAATCATCTGTGCAATTTTGGTTGCCTATGGTCAAGCAGGGACATAACTACCTTTTGCCCCACCTTGACGTCCTCCCCTCTTGCTTCCGTTTTGATTACTCCATAGATGATCTTCTCCGCCTCCATCACGGCCACCTGAACCCCTGGCTCGCCCTGAAAACTCGGCTTGATTTCTGAATTCATTCTTACCATATCCTCTACCACTGCCTGAGATTCCACGACTCTTGAAACTATCACTCCGAAACCTGCTTCTTCCTGAAGGATACCTTCCTCTGCCACTGCCGCTAACTGCAAAAACCAGCAGTATTCTGACTTTCTGTTATATTGGACGCATAATATTGGAATAGCTATGCCCTCAAACACAACAATTTGAATTGATCAAGTTACTAAAGAATAAATTTGATGCACCTCGGGTATTAGTTCTCTTTTCCTCAACAACAGCTACATGATCCCCGATGCTGATTGGCGAGGCCTGGAATTTAGTTTTCACATAACCATGCTAGTACTTCACATAAGAAGTCTCTAACTAAGTTCACACACAATGCATGTCCAAAATCTAATACTGCTCTCCAAATAAAAGGAATGAGCATTGGTGGGGAAAAGAACAAAGCATAATGATATTGGATGCATGAGAGAAACGGGGAGATAACAGCACTTCAAGTAGCTAGCCTATTGCACTGTTATTACATAATTAAACTGCCTCTGCCTGCTAGTGAAGATGATTTTCCTGAGTTATTTCATCAACTATGTTCAAGAGAAAAATAGACAACTGAATGACTTATTTCTAATTAAGTTTCAGCCAATCTATTCATAATAATAGGGCAATACATGCTCATACTAATATTTCAAAATCTTCAAATATAGGATTATATAGGAGACATAACATGACAATACAAAATCTACAATACTGCACCACAAGTTGGAGTATAAATCATGGGTTTGCTCCAACTTATTAGGAACCATCTCATCCATAGCTAAGAACTTATTAAATGCTAAGAAAGGTTTAATTGTTAATATGAATTTTTTGTTTCAATTTCTAAAAGAAACAGAAAATAATAACATTTGAAATCCTGAAATCAAGTTCCAAAATTTAAAAGTTCTAACATACACTGCTTTGGAAGAACAAACTAAATAGGGTAATATACAATGATTCAATAAATCTACCTATATCTCATATAAATTTTCAGCTATATTGGCCTAGGAGTTTCCTTTTAGGGTCCACATGAAAACTTCGAAGAAGGTAAATATGCTTCAGTTTTAGGTAAATATATACGGAGGATTAAACCTTTCATCATCATCATCACATCCAGTCTGAAGTCCCGCATTGAAGCGGAGTTTGGGGGGATTTGATAGTTCGCAACCTTATCCCTACATAGTAGAAAGACTGTTTCCGGTAGACCAACATTAAACCTTTCTTGTTGATCTTAAATGGGAAAAAATTTAGTAATCATATGATTGCCATCTCTTTTTTCTCTCATTAATTTCCAATCTTGAGAGTTATACTCTTAAATAATATCTTATGCATCTATAGTTAAAACAGATGCAGTATAGTAAATTTAATGTGAAATTTTCATTTTCCCATACATACAGGAACAAGATTGTATTTTCAAACAATAATGCAGAACTCCACTAAGACAACTGCTTGATAAATCAAGAGACCATTAAGTAGAAGCAGATAGAATAATGAAATGAAAAAAGACAAGGAGAACAAGCTTTAATAAGTGTAATACAAAAGTATTGAAGAGTACCTCAAGTGCACTAAGCATAGAACTCAATGTTTCGAATTCAACAAACCCAAAACAGAATCCTTGCTGTAGACAATGGGAGATTAATATAAACATCAAATAAATGCTTCGATAAAGTAAAAAGCATAATGATATGCATACCAGACCTTACGACTTCTGACTTGGATGCCCCCATGCTTAATTGGTCCAAATCTTCTAAATGTCTCATCAAGTTGTGCAGTCGTCGCATTATAAGGCAGATTGCGCACAAATATGGAGTGACCTTCAGCTGTAACAAGCATAGTTTACAGAGAATATAGGTAAAAATGTCACAACATTTTATATTACATTCTCTCCACCTCTTGCCAAGAACACCCAAACCCAATCCCATAAAAGAGACTCTCCAGCACCATCTGGTACTAAGATTTAAGCCTTGGTGGGGACAGTGGAACCAAGATATAAACTTAAGGATAGCCCGCAAAACAGTTTTGCATCACTAGATCAACATCCAAAACTGGAAACAACGTTGGCAACAAGTGAACATTGGACATGTAAATTCAAGTGGAAGTTCAACAATTTATCACTTGTGAAGAGAATGCACCTTCTTCAGATATGTCTCCACTTTCAGCTACAATGCCACTGGCCGGAGCCCAAGCCTTTGCTGCAGAAGCAGTTTTTGCAGAGTTGAGTAACTGCTGCTCAGCGTTTGGGGATGATGGCCTCACATTATTGGTAGGTACATACACTGGATTAGATGGTTTGTTACCTTTCATCACTTTCACCTGTTCAAATTTCTGGTCAAGCAATACCCAAAAACAAGTAAAGAGTAAGAAGGACATTGGGTTGAAGAGCATTAATGTACGATTGAAGCATAGGATTTTTTTGGAGCATCCTCTAGGGCTGCCGGCACTGCATCATCACTACTACCAACTACATTCTGGGTTAAATCAACTGGGGGTTCAGTGACATCTTCTTCAGTAAATGATTCTTCTTCCTTATCAGAAGGATCACAAACTTCAGCATCATTATCAAGATCTTCCTCCTCCAAGGAAGCAGGATGATCTACTATAGCGTGATCTGAACTCTGACCGGGCTCTGGACAGAATGTTCAAAGTAATTATAAACTCTGCACGTTCCAGTGAAATATAAAAGAAGAGAACAAATGGATGGAGAGAAGTAAAAAATGGCATCAACCTTCTTCTCGTGGAAAGGAAGTGGGAGGAGCAGTTGTCTCATGGATTCTATTAACCATGGCAGAATTGTTTGGCAATGATTCAGTATCCTCAACAAACCTAAACACATCATTTAACACAAAGTAGCCTCTGTCTTGCCGAGCAAGAAAGAAGGTTTGCGAGAATTTCTTTCTGACATTGTCCTTTCCAATCAAGCACCCAGTTACAAGCACAATCACCCCTTGCCCAAAAGACTCTTGAGCGTCTGCAGTTTTTATCTCAGCAGTGTAGTCTTCATAATTCAACGAAATAATCTTGTCATTGATTGCCTGCTCCAAGGTGAAAAATAATGAAAAAAGAAAATGGCAACCTACATCCATGTACAACTGTCATTCCAAACTCTCAATCCAAATTTATAATGACTAACAAACTGCCACAAGACATCTAAAGCAACATACCATCACAACAAGAATGCAAGTTAACCTATATCGATCCTCAATACCTTAAAAAACTATTGTCCCAGAAAAATATACATGAAGTATTAGTTTCTTTAAACATCAACCAGCTGATTTCTTCGTTTACAAGCACTGTCATTACCGATGCTGTTGTGCCATTGCTATGGAGCTCAAAGCAATATTGCCTAACTATGGCACACAATATTGCCTAAAGATTAAAAAATCCCTATGCCAGTGGATCCATTCCAATTTAATAGAGATAACCAAATCCCACAGAATGATAGCAAAGACATCAAGTCACAGAATAATTTATTTCCTTCCATAAAAGGGATGGTGACAACTAGAAAACAATTCATGTTGAAATTTTTTATAAACCAACTGAACAAGCCTACCGTGCCATTTTCCTCCCTATTAAATTAAAATGTTCACATCCACTCACACCAAATGACCATAGACTGTCTCCAAAGCATTCCAACTAATAAATAATTACATGATTTACGCTTTGAATACTATAAGGTACTTTGTGGATGAATAAAAGTGCCATATCTCATGATTTTAAGGTGAATTTATGTGTCTACCATTCAAAATATTCTAATAACTTACTTGCATGGTAGTCACAGTTCCCATAAGACCACCTGCATCTGGTCGGCTGAGTAGGCTTGAATCCTGATAAAACCTATGCACCAATCCAGGAGAAAAGTGAAGAATATGGTAATACTGCTGCACAAAGGCATTTCCAACAACTTCAGCACTAGGAGCAGGGGGAGGAGCCGGAGCTGGAGCTGGAGCTGGAGCAGGAGCAGGAGAAGTTTCCTGCATTGCCATCTACCATTAAAATCCGATGTCAGTAAAGGAATAATATAAACAGACATCATCAAGATATGCCAACAAAACTATGCTGTGCATTTAATGAATTGATTAAGCTACATGAATAAATTACATACATTTTTTGCCACGTGCATAACACAAATGAATTCTTTTTCCCAGTGTTTTACTATGAGATTTTGTAAAAGTGTGAGAAGATTAATTGTATCAGTATAACAAAATGTTGAATAAAATGTTTTTATGTAACTAATTATCAAATAACTGATTTTTAAATTCAAATTACAAGAATACTTTTGAAAAATACGGAAACTGCAAGGGGATTTGATGTAATTAATCCAAAAGTAAAGAAGGAACAAAAGGAAACTGGCATGAGCAGGAGGACCAAAAATGATTATCCCGAAAAGATTATAATATTATAGTACAAATGCGTATTCTGTCCAGTGTCTACGCCCACCATTCCTAAAGAAGAAGAAGCAGAAGTCGCAGATATAATAATATTTGACTTTGAGAAATATTCAATGAAAAGCTTTTGACAGCTAATCGACTAACTGTGGAATCCACGCCAACAAGAATCAAAACTACAGAAAATTACAACGTAAGAAGCTTAGACCGAGAAACACATCGCATTCTATGTAAAACAAAGCATAAAGCAAGATGATAATAGATTAAAACTTTTTCCAAATGAAATCACAACATGAACCAAAAAGAAAAAAGAAAAGAAGTACAGTTCAAAAAGGCCAACAAATGAGCAATAGGGAGCTAATTACAAAGCGAGACAGACCAAGAATCAAAGTGCACTACAAACCAATAGAAAGAAACAAATAAAAAGAGAAAGTTGAGATATTTAGCTACAGATTTATTCAAGGCAAAACCAGGAGTCTACCAGACACAACAGGAAAACCCCATAAGAATCATGGCGTGAAATGAACCCAAGGTGCAAAATCAAAGAAGGAATTGACCTCAAACATGGTATAGCTGGAGGGATCAGTCAGACAGCAGAGTACAAACAGAATAGCAGATCAAAAGAAACGGACAAAAAGCAAAAGCAAATAAATAAAGTAGAAACGAACGTTGAAAGTCTCATGAATAATTGGGAAAAAAAATACCTGATTGCTGTGTGATTTACGCGTAGAGGTAGAGCTGAACAGAGAGATCTGCAAGAGAAGGGAGCGTAAGCACGCGAGAATTAAGAGAACACAGGACAGACCAAAATCCTGACAGCGAGAGAGAGAGAAGGAGAGAGTCAGAGAACGTAAATGTTATAATGTAGACTGCGTAGTGTTGTGGCATTAATTAATTAATTATTAATAAGAAGTATTGACATTAGATAATACATAATAATATATAAATAATGTTTGTTAACTACGTTAACAGAAACTTGGTTTAAATTGGCATTATCTATAGTATAAAGAATCTTAGACGTGACAGCTTTGGTAAGCTTAACTGTGGCGAAAATATTTGCATACATATACTTGCAAGCAATATTATAATATTGTATAGTTTTGATTTTAATACGGTATAGCACTGATATTGATTAATACCGAGTATTATTTCGAATACTTTTTTAAAATTATAAAATATTCTATAAATTTTATAAAATTGCAAAATAATCAATTGACATATTGTATGTAGTACAAAATTTTTAATTTTCCCTCAATCTTATCCTAAAAATCATAATAATATAGATTTTAAAGAAAAATAATTTCTTCATTTTTATTAATATTACTTTTCACATGTCTCATGTCTAAATAATAATCACAATTAATATAAGAAAAAGATCATTTAATTACCACGTATATATAAAATTAAGAATAATATAAAGTAACTAAAATGTTATAATTTACATTACATTGTAAAGAATATGAACATATAGAAGAGCGGCATTTATGTGTCTTCAGATGTGAGGAACCGGGAAGGCTTTAGCAATTTAGTTGGGTTAACTCTTCAAAATACTCCATTATGATATCTAGGAGTCCCTATCACCTTGGGAAAGCCTTGATTCTCTGACTTCATGCCTTTGTTGGAAAAATTAAAGAACATAATTAATTCATGGTAGAATCGGTTCCTCTCCTTTGCTGCCAGAGTCAACTTAATTGTCTCAGTGTTGAATAGCATGCACGTGCATTGGGCAGCCCATGTGACTATTCCGAAAAAAGTAATCAAAGAAATGGAAAGGATTTTAAAATCGTTCTTATGGACTGGTAAGTATGAAAAGTGCAAGAGAGCTAAAATAAAATGGAACAAGGTTGTTGTTCCAAAGAAGCAAGGGGGTCTGGACATTATTTCGTTTTCTTCGATGCAAAAAAATTTGTTTATACACGGTATCTTCCTCCGTGATATACCAGACAGGATGATATGGACAGCTACCCAAACCGGTGAATTCACAACCTCTTCAACACGAGACTTTAGGAGAGAGTCGATGGAAGAGGTACCATGGGCCGAGCTCATTTGGAAACAGGTATTATATTCTAAATCAACTTTTTTCCTATGGCTGACTATTAAAAACAGATTGAGAACAAAGGCCAACTGGTTCGGTACTTATGATCCTATATGTGTGTTGTGTAAGTTAGTCAACGAAAGTAGAAATCATTTGTTTTTTGAATGTGAGTTTACCAAATCAGTGTGGAGCCGAATCTTGCATATGATAGGTACCTTGAACTTTACTTATGAATGGAATGAGGTTCTAGCAGATGTTATTCACACAATAAGACAAGGAAGGTAGGACTGTCTCATTATTAGGACCTCTTTTCAGATGGTACTCTACCACATTTGGCGGGAGAGGAATAGGCGACTTTACAAGCAAGTTGAGCGGAACAAATATGAGCTAGCGGATTGCATTATTAACTTGATAAGGGAGGTCCTTATAGGGCATGGGAAGCATGATCATTTATATCTGGCAATGAGGAGGCATTGGTGTATATAGATGTTGCATGATGATGGTTATTCTGAGATAGTGGTTCCAAAAGGCTACTTATTCTCTTTTGTTTTGCCTTTATAGGTTTGCAATTCTTTTTACATTGTAGACGTTGATTTATGGTAATTTCAAGTTTCTTAAAATTAAAAAAAGAATAATATAGGTTCATGAATCCATAAACATTACGATAAGAGTTCATATCGAGGAACATAATAAGGTAGAAGTGAAACCTAAAACAAAAACACTTATACTTAAAAAGTTCTATTTTTATATTGCATATATAAAA
>JANITW010000007.1:24779703-24794484 GCA_027564335.1 Erythroxylum williamsii
TCACAAATAATTGAATTAACTCCAAAACCATAATATAAAACATGTTTCTTACCTATTAAGCTTCCAAAACCACAAACTCTCTACTTCCCTTCTCCACACACGATCATCATCATTTTAAGGGAGAAAATCTTAGGTTTTTATTTTTTTTGTAAACAAAAGAAGAGAAAATAAGTAGGATAAGAGAGTTTTTAGGTAGGTAGAGCTTGGTAACAATTAACAAGAAGAAGAAAACCAACAAAGGAGGAGGAAAGGAGTGGCTACGGATGAGAAAGAAAATAAAGTGGTTTTGTCTTCTTAAAAGAAAGCATCGTGAAAGACTTTAGGAAAAGTTGGTATTTATTAAATCTATAACATGGTGGCATGTTAGGCAAGTGACAAGTGTCACTTGCCACATGTCATACTCCTAAACCCTCACTTATTTCCTTTCTAATAAAAATTCAATTTCTACACCAATTTGTCCTAAAATTCTAATGGCTCCAAATAATAAATCCTAAGGTCATTTATCTAAATTTTTAGTGCCATTGGACAGTCATTTCCACTATCGGTAACCAATCGGTCTGCCACTTGGTGTTTTTCCTAGTCTAAAAATTACACCGAAAATTTCCAAAATTTTTTTAAAATTCACTAAAAATTCTCAAACCTCAATGACCCTCTCTAACCAATTTTTTTATACACAAAAATCATATTTTTCATAACAATCATATTTATGATCAAATATACCAGAAAATGTCATGAATGAATGTACAGTCATTTATATGTGCAAAATTTACTATTCACATGTATGCATATGTATGAACATATCAAGACAATTCTAAGTACTCATGAACTATTCCAAATTACTATTTTACCCTTCCCATCGATGATGGGATGTTACAGAGTTTGTAGGTCTTCTTAGGAAGTATTATATGATAGTTGTAAAGCAAATAAAGGATCACACATATACTAGTAAAACTTACTTGGTAACTATCAAAGGTAGAAGAAATGAGTAAATTATGTATGTAATGTATTATTCGTTTCAATTATTTCAAGGTTGAGCTTCTCCGAAAATTGATATAATTTATGTTTACCAAGTAAAAGACACTTTATGTTAAAAGACTCTTATGATTCAATATTCTAGAAGAAAGTTCTATATTTTATTAAATAAAATAGACATTTCTTTTATTAGTTTTTTGGGTAGTTTTTTTACGAAATTAATATGCAATACGACTTTCACTTTTATTAAAATTTTTAACAAAATAGAAGGAATATATGTGTCTATTTCATAAAGCATGAATTTTATAAAATACTAAACAATATACAAATTTTCAAAAAATTAATTAAATAAGGAATGTCCATTTCTTTTACCCTAATTTTTCTTAAGTTGAGGTGATGACACATATCATCCAATTTTTGTATGAAGGGACCTTTTTTGTGTGTGTATGAGAATGTTAATTATTTAGAAATTATTTTATCAATTTTTTATTCTTGATATATATTATATAAGATGCTCTAGTTACATGTGAGGGATAAAATAGATAATATTCTTCAACTAACCAAAGGTTAATGCGTATTTACAATTAAAATGAATTATATAATTATGTATAAAATGTATAGATAGATTAAATATAAAGCATATAAAATAAATTATAAAATTTGACGTTTTAAAATATATATTATTAATGTGTTATATATCTGTTTTACTTATATATTGTATTTAATTTCAAATTTCAAATTTCAAATTATTTAATTCATATCTTATTTATCATATTGTTCATGAACTTCAATTTTTTTTTTTGCGATAATCAATTAATCCTATCATATTAGAGATCTTACTTGACTCTCATACTAATTTCTTTTAAGAATTCATTTAAATTAGTCTTGTTAACTAAATTACTCAGATGCTGATATTGAGGGGTTTTTAATTCCACATAATGTGATTATACTTGACTCTACAATTCCTTATAATTGTTCTTTTGACTCTCCAATTCCTTACATCTGTTCTTTTGTTTTGGGAGACAGCCTTAGAGGAATGACTTTGTTCCAAGTATTGATTTCGTTATCTTCTTCAATCTATCCTTTTCTGTGTGCTGAAAACAACAAATGGCTTTTGATTTTAAGATTTTTCTTCACTGTGACTGGTCCAGATTCATAGACATGTATTTTGATATACACTAAATCAGTTTCTTCGTATTGACAAGTGCATAATATGAAACAGTTGGACATGTTTAAAGTCAAGTGGATGAACTACATGAACTCCCCTTTAGCTGGAAGGATAACAAGTTTCAAGCGATCATTCACCCCACTCTAGTACAAGAAGATATAATTGCTGCCCTGAACAAAGAACAGTAGTGCATGTCTTTGGATCTGAGGGACCATTTATTTTTCTGCAAAGATGGGAATCAGAACAGTTAAAAACCTTTCTCGTGATTGCCACCATTTTCTGCTTGCTCAGTAAGAGTCTGACTCGGAGATAACTCAAGAAGCATACTTTTAAAGAATAAACAAACCCTAAAAATTGAGCCAAATAAATTCTCCTGGTTTGTTTTGGAAACGTTGTTTCCTGCAATACAGTCACCAGAGAGTGTGAGAAACCAAACTAACAGTCTCTGAGGTTAAGAAATCAAAATTCTGTGGACAATGTTTAAGAAGCCGGTAAAGGCATACTCAAGAAGACAGGAACACAAACATACTTCCTTGTTAGCTTAACAAAAAATGGTCTGGGTCTGTCCTTTTTAAAAAAAAAAAAAATCTGTACATGTGATGGGTTGTTCTTCATAGTTGGGGGTGGTCTAGGGTTCAGAATCTTCAGAGTTGGGACGGATAGGGTTTATTGTTCCATTTCGTAGAGGGCGAGTAGGGAGTAGAGGTAGAATAGAAAATAGGGTTCAGCTTTTGACGGATGCATGCTACTGTGCACATCATTCCATACAATTGGACGTCAATAGTTTTGGTGATGATTCAATTTTACTAGATTGTTGGGGTAACCGAACGATGAAAGCAGTCTGTCTCAGGTATAGCATCATCTTGTTTAGAACTTCCCTCAGATATTTTACAGGTTTAGCATCATCTTGTTTAAAAGTTCCCTCTGATATTTTACAGGTTTAGCATCATATTGTTTAAAAGTTCCCTCTGATATTTTACAGGTTTGGCATCCCTTCTGTTAGTTTACCCTTGTTAGCCTTGAACTTCTAATGATTGATTTAGTTACGCTTTAAAAGGAAAAACGGAATATAAGTCAAACAGGAAAAGAAATGTATGACAGATGTCATTTTCGGGTTTTCTTGAAAAAGTAATGAGTTGCACACAGATTCATCTAATTTCTTTTCTTAACAGCTTAAGCTCTAAGGTTTAAGGCTGTAAAGAGTAGTTGCTGTAAAACATGGTCTCTTAATGAGTAGTAAAGGGAGAGAACAATCTGGTATATATTACATTTTCGATGGTTGCACTCGTATTGCTGCAGGATCTATCAAGCACAGAAAGAAATGAAGAAAAGAGATTATATCAAACAATCCAACCCTACTATTACCGATCACATTTAGGCTAAAATTTCCTAAATCATTATAAAATTTGTTTCATATGGCTGTATGAACTATACAAAGAAGAATCAGGTTAAGACCTTCAAATCTCACTCAGAAGCACGAATCAATGTCCTAACTAATTGGGATTTTGTTTCTGGGATGATGTTAAGTTCATCTTCTGCTGGGCAAGATCTCTCTGCCGTAAGTGGGAGAGTGGTCCTGCGTTCTGCTGACTATAGATGCTTTAAAGAGCCTATATATATTGGTCCCTCATCTACAAGGAAGCTAAGTTATCTATCCTCTAACTCAGCTGATCAAACCACAACTTTTTAAGACCACTTGCCAGTGACTTATCTAATTGAATTCCAATTAATTAGAAACTAGTAAGTCCCTACTGCAGTAGACAAACCATTTCTTATACTCAAATAAAGCTTATAGAGTCTTTTATGTATCATAAATGTGCACAAATCATCTGAAGAGGAGGAGGGAAGATCCAATAATGGGACACTGGAGTTCAATAACGTACTACTTATTACATTTTGGTTTATGCTAGGCATGCATTATAAAGCTATCCGATGTGAATAAAGCATGAGGTCTTGTTCTCTTTTTCTAGTATGTACGTTGAATGGTCCCCGTGGAAATCAACCATCTACCTAATGTAACATGGCACACTGAAAGGTAATTACACAGGTGACCAACAAGGCTTAGTTATTAAGCTGTTGATTGTTCAGTATGTGGTATGAACAATTCCATGAAATTCCAATTCGACGTGTCATAATACTCAGGGAAACATATGGTCTTGCGTTTGCCTTGTCTTTTTCTCTTTATTCCATATAACGCTGAGTAGATAAATTCCAGCACCTTTCTTTTTAAGAACTGTGTTTTTTGTTGACTGACTATCAATAAGTCTGATGCAGTCTTCATAGAACAAAGATAAACTAAAGACTACATTTTTGACAAGGATCCCAGCAGTGCTTTGTGCCTGTTCTAACTGCTAGTCTTCTTCCTGCTTCTTGGCCAGGCCCAGCACTGAAGTACAGAAAAAAGAAGCTTCAATGTTCTGCTTTATGTAAGTTAAAATTCGCACATGATGCATCTTCTTCTAATGGAAGGGAAACGTTTTTAACCACTTCCAAAGTAGAATTCTAAATTCTACTACTTGCTTGTCGAATTCTCTACAAATTTGAAGCTTTACAAGTCACAAACTAGGTTTCTTCAAAAGAAATCTGCTTTCTGTTCGAACCTAGATGGAGGTTAACCTAAATTTCAAGTTAACCAGTGCATCAGAAGTCCTTTGCAAGTTGTCAAGCTCAAATTCAGATACGGAACTTATTTGCTCAGATCTGACTGTCTGATTGTCGATTTGTTTGGCTTTCTCATTAGTTCTTTACAATTTGCATATTTATTGGAAGCTGGGAGTCTGTACTCAGCTTCACGATCTTTAGAATAGTTGCATATGATGTACAAGATTGAGTTCATAAAATAATGTTTCTTTTCCTTATCTTGAAAGCAGTTGCCAAAAGAAAAAAGCGATTGCTCCAACAGTATGACCTAGTAAACTCCAAAAATGAAAATTTAGAAGACTTAGGAACGAAGAAACTAATCAAATCTTATCATCCTGTTACAGCCTTTACATTGCAGCTCAACAATGGAAGTGTTGACAACATGATTATGAATTCAAGAGAAAATGATTTTCAAGGAAAGAGAGAGGGGGACGATGGCAGCAAACACTCCAAGGCGGCATCCACTTCAAGACATTGGTCAGCCTTTAGAAATCCAAGAATTGTACGTGCGTCTCGTTCTTGTGGGGGAAAAGACAGACACAGCAAGGTTTGCACCATAAGAGGATTGAGGGACAGAAGAATCAGGCTTTCTGTACCAACAGCAATTCAGTTATATGATCTTCAAGACAGGCTTGGTCTCGCTCAGCCTAGTAAGGTCATAGATTGGCTAATTGATGCAACAAAAACCGATATCGACAAGCTCCCACCACTGCAATTTCCGCAAGGATTTGGTCAGCTCCATCAGCAGATGCTAGTTCCGCACCAGTTAAGAGCTTCTGATCAATCTTCTATTCCTCCATTATTTGGCTTAAATGCTTCATACGCTAAGGATTCTTTAGGGATAAAGATTGATAATAGTCCTGATAGAGGGGAACAGAATACGTTGGAGAGACCAAAGTACTGGAATGTTGAAGCTTCATTGAGAGAAAAAAGTAAGGAAGATGAGTCCATTACCGATCAGAAAGGAAAGTGGATTGAAACAAATGATCCTCAATATCAAGGTGGGATTTGCAATTACAGTAGCAGTACTGGACAAGCTCAAAGGTTCTTTCCCCTAGCAGTTCACTCCTCTTTGCCTTCTTTGCTAAACAGTTCCATGGCTTTTAACTCCTACCATCATATAGATGCTTCCAATTTATCTTTCCCTCAATTTGGAACCCACGGAGTTGTATCCCATTCTGAAAATTCCCTGAATAGCAATACTGTTCCATTTCCATCGTCACTCCCTCTGTCGGCTGGTTCTCAATTACTTTTCTGTCCACCCGCAACTATGTCAACACTTTTTTCACCCTTTAATCCTTATGGGAATGCTACCATTGGGAACTCGAGAGAAATCAACCATTTTCAGTTACTAGGTTCAAGTCCCTCACAACATAGAATATCAGGGTCTCATGCAATGAGCTCATCATCTGTGAAAACCTTTCCGTTCAATCTGAACCCGGGGCCTGTCCATTTTCAAAGCAGTAATGATGACCACCATAACAAGTACAACGTCAACTCTTGAAGAGTCTCATCGTTAGATTTTGCATGTTAATTCCGTGAGATGGTACTAAGCAAAAAGATTGTTTCAAACCCCATCTTCATACCTCACCACTTGGTAAAAGATTTCAGAATCTCTCGGAATTGCTTCTCGTGAGTGGATTTTCTGATACAAGTAAGATACACTATATACTTTCTCTTGCATTAGTTTATAAGAAAGCATACTATCACCATACATTGGAGTGGATAAGTAAGCTGATCAAGTTTGTATCTTAGTCATTTGTAGTTTTAATTCTTGGGTTTAGATCGATGTTACTGTTGCAGTGAAAAAATGGGATTAACCACTAATGCATATCGATTGCGAATGATAATGTCAAATATATGACAATGGAATCTGTAATACGTCCACACCTATCAAGTATGGTCCCTTTAAATCACGTTATTACCGTTTTTGATACATTTCCTTAACAGGTTTCCAACAATATTTTTCAGCAAATGTGTCTAGTAATGTTGCTTGCCAAGTTGAGAAATAAAATAACAACGAAGCTTTATTAACCATTCTATTGTTCGTCTTTTACTTAAAACTACCTTGTTCTACCCTACTCTTAATATGTATACGTTCTGAGTTCAAAACCCTCAAGAATGCAAATAAGCTTGTAATTTATTGATAGCTTGAGAATACTGAGAGTTCTCTTTTTATTTTAAAAGTGAAACCTTTGAGAAGTCCTTATGTTCTCTTATGCAAAAGGAATAAAGAACATGAAGAGTAAATAAAAGGTGGCAAGTTCAGATTAACAGCAATATGTAAAATTTTTGAACCGAGTTTTCTTTTCTTACCATGGAGGATACGGAACACGAGCTGCCTGTATATGGCACGACTCTTTGTGTGTATACGTGCTTCTGCAGCCATTACTCTTAGGAAGGAAGGAGTATAATGCAAAAAAAGCTGAGTAAACAAGTAATTGATCGTATGAGACAGTAATAACAGACGTCATTTATTATGGGGCTGTTCACATGCATGGTTCTCCAGTCGGGTATTAAAATCATCTGCACAGCCATGCACTGATATTTGGTTTCATACATACATACATACATATATATATATATATATATATAGATCGAAAGGTATACGTATACTATACACCTTTCAAGATTTAACAACCCTTCAAAGAAGCAACATCACAATGTCCATCCAAGCTTCTTTTGCTTCTTGATTTTGTTAAGCCTTGGAGAGTTTGGAAGGAAAGTAGTAGTATCACTATTATCCTTCAAGGTAACATACAGCTACAGTCCAAAAGGAAGACTAAATAATCCTAGGACATGCAAACCAAACAAGAGTTATACGAATCTCCCAGTCCCTGCAGAATTCCTAATCTTACTTTTAAAAAGTTCTCTTTTTCACATTTTTGTGAGAAAATATCAATTTTACTTATCGATACAGATATCCCTTCAGTTTGCACAAGACCATGCTCAAAGTTCATATATATACTTCATGCAAGGCCTCATCCTTGTGAATTACCAAAAATAAATTACAAATGATAAATAAGAGGAACAAATATTTCAAAAGTCACAGCTTTATCTTTCAATTACATACCCTTCATTTATACGGTTTAAGTTTAGTGTGGTCCAAATATCAAAGAAAAAAAAACCTTCAATATGTTAAAGAACCTACAAGTCTTTTAATAGGAAAATCAAGTCAAGTTAGTTCTTTTGTATCCTCCAATCATGAATTCACTCTTGGTTCTTTACAAAGAATCATCACATCCTCTTGTCTTATTTTTCTAATCTTAATTAAAATGTAAATACCCAACTAATGCATTGTTATAAATTTATAAATAAAGGCCTTTTGTATTAAAATTCACTTATTAGTTTCTATATTATTTAAAGACCTTACACCAAAGATTCTATTAATCTTTATCATATGACATTATTTCTTCCTCATCAAGTTCATATTTTTCCTTATATGCTTATTTCAAAATTTGTTTTTCAATATCTTCAGTCAATACTTTTATTAAAGTTTTTGCTGGATAAATCTACTTAAATTAACAATTGAAATGGTTTCAGTAAGGGGGGAGATATGGATTCATGCATCACATGCACAACAAAACAGTGGAAGTGATGGAATCTAAATTCTGATCCCCATGACATAAAAAAAACCCAGAATCTCTAATGCATGCATAATCAGATTAAGTGAACATAATATAATAGTACATGTACCTTTTGATTCTCCTCCTTTCTTGATTCTTCTCCCTGTTTGGGTTGTTGTAAACATCAAACCCTTCTTTGATGACTCAAGAACACACAAAGATGAAGAAAAAACAATGTGTAAAGGTGGTTAGCGCACCAAACTAGATGAGTTCAAGTAGATGCTCTAATAGAGAGTTAGAACAAGAACGAGTTGCATGTAATTAAATTGTACAACAATTGTATAAATTTCATGAACAAACCTCAAGATCACTTCTCTCTAACCCCAGAACTCTTCTAGACCCCTTATCTTCTCAATGAAGTGTGTTTTTTGACTGGTTAGCTCTTGTGTATATAAATGAAGAACTTACTTATATACATCTGTTGAGCTTTCAGTCATGATCGTGGCCTACTTAATTGATAGCCGAGTCTTCGGGTGGCCTACTTAAAATAACCATATACACTTTATTTTTCATCCAATCTTGTATGCGTGTGACTATTAGGTTTCTGGTTATTTTGAGTACTTGAATTAACTCTTAATTCAAGCAAATCATGAAGGATTTCATGATGCCAATTTATTAGAATATAAGTGCATTAACACATGAACTCTTCGATAGTTAATTATTCGACTTACGAACTTTTCTATAAATAATTACCATACAATTTGTCCTTTCACCATACTATATCTTACTTGGTTCGAAGTATGAGCTATATGTCAACTCCCACTAGATTGACTACGTCATATTTAATCTAAGTGATGTTAGTTCTTATCTTAGGATCTCTTTACTCTATTTGTCATTGAGGATTCCTTCATGACACATAACTGATCTGGCTAGAGACTCCTCAATAATAACCCCGACAAGAGACCGTGGGTATCATCTTCTTCTATCAGAAGTGATGAATCTTTTATTGGTTACCCAATTACCTTTGAATACCAATAACTGTACCCAATTATCAAGCGACCTCGTCTTAGGGTAACAAGGAATGATGCGAAAACATAGGATCAGTATCCAAGATATCCTTGAGTATCTCAATTCTAAGGATATTTGCACAATTGCTATGATGAGATTAATCATTGACATTTGATAGATCATCCATACTATAATTTCATAGCGGGTCATCCAATATACTTACAACTTTTAGTAAGCATCTACATGTTAACTCTAAACATCTCATGCTTAAAGTTTAGATCCATTAACATGTGCTAGTCTATATGGATTAATACTATCCCGTCTTATTAATCCTATGATTAGGGATAATTTAGATACTAACATAATTGCATATGATGGGATCATGATCACATCATGATTTCCTTCATGTTATGTTTTGCATAATGGACTTCATTAATTTGATTTAAGATTGACATCAATTCATAAATAAGCAAACATCAAATTAATGAAAAATTGTCTTTCACTTTATTAATCAAAATTAAATTTATATAAAAGTATTAAAGGTGATTGCCTTAGAGTACTACTTTACTAGTTTCTAGTATAACTGTACATCATAGCTATATATTTAATAAACGTTGACATTTAAATATGTCTAATTGTTCTTATCTATGAATTATATATGGACACACACATGTGCAATTAAAACTTTCCTTTCCAATTAACTGAAAATAGAAAGTCAAGCAACCAAATAGCCATTAAATACATTGAATGAACGTACCAACACCCACCACAGTTTCTTCTCTTTTGCCCCAGTAACTGGATAATAAGATATATAAACAGTTAAGTGAATAGCAAGAAGGACAAGGTCTTGTTGCGGACTTCCTTTCTGCCTCTCCGTCTCTATAGCACATTCACGCATGCATGAAGCAATCATGGTGGCCTCCTGAGCAAGAGCCATGTCTAAGCTAATTTCGCGGGCATTAATTAGGGTTCTTCGATCAAAAGTTTTTCGAGAGTAATAACAGTCTCCAGAGTGGGCAGCATAAGGTCAACTTTAAACTCTCTTTATAGAATAGGCATTAGCTAGAGTATTGCATTGCTTGTTTAGGAGTGTAATAGACAAAAGAGAAACAAGGGAAAACATACTTTATTTATAGCATGTGCATTCCCTACGTTAGTAAGTAATCCGTTCTTCTTCTACTTTTTCTTTTTTGTAACAGTCTTATGATGTGTCCTTAGGAAACTTTGAAAAAGGAATGGTGAAGGGGCTGTATACCAAGAAAAAGAGCAATAGATCAGAGGATTATAGGGATTGGTGGAAAAATCATTGAGACATAAGCATGAAAGCGAAGTCACATAAGCTGCCAGAAGACCCTAAGAACAAAAGCAGTCTGAGAATCAACAGGTCACTAGATCCAAGGTATCATTAAAACAAAGACTGCAACTTGGTTTGTAATTCAAGTATAGCAAAAAAGGGTGCTTGTGGTCCCGTTGTTTAGGTATATCATCCATGTGTATATGTGATCAAGAAAGTTGATGTACAAAGAAACAGTACATCATTAATTAATCAAAAGGAAAAAGATACCTAAACGTCATAAAAAGATTATAATAAAAAAATATCAGTATTTTCCTATGATTGATTACAAATACAGACTAATTTGGCCATAGTAAATTGAATATTGAAGATGAAAAGAAGCGTTGTGCAGGAACTAGGTAGGGATGGTAAGGTGTGTAGTATCTGTAGGCCTGCAGCGTGCTTTAGACACTGGTGGTCCTAAACATGCATAGTCTATTGTGCCAAGTTAGTAAAAGGCAGCATTATAAGTTAATTAAAAGGTTGCCTTAGTTAAGGCTTATTCCCCTCATAAATTTTGCAGTTAGAAAGGTTGGAACACTTTCTATAATGTCTTAAACTTGGGTTTAGATCATGCGTTCTCATTACTCTATTTCTATCATGTTCTACAAGCATCTATCTATTAATTTCTGTGGATCTCATTTATTGAATAGATAGATGCTTGTGAAACAGGGTAGGAACAAAGTAACGAGAACAAGTAATCAGTTCTTCTTACATATATATATATTTTTCCTTTAGTTTTTCTACAGTAAAACCCCATTGAATAACATTGAGACCATATAAATATATCAATTAAAGACGTATTAATTGATTGATAAAATAAGACTTTATTAATTTATGGAGTGTATTCATAACCTAATAGAAATTTTTTTAATAAACTATTTTTATTGAATTTTACCAATATAAAAATTCAACCTCAAATCTTTTAGATGCAATTAAAAAATTAGACATGTGATCCAACTATATTTAAATTTTAACAAAAAATATTACAATAGAATCATATTTTAAGATTATATTATATTAAATTATACATAATTTTATATTTTTAGCAAACTATTAATTTAAGACATGAATGAGACCATAGGGTTATAGAATTTTTTCATAAAAGTATATTTTATTAATTTATCACAATTATTATTTATGTACATTAGTTTAACTAAGATTGTCAAGCTTTATTTTATAATAGAGATTATTATTCTTAAAGTATGAATTTATTAAGGTCTTATTGTACCATTAATTTATTTTGATTGAATCTTAAATATATTATAAATATATTAAATAAATTTTAAATAGTAGAGATCCTTATGTACATTCATATTTAATTATTGTTTCATATTATTTTGATTAGTTTTAAATAGATTGATCATTTAATTAAAACAAATAAAAGGTATATAAGTTATTAATCACTTTTCATCTATGTATAAATATTAGATAAGATCAAATAGGAATAAATTAAAATGAATTAAGTTGGGATTATTGATCTCTTTAATTAAGAAATCCAAATCGTTAATGAAAAAGTTGATCAATGACAATTGTAGTGATATATATATTGATTACCTGAGTTTTATTTCATATTTATGATAATAAAAATTATGTTATTACTAATATTTTTTATCCTTGATGGTATTAGTAAGTTAATATGTAAAGTTTAATAAAAGGGTAACGTGAGAAAATGAGCCAATTGAATCAGTTGAATAATCAAGGGATGGAGAAAATAAAAAACAAAGTGCAGATGCAATTTAAATTAAGAGCCAAAAACAAAGAGAAATTAAGCATATCATATTTAACCAAATGGTTATAATATTTTTTGTAGCCTTATATTGATCATTTCAATGAATTAGAAGATCAATCAATGTATGATCATTTTAATTTAAGGATAATGAAAAAAGTATTTTTATTATCAAGGAGAAAATTGTTATCTTTGAAGAAAACTCTTAATCTTTAAACAAACTTTTAGGAACTTTTGAAATAATTTTGAATCAAATTTTTGTCAAAGAAACTTGTTTTGACCTTTAAAAGAACTTGAAAAGTTTGAAAAAGTTGTTATAAGGACGTTGATTGATCAATATCATTGTGGCAATATAATTGACTAGTGTCTTTCAAAAAATATGTCCCATGTGTTTGTGATTACATTGTTCATGACTAAAATACTAAAATAATAGACTATCATATAGAATAGTTGATCAATGCCACTATTATTAGTTATTATAACAAATAATTTTTGTATTTATGCTATTTTGAGTGTAACTAGACCATATGAATTTGGAAGGATTGTTGAGTATACTAGAGAGTTTTTAAGAGCCTTAAAAGGGTAGAGAATGCATGTTTGCATTATATGTACTTTGATGTTAATAAGGATATTAGTTTTGAATTTTGCGCTTATTAAAATTAGGAAATTGCTTGAGATGCACTTAGTGAGGGTTTCTCTTGACCTTCAACAAGATTTGCAAAGTGTTATTCTTCACTCGTGGCAAAGCATCACAATTTTAAGGGTTCTTTATCTATGAGATAAAAGATTGTATATGGAGGGGGTGCTGTTCATTTATTGAAGAAATAAGATAGTGAATTTTCAAGTTAAAATTAAAGAGTGGGTGTAAGCCGAGGATTATTTTTCCAAACTACTATAAATTAATTTTATCTCTTTTTCTTTTCTCTTTTTTATTTTATTTATTTTGTGGTTGTTTTATATGAAGTTTCTATAATCATTGATTAGAGTAATCAATTCATTCATTAATCTAGAAATAGGAAAAATGGAAAAACAAATCCATTCCCTACTTACATGCTATTCAAAGACCAACAATTGACATCAAAACTGGTCTTATTTATTGCATATAGATTTTCAACAAAATTTGAGTAAAATTTATTATGACACAATTTGATTCGTATTGTAGCTAAGAGGGCCAAAACATTAATATTGCTTTTTTTTCAATGAAAATGATTAATTATTTAGAGAATAAGGATTAAATTTTTTTCTTATATTTGATGATTTAATTTATAGGAGATTGTAGATAAAAGTTAGTGGAATAAAAATGCAATAATATCATTTCATTAAATAGTACAATAATGCATATTTTCTTTTCTGCAATAGATAAAAATGTGCTCTCTAAAGTTTCAATATATCTCAATGATCATGACATTTGGCATATACTTGATCTTACATATGTTAATGATTATCATAATGATGTTGGTGTTAATAATATTAATATTACTCATTATGAGTTGGATGAGAATTCAGATAACAATCAAGAATGGAATTAGAGAAGCAGATCAATGTCATCTTTTTTCCCTTATTGTGATATACATAAGTCTGTTAGTAAAATATCAAAATGTAATTAAAATAAAGAAGATGATACATTGGAAATGTTTAGGATAGCTCAACTGGTAGAGTAGAGGATTGAAAATCTTGTGTCACTAGTTCAAATGTGGTTCCTAGCACATGATTGATTTGTTTAGGAAAGAATCATTTTCTAAGTTTATTTTACGAAGTGATAATTTAAATATCATTATTAGAGTCAAAAAGTGCTCTAATGACAGGCATGAAATTGGTTTCACTTATAGAAATGCACCATCCAATACTATGACAATTTTTGTAAGGGGTAAGCATTTACATGATAAGTCAGTATTTAAATTATCATAAGAGCATGTTTTTTTTAAGTAAAAGAATTTTATAAAGATTTAAAAGAAGAAGATACACGAGTATTATGCCAAACAACTAAGGTAAAACTAAGACGACACCGTGGAACATGAAAAACCAAAACAAACAACAATGTTTAGCAGGTGGAAGTTAGACACGTTATCATTGTTTGGTAGCTATAAATGGTATATAAATCTTCTCCTTACTATCGGGTATCGCGAAGCTTAGGGAAACTGATGGATTCTTTGTAACATCCCGTTACTGATAGTAAGGGTATTATAGTAATATTGGAACTGACTGATAGACTTTACTGTATTTACTGACTGAGTATGCTACTGGCCTCTAATTATAGAGGAACGAGTTTACTGCATATGCATATATTTATTGGTACATGCATTCATGATTTTTCGGTATTTAATTGTGAATTGGAACTGACTGAACTGACTGGAACTGACTGAAT
>JANITW010000007.1:24858103-24872411 GCA_027564335.1 Erythroxylum williamsii
GATTCGACATCTATGGTATCCAAGCAAGTGTGATAAGTATAAGCCCAAGTAGTTGGGTCTCGGATCCAACAGTTGGGATCCGGTCTCCGGGTCGGGTCCTGACAGCTTAACTTTCCTTTTTTTTCTATTTCTGTTAAGAATCAACTTTTTAAGATCTAATTTATACAAACCATTTATAAGTAATTCCTATCCATAATAAACATCATCTTTATAAAAAGAATGGTTTTACTTTAAATAATAAAGACATATCCATTTAAATATAAATAATAGATGAAAATGTTGTTTCTTGTAATGATTGGAACATAATAATAAATACCTAATTCCACTATAAGGCTAAAAGGCAAAGCTAAACTACAAGTTCTTATAATTAATGCAATTACCTTTATTTCATTACTAACTTGTAGGTCCGATTTACCTTTCCTTAATGATCCACTCCTTTTTAACATTTGCATATTTTTACAAATATGAGAACTACATCTAGTATCTAGTACCCAAGATTGCAAAATAGAAGTAGAAATTTTATCTTGATTATAAATATACTTGAAGGTGTAGCTTCCTTAAGCTTCTTATCTTTCAGGCTAGTAAGATAAGTTTGTAATTCCTCTCCCAACATCCATTGACTCCATAATAAAAGCATATGTCCTTGTCATTATTCTTCTTTTTATCACCACCATTTGGCTTTGCTACTTTAGCAAAAACCTTATATTTCTTATTATTATTCTTCTTAGATCTATTTTTCTTGCTTCCGAAAGAATCTACAATAAGAACAAAATGAGCTTAGGTGTTCCCTTGCAGTCTTGATCATATTTAATAGTTGAAAAAAGATAGATCCTTTTGGTTCATATGAAAGTTCAAAATAAAGTCTAAAAAGCTTAGAGTACGAGACTAAAGTACCAACTCAATGCTTAACTCGTGATCTATGACAAAACCTAATTAGCCTAATTTTTCAATATAGCTAATCATCTTCAGTATATATAACACTAGTGAAGATATTTCTACCGTCTTACATTGATATTATGCTCTACAAGTCTAATATGTCTCTATCCTACTTTATGCACCAAAGAACTCCTTAAGATACAAAATTCTAGAAAGAATATCTATGTTCTCATGCTAACTCTAAAGCTTAAGAGATATACTAACCAACATTATACATATAGCTTGTTCAATATCATCAATATGACATTGATGTCTCTCTCATACTTCATTAGTAGTACTTGAATTGGTCTCAAGTAGAATTACAATGGTAAGAGCATAGAGCTTCTTTTCATACCATTGAACAATTCCCAAATTGCAAAATTAGTTTAAGAGTTAGGGTCTATTAAACTTGTTAGCATGTATGATGCTTCACAGGGACAAATTACTACTCATTTTATCTAATAACTAAAAAGACACTAAATAATAAGTATTACTTTAGACCATAAAACTTAAAAAAAAGGACTTTAATAAATATTTTTAGTTATTTCTACTATTTTATTCAAAATGATAGTCATCACTACCAATTCGAAAATATTGCTTTAATCTCTCTAGTAGGACAAGATCTATTCAACATATTTAATCTTAATTTTCTCATTTAATCAATTAATTTTAAATTAGGTTGATAATTCCTTTTAATTTCATCTCATACGACTCTTAGAGCTATTAGGTAACAACTTTTTGTCAAAATATATCTTATATATTATTCCTAACTCTACCTCTAAATTCATACATTATTTTAAGAGAAAATATACTTGGGTTAAAAAGGCTTTAAGTTTGCTTAACAAGACTTACAATAAATAAAATGCTACTTTTATTCTTAAATAGTAGATAATAATAACTTCGTACAACATGTACTTAATATTTAATTAAGTTATTTAAAAGTTCAAAATTTAAGTCTCGTCATAATTAATATAATCTCATTATACTAATTATATCTAATATAATCTAATTATGAAACATAAAACTTTAAAATTTTGCTTAGTTTTATTATTGACTTGATAAATAATTTAATTTAATAAGTCAACTCCTAAAAAATTAAATTAAATACCATAAATATTCCTAATATAACTAATCTTTTGAAAATAATTTTTAAATTATTAAAAATAATTTTTTAGATTTATCAAGAATTTAAACTAATTTAATCTTAAACTTATTAAGAAAAACTAATTTAAATAAACTTAAAGATAAGGATGACATTTGGGCCTGAGCTTCAAGTCAACGGGTTAGGCCTCATACTCGGCCTCAAAATGGGCTTGGGTTTGAGCTCAGACTGGCCCAAGATTCGATAAATTTGTAAAAAATGATGTTATTTTTTTTATTTTTGATTTAGAAAATAAAAAATCAAGTCGAATCAAACTAAGTCAGGCTTGAGTTCGAGCCCGGCTACCTCGGGCTCGAACTTGCGCCCAAAAAGATGTGACCTATTATCAACGCTAAATAAAAGTTTAAAATAAAAAATAAAATGGAATAATTTAGCGCATTCTACTTCCAACTACACGCCTGATGCATGAGACGCTTGACAATTCGTCCCCTAGGGAATCTGTCTCATCGTTTTACATATTATGTTTTCATAGTTCAACCTACCCACTACCTTCTCCAATGGTGTCTCAGTCACTGCCTCCAGAATAGGAGCCTAAGATTATTGTGAATGCAATTTTTGTTTTCTAGAGATAAAGAATACCAAGAGCAACTTCAATCACATTTTCCAAAAACTTCAAAGCTAGGGAGTACCACAAAGCTAGAAACAAACATATTCACTTAACTTCCAGATTTGATAACTATGGGTCATAAAAATTAGGTTTTCATAAACAAAAACAAACAAATATATTCCCAAAAAAAGCAAATGCTTGTGGGAGAATAAGCAACAATTTAAGCCTTAATTTAGTTATCGATAATAATTAAGTAATAACAATTAAGTTATTTAGTTAAAGAAGGCTTTGATACTATTATTGAAAATTTCAACCATAATCAAATCATAGGTTTCAATTTTTCGATGGACCTCTTTAATTGAATAGCTTGGAAAATATAAGTCAGAAATAAAAACTTAAAATATACATGATTTAGAATATTTCAAAACTTTTCTTCTAAAGCTGTTAAATGCAATTTGTTAAATATAAGTTGCTCAAATGTCTTACTTCTAATAGTTTCTTCGGAATAGGAAAAAAAACTTTATGTTGAAAAAGAAAAGACTGAAGTGCTAGTTCTCTAAAACGCTAAAATTTCTTTCTAATTAAACTTAAACTATTAATTAAAATTAAGATCTAGCTTAATCTTGATTATAATTAAATCTTAATAAAACTAAATATCTCATATTTGATCCTTAAAATTTCTAAAAATTCAAAGATAAGTCCAAATTAATAAATTAATTTTTCTCTCTTTAATTGCTTTATATGTATGGTTTATTAGAAACTGGTTTATTAGGTTCCTAATATATTAATAATAATTACAAAATATAATTAAAATTAGATCAAATAAATTCCTTCTAATTTATATTTAATTATGTGATTAAATAATTAAAAATCATATACTAGGATTTACATCTAGCTATATGCCATAATTACCAAATTATTAGGAATAAGTTAGACTTAACCTGTCAATGTATAGTTATAGCGTATAATTTAATTTTTTCGTCATCTAATATTCCAAATTTGATATAAACTGTGAAGTCTCTATCTAAATATAATCATATTTATTTTTATTAACTAGTAATCAATTTATAATTGATATTTGAAAATATTGATTTTAAGTCTCAGTTTACTTTGACTAGAGAATTTTTTAAATTACTACTAATCAAGAACATTAGACCATTATTCTTAATTAATTTAAGGAGACAAAATTGGTTTATTCAATTATCTCTTTATAGTTCATATTATACTTAAGTACTAATGACTGAATTATTTTGGTTGAAATAGGATATAAGTAACCTCAAAATATAATAATTTCTAAATAAGATATCTTAATAATATCAAGTTAATGATCACTTATACAATCATTATGAACAAATCCATAAACACACGAGGAATATTCAATGGAATCTTCATAATCAAGCCATTTCACTAAACTTATTATCTAATAAATACTCAGATGTTTATTTAAATATTTACATATTTTAATTTATATGATCAATCATTTTCTTCGTAAAAATAAAATATTTTAATTTTAAAGTTCTATCAATATCCTGTTATGATAAAACTACAATTAAAAATAATTTAGAAATAATACATAAATATAAATTAGAAACCACAATTACGATATCTTTATAATTTCAATTGCATAGTTATTATTTCAAGGACTTTATGTTCATTGTTAAGCATCAAATATAATTAACAAAATTATGTTAAAATAAAGAGTGCTCTTATTGATTAAAATAATAAAATTTTATATTAATTTACATCTAACCTATTGACAACAAAAATATAAACTAACAGTTTGTGTTAGATTTGTAAAAAAAGATGTAATAATTTTTTTTATGTATTTTACAGTTGAAAACCTTTGAATGTATGATTCCCAGGGACCTTGAAAGCGCTACTCAGGATAATCAAAATATCAACTGTCTTGGGTAGTTCAGAGAAGCTTGATTGCATATTTATTAACAGGACAGAAGACTGTTACTGTAAGGACTGGGATACCAATAATGGCTGTCAACTATTAAACAATCTGCCATGGAGAACTCATGGTGCCCCAACCACCTAAAAGCTAATAAATATATCAGTAGTTGTCGATTCTGTGCAATGCCACTAAACCCTTTTCCCTTTATGGGTGGTCCAGTGTACAGGACTACCAAGTTGATGATAACTAGGGAATTTCCAAACCCATTACTCGTTCATTCTCTTAGCTGAGGACCATAAATACAACACAACCTCCAAGCAGCCATTGGCTTAATTAGATGGAAATCAGATTGCGTGAATCTTTACAGGCTGGCCTTTAGACCCAAAAACCAAGCAAGGAATCCAGTTTCAACACTAATTGTTGAGGACCACAATGAAAATCACGGCAGGTCCAAGATGAAGTGGCTAGTTAACCGGCAAACTCTAGAAGGAGATCTTCTGTCCCCTTTTCTTTGGTCTTATTCTAACCCTATTTTCATCTGAGTCATCTACTCAAGTGGGTCCTACTTAAATGGATGACTCAGATAAAAAAAGGACCAGAATAAGAAGCCAGAGGATCTGCTCGGGAATATTTATTAATGATTTGAAGAACCTGCAAGTGTTTGCATACCCTAAAACAGATCAGCCACGTGACGCCTTGGTATAATTTGACCTCATCTCGCTGCATTACAGGTACAATAAGTAGTTGCACATGAGGCCCTGTTACCCATTTTGCAAGTAATGGCGGTTGGTTCTCACAAGAAGAATCATAAAAGAGTTTGCACCAATTAACTGCTTAAGGGGGAAAGATGATGGTGACAAGCAAGAATTGATGGATTTCAGGGCCCAAATGATCTATCAATCAATCATTATTGCATCCATGAATTTTATGGTATGATACGTGAGACCAAGGAAAATGAACAGCAAGAGAATGCTAATAGGATTGTACTGAAAAATGGATTTGGATCCTCTCAAACCAGCTTTAAGGATTGTATGCATACATTTAACCCAAGACACGAATAGACAACTATACACCAGTTGTGCTGTTTGTAACATGTCAAATTCTGATAAAGTTCTTCGCTCTATATGGAATTAGATCAGATGCTCCACAGCTTTAATACCAAAAAGGTTTCGTCTACATAACTTTTCTAGAGGTGCATGCCAGAAACTATTTTCCTTTGGGATGAGGAATCACAAAAGAAGTTGCATAGTCCTGGAAAAGCCAAGTGTAATAAGCATAGGCAAGCAACTACTTGAAGCGAGCCTACAATAACAAAGTTCTTAGCGTGATTCCCCAGGAAATTTGTTTGCAGAAGACCAGATAGATGCATATACAAGTCAAGTGAGTATGCAATGCCTCTCTTCTGACTGCACAGAACTAAGGTTAATACAGAGCATTTCCCAAAACAATAGTAAATTGCCAAGACAAAAACATAGCCATTATAATAAGCAACTTCTGATAAGAACTTCCATTCCCATTGCAAGAAGCACTTGGTCAGAAGCAGTAACTAATAGCGAATTTAGCAGTTTAAAACAATAAATATTACATAGGGCTACAGTCAATTAAATGGTACTAAAACAGTCGAGTGAGAGCCTTAGTTGGTCAGGAAGGGAAGATGTGCTCGTAAATAGCACATCATACCAGTCAGTAGATTCTGTTGTATCAGCAGTCAAAAGCATCTACAACCACCTTGAAGTCACTAATGTACAGAGCCAGGCGGTTTGTATGAAGTCATACTAAAAGGTCAATTGTTCTCCAACCGAACTGATTGCCCCGGGTCATTGAGTACTCCAGTTGGATTCCTGCCATCTGTCAACAGCAACACAGTCATGTAACAACCTTGATAGCGTAGACAGTGATTAGCTTCACGAAAGATATCCATAGTGTTACAGATAAATTTCAGAAATTGTTGATCTCAAAGTTTAACCCTTGATTTATACCCCAGCCTTATATTAGATAAAGATATCCAATGGATAAATTATGCAAATACAGAAGAATAAAAGCATTGTCCCACCACAGAAAGAATAGAACCAAACATTTCCTTCGTACGTACCTTGACTTAGGGAGAAAGTTATAGAATCCTTGCCTGTAGAAGGGTTCTGCAATTCTGCATCAGAGTTTACCGCATCATTGGTCATTACATCATTAAGATTCAGAGAAGGAGCCACCGATGATTCTTGATTTCCAGGAACCTGTAGCAAATATTACAAAAAGTGAGCAGGAATCCACATCAGACTCCCCAAACATGCAGAATCAACCAATTCATTGCATTCCTTTGGATATGGTCAAGACGAAATTTGATTTCAAGAGGTTGAAGAATTATTGGCATTCACATAATACTGGAATTGCATATACAGCAGTTGAACTGCAGTAGCTAAATAGGAATGCAGCAATTATGTCACTATTCTAAAGATACAGCAATATATTGCCAACTGTTGGTGGAAACAAATTTCAACTTTTCCACAGATGGGAGGAAGTGGATACAAATAAACAATTTCCTTTGTAAATGGTTCTACTGAATCAATAATACAATTTAAATAGCTGAAAAGCCATGTCACACTTCATTACTCGTGGCTGACAATACTAAACAATATGGAGGGCAAAATAACAGAAATATAAATGCAAAACTATGTAATTTGCAAAAACTTATTTTACCATCTTCATCATAAAGTCATAAGCTTAATCGTACAGGATTTTCAATAAGGTATCAAAACCAACTTGTCAACAAAGAATGACACAACATCTCTCTAACATGTGGCTGAACGATAGGATATAAGAGAAGAGAAAACAAGGATTGACCTTGAGGGGTTCAGACACACTGGAAGCAACATTTTTTGAACCAAGGGCTATATCAGCTTCAGTCTTGGTCTCATGTGAACCAGAATCCAACCCCTCGAGACTAGCTGGTTGCAAATGACCTGCTGCATCCTGATTAATATTTCTAGAAATTTTCAATTTGTTATAGGGTTCACCATTCAACAAAGCACCAACTTCCTCACCAGCCCTTTTCCTGATGTGGGGACAAATGGTAAGGACATCCATTAGTACTGATATAAAAGAACAATGAATGCCCCCAGGAATTCATAAATAATAAGAAACAGACAGATCTGCCATATCCACACCTTGTGTCTCCATGATCAGACACACGTGGGGAGCTGGGCATGTTAGTAAATAATATTCCTCGTAGTGGCTTTCCATCAATCATTGTCTCAATACTATAACCATGGGGGAAGGTTTCAGTTACTTTAGCCTGAAATGTCTTCTTTCCCTGATAATACACTTGATTCAATCGTAAATTTTCTCCAGCTGCAAAGAAGGCACTGCAGTTCTTAGCAACATAATATAGCAAAAGACAACCTCTATCATCAATTCTCTTTCTTGGATATAAGACTTGTAATCATCATCCTAACCAAGTTTCTGTTTGAACATCAAGATAAGATTTCATTATATTCTCTGAGTTTAATCTCACCAAAGTCTTCAAAAAAAGGTTTTACTTTGATCTCATTGAAATCTTCAAGAACAATTTTTTTTTAGTATCATTGAGGTCTTCTAGGATACAACTTCAGTAAAAAAGCTTCCCCATCATCTTGCCTTCTTGTATACATAAACTGTCATTAGAGCAGGAGATACAAGGCAAGACATCAGAACTTTGTATCATAATTTTCACATGGATTATCAGGCCCAAAAACATCAAGAACAATATATTATTGTAAGTTAACTTCGTTATAATTAAAAAGTTTCCACGTCATCTTATTGTATGCATAAACTGTTACAAAAGAAAGAGATACTAGACAAGTTAGACTTGCAACTGGAACTCGTGAAGCACTCATTTTTGTATGCATAAACTGTTACAAAAGAAAGAGATACTAGACAAGTTAGACTTGCAACTGGAACTCGTGAAGCACTTCAAAATACAAAAATGACTTTGCATTCAACATCAAAGTTGCACGTTATGATCTTCAGCTGGATTATCAGGTCCAATAACTCTGATAACTCCTCTAGCACTTTCTAAAACTAATTGAAAAGTAATTTGTTTGTATGCCTTAGAAACAGGGTTTCTATCCTTCAAACAATAACAAGAAAACCTGTTTAAACACAAGAAATAAAATAATTCTAATATCCTTTTCATGGTAGATGTCAAGAATAAAATCATTCAATCAAGAATGTTCACAAAATAAGGGTAATAAATCCAAAAGAAAATGGGGATGAATTTCAAACCAACAAGAATCATAAGTTCCTTCACGCTGCCCAAAGTACCCACCCTAAAATAACAAACCCGTACCCAACAAGTCCAGCTTTCATGCTTATCAAGATACAAGTGGTCACTCTCACTTTGCACCTGAGACTTTTAACTTTTCCTCAATCACTTTCTCAATGTGAAAGTACAGCAAATCCAAAAAGTGACAAGAACAAGAACGATAAATGCCCCAATCTCATGACAAGAACAGTGACAATAAATGACCCAACCTCAAAGGTTAACAAATCCAAAACTGAAAGGCAACACAACAACAGATGAATACCATGTGAAATGAGGATCAATCCAGCAGAAAGCTAGAAGCAGTTTGACACACTAAAATAAAGCCTTTGCAGAATTGTGAATATAGAGCAAGTGAGGGAACCAAGATATGTACCAACAGCTAATGACAGCATCAGTGTCTATTGAGTTCATTTTCATCACACAATTTGCATGAGAATGTGCAAATGGTCAGTTCAGAATTGCACATAATCACCAGCTAAATTTGACTCCAGAACAACATGATATACATATTTCTCCAATTTTACCTGGTTGGGTATAACTTGGCATTGTGTCAATTGTAATCAAAGCTTTTTCATGTATAGTAGAGTAAAGACTTTGCTCTTGGCACTTCATTTTCAACTGTTTCCTCAAGGATAATTTTTCTACTCGCTGCTCATCACAGAAACTATTCATTCCTGAATGAGGCAACACACCACATCATCAAAACAGCATATAGCTAAGATCATTCAAACGTGAAAAATGATAGAGGTTCATAACTAAAAAGCAAGAGGAACTTAATCCAATACTACAGAACCTGTGTGAATGTAGTACATATCATCCAGTGCCTCTAGGCTCCTATTGCAACCGCCAAAGAACAGTAGTACACCCCCTTTTAAAGGATCCAAGGAGTCCCCAGCCATAGAAAAACGTGCAGAAGGTCCATCACCTGTAGTAGTCACCTTTGTCCACACACCAGTTTCTGCAACAAGAAGTCAAATGCATAATTCATTTAAAAATCATGCAAATTAAGATTAGATCCAATTAAGCTCATTTATTAAAGCCACTAAAAATGAAATCTTGCAGATGAAATCTGCAGTTGCTACATTATGGAGAAATAACAGGCATTGACAGCTTCAGCTAGCCACACCAAATAGGCAGATGCTTCTGATTATAGCATATATTGTATGTCTCACAAGTCTCACATAATAGACAACGCATTCAAATGTCTAGCAAATGCACTGTCGTATCATAGAAAATCTTTTATCTGGATTTTCATTCCCAAAACCCACGGGGTAAACTAGGTGTCTTTATGGGTTTACAGCTTGCTTGGCAAAACATCTTGCAAACCAATGCAATGAATTGAAATGAAATTCATTCATAGGTTAGGTTGAATAGATTTGTTAATTTCTTTTCTTGTGTTTGGTTTATTTTATAAACCGAAAGGATCAGATTGAACTCTTTCAATTGATACACATTGTGTTATATGATGGATTTAATTGATTATATTAATTGATTGAACAACCATTTATAGACATAATGAATTCTATTTTTTCTTTTTAATTTCTCTGTATCATAAAAGAATTCTTATCACTTGTAAACATTGAAACCTAACCTATATCTTTGTTCTTCACTTTGAAGGTAGTCAACTTCTCCTTTTCAAATGGTACTACAAAACTTAAAAAACATGAACTAAACTTCAAGTCCTTTGATTCTAGTTATTAGATCCTGCCTCAGGGAGGCAATTAAACAGCCTGATTCTACTGCCATAAAAGCTATGGCATATGTCAGGAGTCCATAGGAAATTCCACTAGAATGAAAAAGATAAACATTGATAAGAGAGAAATTAGGAAAGATAAAGTAAACGCACGAAGCACATAATCAGTTCAGCCAATGAATTTAATTATTGAGTAAATCATATTTTTCTGGAAAGAATTATGATTTTATCAAACAAGTCATTTTATAAAGGGTTGTATTCAATTAAATTCATGAAGGACTAGCCAAATAAAGGAATAGACAAAATATATCCTATTGAATGATATACTCAGTTAATGCCCAACAAGCTGTCAAAGATTCAAATATTGAATGTAGAATGTCAAAAGAGGAGCACAAAATTCTCTCCTTCTGTTTTTTGGAGTGTGGTGAAGAAAAAAAGTGAATCTTTTGGACAGCCTTTAAAACAATGTAGCAAGACTGCAGTTACATACCTACATCAAGCATATATAGGTCATCATATAAATTTTGAGCATCTGAAAATCCCCCAAAAACAAATAAATTCTTTCCAAAGGCTACAGTAGCATGGCCAGCTCGAGGTGTCAACTTTTGACCAAAGACGTCCAGCTCCTTCCAAACAAGAGTTTCTAATAACAAACAAGAAAGAAAAACTATTAATAAAAGAAATTTCAAACAAAATTGGCATATTTCGCATAAAGACACATATATTCTTACATGGACAATCATGCTGCAAGATTTCATTGAAATATGCTATGTGGTTCCATACAAATGACAAGATGAGGATGTGTAGAGTGCATATAGTTGTGTGCGTGCGTTTGAGTATAAGATGGAGCAACATGGGCATTCAGATTATCATATATAAGAATGGAACAAACCTGCATCTAGAACATGCACATCAGACATATAATAGTCATGTTCATTTTCACCACCGATCACAATGATTTTATTATTCCAAGATGAGCAACTGTGGCTATCACGTGCAGAAGGTGGAGTGCCTGATGTTGTTGCACGTTTCCATACAAATGTCTCTGGAAGAACACAAAAAGGAAATGTAAAATTATCCATTCCAAGTTTCAAAAAGTCATCTACTACTGTAACAGACCACCATATTAAAAATCCATAGACAATAACGATGGAGTGCAATTCTTTATAATAAATTCCCACAAATACAGGGGGGATGCTGGGGTGTGGGGAACTGGGAACAGATTGAATCCTGTGTTCTAATTTGAGGTTAGAATGATCACAACCAACTAGCCAGAAAGTTGTGCAACTACCACAAAATGCAGATAAAGTTTTCAAATGCAGGGATCATATTATATGGTAATGCAAGGTAAAAATGGATATGATGAACTCCTGAAACATACATATGAGATTGCACGCTGATGCAAGGTCAGAATGATCACAGTAAATTATGCCCAGAAAGTTAAGCAATTAATGTAGACAGTTTTGAAACAAAGGAATTCACAGAGGAAGTTACCAGTATTTAATATGTAAAGGTCATTGTAATACACTTCAACGTTATTCTCCAACGATTTCCCACAGCCACCAAATATGAAGAGACGTTTACCAACAAGGGCTGCACTATGACCCTCCCGTGCCTCTGGTCCCTCACCTCTTACGCTAGGTGATATCCATGTATGTGATGCTGATAAAGAACAAAAACAAATAAGACCCTGTAATGATGATGATTCAACATAATTCTTTTGAGTTGTCTGCATGAATTAGATATTAGGAGATTACAATCGCAATCCATATATTCAACAAGGATTGTTTAAGGTCAGAGTGCGTAGAAATTATTAAGATTTCTCACAAGTATCTAATATATGCAGATCCTTGAGAGGGTTCCTCCCATCAGTTCCGCCAAATATAAACAGATTGTCTCCAACAGTTGCACAACTGTGGCTGTCCCTTGGGGTAGGTGGTGTGCCCTTTATAACTGGCTCGCTCCAAATCTGCTTAGCTGCAAGTTGAAAAACCCCTATGAGAGCATAAACATCTGAGGAAAGAAATATTCATACCAAGACTCCACAAGAACCAACACATGGTGAATATTTTTTGCCCAAATAACTTTCAGTACCCAAATAAGGGAAGAAAAATGCATCATAATTGGCTAGTGGTACAAAGGATAATAAGAAGCAATATACTGAACTTTAATGGGAGGCATTAAAAGAGCCCCCCAAAAAAGACGGTGCATTCATATATTCATTAACCCCGGAAAGGATCAATAAGGTACAGGTGCTGGGTAATGCGGCATAACAGAGTGAAAATAAGTGCAAGTCAAGGAAAAAAAAAATAAAAGGAAAAAACAACCTAGTGAAGAACTTTAACAAGAGTTCCACAACAGACCATAAATGCATTAATTGTACGTTGAGCAAGAAGCCAACAGGAACATTAACGCCACACCACAATTAGCCAACCAAATTCCCAATGGTGAACCCCATACAATCCCACAATAAACAAGCTTAAGGATTGATCCAGCCGACAAACACCAATAGCAGCTATGAAAACACTAAAAAGAAAAAACTAACGAAAGGGACACACATTTGGGTTTTATTTCATCACAAAGTTTAACCAACAAGAAAAAATTTCAAAGCAGATTACGCAGAGAAAACCCAGAAGAACTCTAAACACGTATATCGGAAACATCCTCATCACAACAGAAAAACAGGGCATTCCATAGATATTCAAGAAGAGACATAATCATATTGCAAAAGCCAAACGGATAGTAACTAAATAGTAGTGAAGTAAAGACCCACCAGTGTCAAAGACATGAACTTGGTTGGTCTGGCAGTTGTCTCTGCCATATCCACCAAAAACATATAGAAAATTCCCTCCTTTAATGGAATTGCAGGTGTGTCCCCACCTTTTTCCTGGCCCATTAACGTCCTGTTGCTGTTGGTGCGGTTGTAGAGAACCCTGGTAAAGCTGGAGTCTTTCCCATCTCATTTTGTAGAATAGTTTTTAGTTGCTGAGAAAGTGCAAAAAGGTGAGATTTCGTCACAAGGAGAGTGGAATCAAAAGAAAAGATATGGGATTTTTGGGGATTAGGAAAAGATTTTTGGTTCTAACTTATGACGGAATGAGATAATTCCACATATATTTTAAGCTCATGCAAATTGAGAACAAAAAATAGGCTTTAAACAAGTGTGTTTGTTAATTAGAGAGAGAAAGCTGACAAGAAGAACGATTCTGTCTCTGATGGGCTTTTATTTGTTCAATACAGGTCTTGCCTGATGCTGATGCCCATGCCCACATCAGATCCCCTCGGAGTGGGCCAAGGTTTGCAGATTACACTTTTGAGAAGTCACTCGGGCCCATGAAAGTTTTAGCTCCATCCTTGTTTCTCTTTATATATAATTATTTCTAGTCTAAATTTGCATAAAGGTTCTTGTAATGTAGGTGGCAGGTTTTCTGCTAAACATTGGCATCTCACAGAGCCTGGATGTGGAATTATGGAGACTTCGCCAAGGGTTGCTATTGGCGAAAACGGCTAACGCTAGTCTTTTAATTGTAGAACTTGATGCTATGGTTGTTATGCAGTTTCTCAGAAGTGGAGATAGTGCTTCACACCCTCTTCATACTCTGGTCATTGATTGCTTGGAGCTTCTCAAAGGAGGTTGGATTGTTGATATCTGACACATTTTTCGCGAAGTTAACCATTGTGCAGATCGTCTTACCGATTTGGCGCATTCCTGTCCGTCGAGCCTCACTTATTGCGCAACCCCTCCAGCTCCCTTGCATCCTCTACTCACAGAGGATCGCGAGGGAATCGGTGTT
>JANITW010000007.1:24876830-24887098 GCA_027564335.1 Erythroxylum williamsii
TATTTATTTATAAAGTCTGTACACAACTTTGTACAAAATGCGCTAAAGGCGATTGCCTTCAGGGCACTACTCTAACATAACTCACAAGATACAATGTATAAAGGCTTAAAGTAGTTATAAGAGTGGGAGTTGGAGGAGGTTTGGAGGGTTAAGCCTTAACTTTGGCTAAAAATGACCATAGATACAACCACATTCTAACTCGTGTTCTATATAGACATAGGGAAAGTGAACAAATATATTCTAACATATAACTATTGACATTGAAGTTTTTACATCATACACGATGTAGAATATGAATATTTCTACTATTGAAATCCAAATTTTGGTTTTATGTTTAAGGAGTGCTTCTATATAGTTTTAGTTAGTTTTTGACATTTTTGTTTATTAAATGCAAGTGCTCTTTTTTCCTTGTTTTTCACTAAACTTCAAACTTATCAAAATATTTCTTCTTTATGATGTTCAAGCACTTAATAAATTTAGTTTTTGATTCTTTACAACCAATCGGTTAATTCTCTTTATATATTTAGCTTTGTTTTCTTGATTTGGTTCAAACTTGTTTATGGGTTTTCTTGCATTTCATTGTATCCAAGGTTGGATCTAAATCAAGTGTAGATATCTTTTTTTATCATTTTATTCGACTATGTAATTATCTCTATGGAATCTTCTTTTTGGCTTTAAAATGTCAAAACAAAATTCCAGTTTTATCAACTTTTTACTTAGAGTTTTCTATCTCTTCTTTTTGTGTTAGGATTTTTTTTCTTTGTTCAATTCCTTGTTTCATATTGTTCATATTATATTTTTTTTGTAGTGAAAATATATGAAACTTTGTTATTTTCTTAATAAAAAGTGCATATATGATTTTCATCAAGAAATTTACCAAATCTTAGGTATTGCAAATTTGGTTCAATTAAATCCTAACTAGTTTTTATTATTTCGTTTAATTCCATTATTTCTTACTTGACCTGTGACTTAAATTAACCAATAGTTCTTTAGGTTTTAAGTTTTGCATGGTTGAAATATCCGTCTGAGTTTTTTCAATGCTTAAAGAACTTAAGAAGGAAGAAAAAAGTGGTAAATGGCAAGAGATTGTGATATTAGAAATGTCAACTAAAGAGTGAAATATAATTGGTTTGAATCTTAGAGAATATAAATAGAAAGAAGTGAATGTGGATTTTTTTGTTATTAAAATTTCTAAGAAATTTTAAATTTGGCTACTAAAGGTATTTTAACAACAAAGAAGGAAAAGGGATGCATGTTCTTTTTGTAGGATATGAAGAAACAATTTGAAAGAATGAACCTGAAGCATAATAAGGTGAAAGACTTATTAATGAGGTAATCCAATCAACTTTGCAATTATAAAAAGGAAAATAACCCCAATTCATAATCACAAGGAACCTATAAACTAACACCTCTTTATGGAAGTTGATGAAGAGCATAATAATCTAAGTGATAATATAGTTTATCTAGTTTATGAGGCTGAAGGAGGCATATTTAGGTTTAAGAAAAGAGTTTGATATGAATGAGAACCTAGGAGAAAGCCTAGAGGTTAATACAATTTGGATCAAAATATAGGTTAAATAAAGATAAAAAGATACCCTTTACTTAAAACAATCCATGTGGAAAGGAAACTACACTAACACGTGATAATTCTAGAGATGGTATAGTTGAGTATGTTGTTGAAAGTGATGCACTTATTATTAGGAGAGTGTTAAGATTTCAAACTATAAAAGATAACTTAAGGCAACAAAAGGAAACATCTTTTATATTAGTTGTCATAGTTATAACAAGGTATCTAGTACGCTTATTCATGGAGAGAGTTGCACTAATGTATAGAAGTTCAATTTGCTTTTTATGAATGATCTAAAGCCATACAAGCTACATTGCCTTATTGATGGCAAGAAAATCAAATTAAACAAGTAGGTGTTAGTTTCTTTTTTGTGGGAAAGTGTAAAGATGACATATTATGTGTTACAATCCCTAAACAAACTAGTCACATACAATTGGATAAGTTATTTGATGATAAAGAATCATTATAAATCAAATAGTATACTTTTTATACTAAAAGAAGTGTATAAAGTATCCAATTTCCTTCTTTTGTCTTATGGTTCTAGATAAACTATCCTTTTATTTTTGTCAGAAGTTCGAGCTAGAAGGATGAATCATTTTAAATAGATGGAGTATGATATGAGCATAATTAGCTAACTAAAAGATTCATTATATGAAGGCCTAGACTAGTTACAAATGTGAGAGCTAGAGGATGTTTAAAGTTTTAATATTGGTCTTTGACTAAACACGATCTTAGATACAATTATATTCAAGCCCAGATTTGTCTTTAAACATATGGAAAGTGGATATGTTCTCACACACAAATGTGCTCTAACCTATGCCTAGGGGTGAGCATTCGGGCTAATCGGGCCAAATTTGCACTATTCGGGTAAAGCCCGAATTATCCAAAAAAAATTTTATGCTACCCGACCTGAACCCGAAATTGTAATTACCATAAATTTTCAGCCCGAACCTAAAATGGAACTTACCCAGCCCGAACCCGAAATTGTAATTACCTGAAATTTTTCGGCCTGAACCCAAAATGGAACTTACCCAGCCCGAACCCGAAATTGTAATTACCCGAACTAGTCCGACCCGAACCCAATATTTTAATAACCCGAACTTACTCGGCCTGAAAATTTTGAGTTACCCGAAATAATATAAAAAGAAAGAGTCCAAATATTACAATTGACTAGCATAATTTGATTGTTAATTCTACAAGAAAAAAACAGCCATAAAAAGTAGCCTGGTAAATTAAACCGGCGTGTTTGTTGCTGACTTGTTGCTGCCTGCTGATGCAGTCTGGTAAATCATGAAAGTCATCAAACTTCAGGTAATCCAAGCTCCAAAGAAATTTGTGACATGCACTTAATCACCTCATATATTGGTAAAAAATACCCAAAATGAAAACAATAACTCGAGAATAAAACCACCCCTAACCCATAAGAACACAAAATACTCATTCTTTATATAAAAGATCATAATATGCTGCAATTACAAAGCATACTTAAGTAAATCTTGGGCTCTGATAAGACTAATAGGAGATGGACTCCATCCGAATAGAGTAAACACATTAATAAAAAATTTTTGAGATAAGATAGGAACACTCTCAATTTAACATAAAGAGTCCCTTAAAAAATAAGGGGAAAATCATAGGCAAGAGTAGTTCCACTATATGAAACAAAGATTACGAAGGAAAATCTCACAATCCACACCAATAACTAATACATAAGGAGAGGGAAGAGATTTTGGGGTGAGGAGAACCTCGAGGGAAGGTTACTGTAATTATTTTTATGGAAGTGAATCAGAATGCAACCTTTTGTGGTAACTACATTAGTAGAAATGTGAAGAAAGACCAAAAGAGAGAATCACACAAGAATATTTGTAGAAGGAAATAACAATATTCTTTTTTGGCATGTCCATATAGTCGGTGATCAGCTTATATACACATGATAGAGTAGAAATTCAATATGCGTTAGCGTATTATTACATATATGAAGTTTATTTAAAAGTCAAATTGTCATTTTAGTTATTTTTGAACGTGGCTTCCCGCGTCTAGTTCATCTTCTTCATTTAATTTTACAACAGAGGTCTCCTTATATAGCCTCAATTGAAAATTCTCATCCTACCCACTTTCGATGTAGAACAAATAAAAATTAATAGAGAACGGACCATAAGTCCAAGAACTCAAATGTTTTGAGATCATTCTAATAATTATTGTATGTTTACTTTCCTTATTAGTTTGTTGAATATCCCGCTGATAGTGGATCACATGTTCTATGGCTTAGATGTAGGAGAATAATAGATAGTCTCTCTGTATATATGGACTGGTATTCTGTTAATGAAATACATGAAATGCATTAAGCCAACTCTCTGCTTTTCCTATTTATTTCTTAAGATGGTATTAAAGCAAGCCTTCTAGTTCATGGTAGGAAACAACAAAAATCCAAGACCACCTCCATCATGGATCCAACAAATCCATATTACGTTCATCATTTAGATCATCCAAGTTACATGCTTGTCCCCGTCAAATTAAATGGTGCCAATTACCCATCATGGAACAAGTTGATGATTCATGCTCTCACAGCTAAAAACAAACTTGGCTTCATTGATGGGTCCATTAAACAACCTTTAGCAGTAGAACAACCAACATAATATGTTTATAGAATTAATGCAATAGCGTGATCTTATCATGGCTCACTTACTCCGTAGAACCTGATCTTGCCAAAGGGGTCATTCATGCAAAGATAGTCTATCAAGTTTGGGACAATTTCAATGATCAATTCTCACAAAAGAATAAACCTGCAATCTACCAAATTCAAAAAACGTTGGCTTCACTCACACAAGTTACCATAACTGTTTCAACTTATTTCACAAAACTCAAAGGTCTTTAGGATGAATTAGATACATATCGGGCACTTCCCACTTGCAACCAGATGAAAGCACATAATGAACAGAGAGATGAAGGCCGTTTGATGCAGTTTCTTATAAGTCTTAATGACACCAATAATGTTGTTCGTACAAATGTCCTCATGATGTCCCCACTACCTAATGTACGCCAAGCATACTCAATTGTTATTCAAGAGGAAACCCAACGACAATTGACACCAGAGCAGACTGAAAATTTCTCCATTGTAGTTATTGTTTCAAAACATGGAAATAATTTCTCATATAAATTCAAAAACAGGTATTGTGAGCATTGCAATAGAGAATGTCACACAATTGAAAATTGTCGCACTTTAAAGTTTCATTGCAAATATTGTGATAAAAGAGGCCATATTGAGGACAGATGCAAATTCAAAAATAACACATGGGTTTCCAGCAACAACACAAGAAGCCAAGGTAATCGAAACAATAATTCACAACAATAGCAATGTGGAACTCAAAGAAACACAATGATTTTTTTTGCTAATGCAGCAGAATCTTCTTAATCACAAGACATCAATAATTCTCATAGACTTTCCGCTGATCAACTTCGACAAATTGCTTAAAGCTTGTCTATAATGGCTCATAATCATATTTTACCTGGTAAAAGTGATGCTTACGCAAATGCTACAAGTCTATCTCTTTTTCAAAATGCTTCAATTAATTCTATGCTTACTAAGCCTTGGATCTTGGATAGTGGAGCTAATGACCATATCACCTTTGACTCCATACTTTTCACTCAAACAAATCTTCTTCTATTCCAATTGTCAATCTACCAACAGGGTCATCTGCCTTAATTAAATCCACTGGAACCATACCATTTAACTCAGATATCACCTTAAACAATGTTTTATGTGTTCCTTTTGTTTAAATTTAATGTTCGTCAGCAAACTCACTAGTGACTTAAATTGTCGTGCCATTTTATTTCCTACCTTTTGTGTTTTACAGGACTTGACTACGGGGAAGATGATTGGCTTAGGTAAACAACATGGTGGACTCTATTACCTGTCTTCGCTACAACAAACACCTATTTCTTATCAAGTTTCACAACTCCCAGATTTTTTGGCACATGCATCTCGGACATCCGTCATCATCCTGCCTTAGATTAATTGCTCCACCATTATCTTCTCATAATATCAATTTTGATAATAAATTTACTGTTTATCTTATGGCTAAGCAGACCAGACTCCCATTTCCTTCAAGTACTATCTTTACAAATGCTCCATTTGATTTACTACATTGTGATATTTGGGGTCCACACAAAGTACCAACTCATTCAAGGGCTCTTTTTTTTCTCACAATCGTGGATGATTTTAGTCCACACAAAGTACCAACTCATTCAAGGGCTCTTTTTTTTTCTCACAATCGTGGATGATTTTACAAGGCGCACTTGGTTATTTCTTATGCAATTCAAGTCTGAAACTTAATCTCTTTTGCAGTCATTTATTACATTTGCTAAAACACAATTTTATGCATCAGTTAAAGCAATCAGAGTAGACAACGGAAAAGAATTCCTGTCCATGAAACATTTCTTTCAATCTCATGGCTTTGAATATCAACATACTTGTGTTTTAACTCCCCAACAAAATGGGGTAGTGGAACGCAAACATCGCCATATACTAAATGTCACACGAGCATTACACTTTCAATCTTCTATGCATCTCACCTTTTGGGGGGAATGTGTATTATCTGTTGTCTATCTTATTAACCGATTGTCATCCCCATTGTTATCTTCAAAGTCACCTTATGAATTATTATACAATCATCCACCATCACTTGATTACTTGAAAGTCTTTGGTTGTTTGTGTTACGCAATGGTTGTCTAAGCTAGTCATAAATTTGACGCTTGTGCCAAACGTTGTGTTTTTATGGGGTACCCTACTGGTCAAAAGGTCTACAAACTTTATGACTTCCAACCTTTCAATTGACATCGTAAACAGTTGGGATCCTTCATCGATAAATACTTACCCATCCCAACACTCTTCCTACCAGCTTGCATTCATACCTAAACCTACATCTTCTATAGATTCCCCACCAAATATTGCCAAAGAAAATATCTCTACCTAATCTACACTATCTGCTATACCTTCCATCGAAAACACTAATAATGTTTCCTTCACTCAAATACCTTCTCCTCCACCTTTACGTCAATCTCTTAGGCCAAAGCAACCCCCAAAATGGCATAAAGACAATATACTGTCAGCACAAGTCAATGATCCTTCCACGAAGTCACGCATTGTAAAAGGTACTAGGTATCTTCTTTCTCATTTTCTCTCATACTCGCATATATCTTCTACCCGTTACACCTTTTTAGCTAACATTACAGGTCATATCGAGCCTCAATCAGATGCTTAAGTTGTTCTTGATCCACATTGGCAACAAGCTATGAACGCCGAATTAAAAGCATTGCAGCAAAATGAGACTTGGAGTTTGGTTCCACTTCCTGATGGCCATAAGGCCATTGGCTGCCGATGGGTTTACAAAATCAAATACAAATCAGATGGGACAATTGAACGTTACAAGGCTCACCTTGTTGCAAAAGGATACACACAAATTGAGGGAATTGATTACCAGCAAACCTTCTCTCCTACAACAAAACTCACTATACTTCGTTGCCTCCTTGCTGTCATTTCTGCTCACAATTGGTTTGTCTACCAACTAGATGTTCAAAATGCTTTCCTTCACGGAAACTTACAAGAGGAAGTATACATGGAACCTCTACCTAGTCTCCGCTGAAAGGGGGAGAATATTATATGTCGACTCCACAAATCTCTTTATGGTCTCAAGCAAGCCTCAAGAAATTGGTTCCTTACTTTTTCAACAACCATTCAAAAGGTTGGCTACCAACAATCAAGGGCTGATTATTCTCTTTTCACCAAGGCTAAAGATACCTCATTTACGTAGATGATATCCTACTCATAGGGAATGATCTTTAAGAAATTGAGAACCTTAAAAAGTTCCTTCTCACAAGTTTTCGCATCAAAGATCTTGGAGACTTGAAATATTTTTTGGGCATTGAATTCTCACGTTCAAAGAAATGAATTTTTATGTCTCAAAGAAAATATATAGTAGATATTTTAGAAGATTCAGGGCTTCTTGGTGCTCACCCAGATAAATTCCCAATGGAACAAATTTTGAAACTCACCACCACAGATGGAACTTTGTTGAATGATCCAACTAAATACAGAAAGCTAATTGGCAGGTTGATTTATCTCACCGTGACAATGCCTGACATACTTTACTCTATTCGAACACTTAGTCAATTCATGCATGAGCCTCAAAAACTTCATTGGGATGCAACCATACGAATTCTTAAATACATCAAAGGTTCTACTGATTAAGGTCTGCTATTTTCTTCCACAAACAATCTTGCTTTAAAGGCTTTTTGTGATTCAGATTGGGGAGGTTGTTGTACTACAAGAAGATCAGTCACGGGGTTATTGCATTTTTCTTGGAAATTCTCTTGTGTCATGGAAATCCAAGAAACAAGTGAATGTTTCCAGATCATCAGCTGAAGCGGAGTATCGAGCTATGGCTAATACATGTTTGGAGCTGACTTGGCTGCGTTATATCCTACAAGATTTAAAGGTTCCACAAATATCTCCTACACCATTATTTTGTGACAGTCAAGCCACGTTATACATTGCGACAAATCCTGTTTTCCATGAATGTACAAAGTATATTGAAATAGATTGTCATATAGTCCGAGAGAAATTACAAGCTGGAATGATTAGTCCATCGTATGTTCGTACTCATTTCCAATTAGCAGATGTCTTTACAAAAGCATTGGGAAATAATCAATTTGAGATGCTACGAGACAAGTTGGGACTTCATGATATTCACTCTCCAACTTGAGGGGGAATGTTAAGAAATATCATTCTAATAATTATTATATATTTACTTTCCTTCTTCTTGTATATATTTTCCTTATTAGTTTGTTGAATATCCCGCTGATAGTGGATCACATGTTCTATGGCTTAAATGTAGGAGAATAATAGATAGTCTCTCTGTATATATGGATTTGTATTCTCTCATTGAAATACATGAAATACATTAAGCCAACTCTCTGCTTTTCCTATCTATTTCTTAAGATACCTGATTTGATTTGGTCACATTAAGCAATAATCGAAAGTTAACCAATAAGATAAGAAATTTAAGATTCAAAAGATTCAATTGATATTAAGTCACCATAAAATTAGTTAAAGATTATTAAAATTAAAATTTTTGATATAAAATTAAAGAATACTCTTATTATCTATAAAAAATTTAAAAATTAATTGAAAAAGGAAACTGTTCAATAAAAATTTAATTGATTTATTTTAATTTATAATTAATTAATTTAGAAAACTAACAGATTAATTAATAAACTGATCGATTTTTAACAATAAGAGTTATTAAAGTAAATCGAATTAAAAAATTAAAATCAAACTAAAAAGTAGGTTAAAAATTTTCACAATTGAATCACCCGAATAAGTTTAATTTTATATTATTAACATTAAGTTATTACTTTTCTTGACTTGCAAAAATAAATACATCAAATTAAGGTTTTTTTTAGTTAGGATAAGGAATTAACAAGTGTTTTTTTAATATTTTAATTATCTAATTTTAAAAATTAAATAATTCAATTTAAAAGTTTGTCAATATTATACTTTACTAAAATAATTTATTACCTCAAGACTATAATCACAATGGTCTTTACAGGTTTAATATTTAAAAATTATATGAAAAAGAAGTTGTCACAAGTATTATCATTTATTATATTAATAAATTATTAATAAAATAAAATTTTAAAATAAATTATTTGATTTCAAAAAGAATATTAAAATGATAATATTTAAAATTTTATAACTTATTATCTTTTTATTTTTGTTTATACAAAAATTAATGAAACCTTAATTAAGGTTGGAGTGTGTGAATTGTAAAACTATTGTATTTATTAGGGATGCAAATTCTTGTTAACTTTATGATTTTTAACAATGTTTTAAAAATTAGATCAAAAAGTTAAACTAACAAATAAGAAATTTAAATTTAAAAAGTTCAACCAATATTAGATTATTATAAAATTTATTAAAGATTAAATAAAATTAAAGAATTTAAAATATGATTGAAAAAAATCTTACTTATAAAAAAATTTAAAATTTAATTAAAATAAATATTTTGATTTATAAAATTCTATTAATTTACAAAAATTTACCGATTACTTAATAAATGATCAATTTTTAACAAAAATATTAAAATAAAATAAATTAAAAAGTTAAAAATTGAAAAAAAAAAGTTCGAGCTTTAATCATTAATTTTTAAAACTTACATATTTATCACTGACATTTTGCATATCCTTACAATGAAAAAATACTCACCCATAATAAAATATTTGTTTAGAGGTCTCATGATCAAAGACGACTTTACCAACCCAAGCAGCAAAATATCCTCATTCATTTATTAGGATGTTTGTGACATTAGTTCAGGTGGACGAGTTAGTGGAGTGAAGTAGAGGGACATAAGATTAAAAGATCTTGTTTTCGATTTCTCTTACTTACGCTTTCTTGATCAAACCTATTGGATAGGGTTTACTTAATACGAATTATCTGATTGACGTAATTTACAAACTATTGCATCAATCCAAAGATTTACTCAGTGCGCATGTAAAGAGTAGCAACTATGAGTTCTTTCGTTGTAAAAAAAAATGTTTGTCACATTAGTTAATATGCAAAAATGATAAGTGCAAATTTTAATATACTCAGTATTAATTTTCGAAGAAAAGTAAGGGTAGCTTAATTTCCCTCCTTTTTATTGTTTTT
>JANITW010000007.1:24898769-24909772 GCA_027564335.1 Erythroxylum williamsii
AATAAGTATCCACTGCCTAGGATCGATGATTTGTTTGATCAGTTGCAAGGGGCTCAGGTGTTCACTAAGTTGGATCTGAGATCTGGGTATTATCAGCTGAAGATAGCAGAGGCTGATATGCCTAAGAGTGCTTTCAGGAGCAGGTATGAGCATTTCGAGTTCCTAGTGATACCGTTTGGGTTTACTAATGCCCCGGCAGCTTTTATGGCTTTGATGAATAAGATTTTTTAGCCCTACCTGGATCAGTTTGTGATTGTGTTTATTGATGACATATTGGTGTATTCGAGGAGTATACAGGAGTATGCTGAGCATTTGAGGACTGTATTATAGGTTATGAAAGAGAAACAACTTTATGCCAAATTCAATAAATGTAAATTTTGGCTGGATGAGGTAATATTTCTGGGGCATATTGTGACTGGTGAGGGTATTCAGGTGGATCCTCACAAGATTGAGGCAGTGTTGATTTGGGAGGCTCCTAAGAATGTGTCAGAGATCCGAAGTTTTCTAGGATTGGCCGGTTAATACCGGAGGTTTGTCGAGGGGTTCTCTTTGATTTCAGCCCCTCTGACAAAACTTCTGAGAAAGAATGTACCATTCAGATGGACTGAGGAGTGTCAGGAGAGCTTTGAGGAGCTGAAACATCGGTTGAATTATGCACCGGTGTTAGGCATTCCATCTGGGACTGGAGGTTATGAGGTGTATAGCGATGCTTCGCATCAGGAACTGGGATGTGTTTTGATGCAACATGGTAGAGTGATAGCTTATGCCTCGAGACAGTTGAGGTCTCACGAGGCTAATTATCCAGTGCATGATTTGGAGTTAGCTGCAGTTGTTTTTGCCTTGACGATTTGAAGACATTACTTATATGGTGAGACTGATTGAGAGAGTGAAATCTGATCTGACTTCTGATTTTGAGTTGAGAGATGGGACAAAATGGATGGGTCAGAGACTTTGTGTGCCTGATGTGGATGATTTGAGGCATGAGATTTTGGAGGAGGCGCATATGGCCCCCTATGCTATGCATCCTAGTACTACCAAGATATATAACACTCTTAAGCCACATTTCTGGTGGCCTGGCATGAAAACGCAGGTGGCAAAGTATGTTTCTAGATGTTTGACGTGCCAGCAGATTAAGGCTGAGCACCAAGCTCCAGTTGGGAAATTGCATTCGTTGCCCATTCCAGAGTGGAAATGGGAACGAATTACTATGGATTTTATTATGGGGCTGCCTAGGACGTCGAGGCAGCATGATGCGATCTGGGTCATTATAGACCGGTTGACTAAATCGGCCCATTTCTTGCCAGTGAGAGAGAACAATACACTTGATCAGTTGGCTTAGAAGTATGTGACAGAGATAGTGTGACTGCATGGGGTCCCGGTGTCTATAGTCTCAGACAGGGATCCTAGATTCACTTCGAGGTTTTGGAAGAGTCTGCAGTCTGCTATGGGTACTAGACTGAATTTCAGTACAGCTTTTCATCCTCAGACAGATGGGCAGAGTAAGAGGACAATTAAGGTTGCTGAGGATATGCTTCGGGCTTGTGTATTAGAGTTCAGAAGAGCATGGGATCAGTATTTGGCTCTGATTAAGTTTTCATATAATAATCATTATCATAGTAGCATCGGGATGGCACCATATGAGGCTTTATATGGGCGACAGTGTCGATCGCCTCTGTATTGGGATGAAGAGGGTGCGAGGACGATTGAGGGTCTAGAGCTGATTCAGGATACTGTGGATAAGGTAAAACTGATTCGGAGTCGCATCAAAGCGGCTCAGGATAGACAGAAGAGTTATGTGGATCAGCATCGGAGAGAAATGGAGTATAGTGTGGGAGAAAGAGTGTTCCTTCGAGTGTCACCCTGGAGAGGAGTTTTGAGATTTGGCAAGAAGGGCAAGTTAAGCCCTAGGTACGTTGGTCCGTATGAGATTATCGAGAGGATAGGACCATTGGCTTATAGATTGGCATTGTCGAGTGAGATGTCCTAGTTGCATGATGTGTTTCATGTGAGTATGCTCCGACGGTATCGATCAGATCCGACTCATGTGATTCCGGCTCAGGAGATTGAGGTGGCTGGCAATCTGAGTTATGTTGAGGAGCCAGTTCAGATTTTGGGATCATAAGTCAAGCAGTTGAGGAACAGGGTTATTCCACTGGTAAAAGTCTTATGGAGAAACTACTCAACTGAGGAAGCAACTTGGGAGACTGAGGAGCATATGAGGAGACAGTATCCCCATCTATTCAATCAGACAGGTATGAAATTTCGGGGATGAAATTTTTATTAGGATAGGAGAATTGTAACATCCCATCACTGATGGGAGGGTTATATTGGTAAATTGGGACGGGTTAGTAGGTTAAATTGCATATTTTGATATGAGCATACATTTGGCCTCTCAATATAGAGAGGGATGATACATTTTGCACATGCACATATAGGTACATGCATTCATGACATTTTTCGGTATTTATTTGTGAATATGATGTGATTTGTGAATTCTGAAATAATTATGTCTGAAAATCTGAATTGAAATATCTTAGGAGTGATTTTTCAGTTAGTAGTGACCCTTAGAGATTTTTCTGAAAATTTGGGAGAAAAAGTCCGGTCTGGGGATATTTTTAGGTGATGGACTGATTGACCTTTCAAGACTGGAATAACTGTCCAATGGCAATGGGAAAATAAGATACATGATTTCAGAGGTTTATAGGTTGAGCCATTGAAATTTGGGAATAAATTAGATTAGAAATGATTTTGAAAAGAGATTTAAAAGAATTTGAGGAAAAGAAGAGTAGTATGCCTTATGAGCCCTAGGTATTAAATTGTTATTAGAGTAACTCTTAATGCCTTAAGTTTTGATATTTTCCCTTTGAAAGTTACAAAATCACTTTGGCAGTAGACTTATCTCCTCCATCCTAGGGCATACTATTTCTTTCTTTCGATTGATGCTTGGTTTCCCTCCCTACATGATCTTTTGTTATCCACTTACTTGCTTGTTTTCTTTGTGCTAAGATCAAACCTAAGCCTAGTGAAGTTGAAGATTGGTGAAAATTTGAGAGAGGGCCGTAAGTTTTGGTGGGTCTAAAGAGTTGGAGAATTTTCGGGAGTTCTTAGAGTTGGAAGCTTGAGTTGGTAAGTAAATTGCTTTTATGTTGTGTATTTAATGATTAGATGCACTTATGTTATTAATTGTAAAAGATTGGAGTAGTTGAGTTTATGTAATAGCTAATTTTAGAGAGAATTAGGTGAGAAAATTGTCGGAGAAGAAGGCCAGGTCGCGGCGTCTCTGTGCCACGACGTGACCTTTATTTACTCGCTGCGACGAGCTTGTGGAAATTAGCCGCGGTGAGCCTCAAACTTGCCACGCCGCGGCGAGCCTTAATTTTCTGAACTGATATAGTTTAGTTTTGGAATCATAGCTGATGATGTAGACCTCCAAATGAGGTAATTTTTGATTCGTTATAAACTAGAGAAAGAGGTCTACAATTGATGTGAATAAAGAAAATTTGAATTCAGGTGATTAAGATCTCAAATTCTGAATGAAAGTTGAGTATAGATTTCTATTCTGACCTAAGGGTTGTTGTATGATAATTGGAGTATAATTTTGAGACTCCTGATACAAATTCAATGCTTTTGGAGTCTATAATGGGTGAATTTGATCTTGTAACTAACAACATGGGCTTTGAGGTTTTTCTTGGGAATATCCTAGTGTATTTGATTTGGTAAATGGAACTGAAGTCTAGAAATGAATCTTGTGGAGTTTTCAGGATATTAGATTGGCATAAAATGAGTCATATTTGATCAATTGGGTGAAAAGTAAGGTTTTGTCAAAAGAAAGGAAAATTGGGAATTAGTGCCGGAATGTCATGACCATGCATCGTACATCTTTTATCTGCGACATGTGCGTTATTGAATCTTTCTGATTGTACATTTAGTAATGTGGGATTGCTTTGACTGTTATAGAGGCACCGTTGGAACGACATTCTACGGATATTGTTGGGACTTCCATGCAGTAGCTCAGAAGTTATAGGTGAGTAACCTAATTGGTTCCTCAATCTTAATTGTTAAAGTTCTGCATTTATAGTTCTGTGAAGATGAATGACGGATATATGTGAATTTTTTTATTGTAACTTCGGACCGAAGGTCCGAGGGATTAGTGATTGTGATATTGAAGTGTAAACAGTTTGTGAATGCGATAAATTGCTACTGTATGATAAGATGTATGATTGAGAATGATATGATTGTTTGTAATAAATTAGATCTGATTGCAATGTGACACTGTAGAAGTGTGATAAATGAAATCCATGAATAATCTAATAATCACCGTTGTGACTTGAGCTGCCACCGAGAGCTGCAAGCTCGACTACTGAAAAATAGCCTTGTGTTTAAAAAAGGAATAGTGCATACCCAGAGGGCTCTCCTATTCCTAAGTCGAGTGGGAAGTAGTGCATACTCAGAGGGCTCTCCTACCCCTGAGACGCGCTCAACGCTTAATGAGCCCGAAAGGGACATTTCAGAGCTAAATGCTCAACGCTTAATGAGCTCATAAATGGACAGTTCAGAGCTATAAGCTCAATGTTTAATGCGCCCATTTTAGGACAGATTAGAGTCCCAGGCTCACTGAGTAATGTGCCCAGATTGGGACAGTGCAGGCGCTCAGTCATAACACTGAAATAAAATGAAAAATGTTTTGTATTCTAGTATTTGTGCATCGAATTGATTTCTGGATTGGGAAAGAGACAACATGCCTTGCATCTATGTGATACTGCTCTGAAATCTTTCTGAATATGCTATTGTGAAAATCTGTAAATTGCTATATGGTATTCTGAATGTGTTTTGTGTTAATCTGTATGCTATTTGCGTAATGCATGAATTGGGTGAACCATCGATGATGGTTTCTCATTGAGTTCGCAAACTCATCCAAAATTGCAACTATTTTTCAGGATCGTGAGAGTAGACCCCTAGCTCCAGAGAGAGACTTTTCCTGCTGTGTAGATCGAGTTGGCGAGAAAAGTCATGGCACACAGGTCGGTCAGCTGGGATTTTTGGGGATAACTTAGTTAGTGAGGATAACTTAGTTAGACTTTTGTATTCGTTTTCCTTTTTGGAGTAATGTATTTAGACAGTGGAAAATTGATAGTCATGTAAATTTCTGCTCTTGATGAATGAAATGAGAAAGCTTATGGATTTTAAAATTTAGTATGTATATTATGGTTTTATGAGTATGATGCCATGAGAATACTATAGTGATTGCTCGTAGCTTTCCCTTAGCGTAGGATATGTATCGGAATGACCCACGAATGTTCCGGTGTGTACCCTACGGTAAAAGGGCGCTACAAATAAAAATAAAAATAATATTATTATTATTATGAATTTTGAGATATCATATATGTAAAATTTATATTATATAATACAATATATTGAACTTATTGTTTGTAATTTTAAAAAAAGAACATAACCGAAACCGAGGATAGTCTTTACGTTTCTCCCGTTTTGTCTTCCACTACGCCAAAGCCTTTTTCGTCTTCCGCCCTTTCACTCCGATAAGAAAAACCGCAATTTTCTACTCTTGCTTACGAATTTTGGGTAAAATCCCATCATTTCTTCAACTTGATGTTCTCCGCCATCTACTTGATGAAAATCCTCAACGGTTAAACTACCCAGAGAGACTCGCTGGAAAAATAAAGGCATAAACTTGGGGATGGAGGACGTAAACAAGTCATGAATTTGATATTGGAACTACCCATATATCGCCCTCCTTCTTCCTGTTATCTTAGAACTCTTAGCAACAACTCAAGTGCTGCAGCTTCACTTTGGTTCCCTTTTAAAAGAAAGTTCTCATCTTTTAAAGCAATGACCACTTGTACACCACAACCACTACATGTAAAGGAAAAGCTTGATCTGACAGACACTGAGAAAAAGATTTTTGATCGCCTTCTCAATACTCTCCACCATTTCAATCTCTCCACCAACCTCCGCGTTGCCGGCGGCTGGGTTCGAGATAAGGTTTGAAGTCACCTCGGTTCCCATATTTTGTTTTCGTATTTGAAGCTTTGTGAATTGATTTCTGTGATGTTTTCTTTTTTCTTTTATTTGCAGCTTCTAGGGAAAGAGTGTTATGACATTGACATTGCTATTGATAATATGGTGGGTAGTGTATTTGTTGACAAAGTCAGGGATTACCTGTTATCTACTGGTGAACAAGCTCAAGGAATCTGCGTTATCCCCCGGTGTGGGAATTGTTCGCTCTTTGCTTCTTTTTTAACTTTAAGCTCTATAGTTAGCTACTACTTTAGCACATCTAAGAAGGTGTCTTATCCATTTTCTTGTTGCAGCAATCCTGATCAATCCAAGCACTTAGAAACTGCGAGGATGCGCATTTTTGATCTATGGATTGATTTTGTAAATCTAAGGTGTGAAGACTACAGTGAGAATAGTCGAATTCCTGCTATGGTATTCATCTAATGAGTCGCTGACTGGCCTTTCATTTTGCTGCTGTTCAAAATACCAGTTAGTTTGGATTTTAAATGGTTCAGAAGAAATTAATGGAATGAACTGCTCAGTGTTTTTAATAGTCTTCCGTATTATTCCCTTCTTACTATAGAATAAGTTCTGTGTTATTTTCCAAAAAAAAAAAAAGGTTCTGTGTTATGTGATTGTCTAAGCATTTGGTTTTATTTTACTTTATGAAATTTGAAAAACAGGACCATATTGCAAATATTTTGCTACCAAAAGCAATAGCTACACCTTGGAGGGTGTGTAGTTGAGATTATATCTCGTATATTGGACTTCAGTTATCCTTTTTAATCATGGTTGAATATCTATTGTATCCAAAGTCCACATTATTTGTTTGTAGTTTATATTATAGTTTATTTTCAAGTTTATGGTATTTGTTGGAATCTATAATGATTTGCATGTTGCTACAGAAATTTGGTACAGCAGAAGAGGATGCCTATAGAAGGGATTTAACCATCAATAGGTATTTTCTTTTGTACATGTAACATAATTTATCATTTTTTTAATATCCTTTGGCTTAGTTAAGAACCTTTTTGTCAGCCAGTTTGTTCTACAATATCAATACTAGCTCAGTTGAAGACCTTACTGGAAGAGGTAGGTGTAATTTTATTATATTGATCAGCATTTCTTAGTGTTTTTGCTTCTTGAGGTTACAGATCAACAACTCTTCCCTTATTTAGCTTTTTCCTGCTTTTACTTTAGGTATTGCAGATCTAAAATCTGGGAAGATAGTGACTCCTTTACCTCCAAAGGCTACTTTTTTGGATGATCCACTTCGAGTCCTTAGAGCTATTCGATTTGGTATTGCTTTAATTTTTCTTTCCTTTTAGATATATCTCATTTCCTCTTGTATTTGTATTGTAAAACTTGGAACGACTTCACTTTCTAATCATAAACATAAGTCTTAAACTGTTGCAACTTACCGGCATATGTATATTATTAGTCATTCTCCCTCTCATGTATCATTCATTGTAGTCTACTCAAATTTTGGGGGTCTTGAAGAAATTAATCATGCTTACTCTGAATTGATTTGTAGTCAATGATTGTTACTTCAGCATCATCAAGACTTTGTTGACTTCCATTTAGGGGGGAATAAACTCCCAGCTAGGTTGTTTAGTTGTTTGTTACCGTTGAATTTACCATTTGGTTGTTAGTACTAATTCTATTGAATTCATTGATGGTAAGAATGTTGGATAAAGTCCTACTCAACCTTCTGAGCTGCTAGTTTGTCAAGTCATTCATTATACAAGTTTGGTGTACATGGTTAATTTTCCACATGGTGTTTTGGCTACAAAAGCCCTGAAATGCCATTCTAATATTCATTCATATTCTGTTCTAGGTGCAAGGTTTGGGTTTACTTTAGATGAAGAGCTCAAAGCTGCTGCTGCAAGTGATGAAGTGAAGAATGCTCTTGGAGCTAAAGTAAGCAAAGAGCGCATTGGGACAGAAGTATGTTCATTTTACCACTTGGGAGTATTACGTTTCATATATGTAACATTGTACTTATCTTGCTGTTAATTCTCAATGCAGATTGATCTAATGATCTCTGGTAATCAACCTGTTAAAGCTATGAGATACGTTTGTGATTTAACATTATTTTGGACTGTTTTCACTCTCCATCCCAAGGCTGAGTCAGAGGTATCAGATGAATGCCCCAGGTAAAGTCAAATCTACAAAATTTTTAAATAAACTTCATATCATGTTGTCAGTTTGTTCTTATTTCTCCTTTCATTGTATTTGGTTTTTATTCTGTGGAAACTAATGTTCTCTCCTTTAGTTAGCTTATTAAACTTGATTATGAGCTTTAAGACATAAAACTTGGCAGGAAATTGTAGCCTCTCACTCGTTTTGTTCAAATAGACTTAGCTGCACTATCTTCTTTTAACTATTCTTAGGATACTTGGTAGGGTAAAACGTAGAGAAGCATAAGCTCAACTGAGAAAAAGCATGAAACTGAAATAGATGAATTTGTTCTTTCACCAAAAAGGGTTTGTGAAGGTCTAGCAATTTTATTAACATTAATTATATGAGAATTTTGAAATCTTTACGAGGATCACTCTGTAGTTTGTCTAGTTTCTATTTGGTGCTTGACCATTAATGTGTTCACTTTTGACAGGCTTTGTGTTGCTTATTTGGATGCTACTTGGAGCCTTATACAAGTAATTAGATGCACTGCATTTTCTGTGAGTTGAAACTTGTGTACTTTTTTCTCCTATATATCTTTTTAATTTTGTTGGAGAGCTTTTCAAAGTATTATTTTCTAGTTTTCATTTTTAAAAATTTATCGTCTTCAAAAATTTGGTCTTATTAATCATATGAACTGAATCTCAGAATGAACAGAGAAGGCTCGCTTTCTACACTGCTTTATTCCTTCCTTTCAGAGATATCACATACAAGGATGAGAAGGGTAAAACGGTATATTTGGAAATTTTCCTCGTCATTAGTTTAGTTGTCCTTTTTGCTTATTTTTCATCTGTTATTTTCACTTTATGGGCCTAGAAGACCTTAACCTAGTGTTGGAATTACATATCCAAGATAAGATGTAATATTTATGATTAATTGGTGGGAGTGCCAAGAAAAAAATTGTTTGGAGAATTTTAGAACGATAACTGAATGATGCTGCTTGTAGATTGTCAGCACTACTAGCAGTGAAAGACTTATCAAAAATAAATAATTGCTTCAGAATCTGATGTTAGTTTCATTTGATTGTAAGATGGGCGTTAATCTTGGCACTAAAGTTTTAATGCGCAGTTTCACACAGGAGTTTATCTAAAAATCCATGTTTTTGCATGCAGATTCCTGTTGTCAGCTTTATCTTCAAAAGTTCTCTAAAGCAAAAGTCCAGTGATCTTGAAACAGTCAGTCTCACTATCTTTTAGTTGCTATTATCAATATCCCAATTATAGCTGGGGCCTTGTGCATTATTTCCTATAGAGTATTGGGTTTACATAAATGTGAACCTGGTTCAGGTTGTGAAAATACATGGATCACTCGGGAAATTCTTAACCTTGCTTCCATTACTTGCATCTAACAACAACACACAGCCTAATGAAGTTGATTGGGAAATGGAGAATGTTGATGTACCCAATACATCAAGACTCCGAGTATTGACAGGTACGATGTTCTTGGTGCTTTGTGTACTTTCTCTGGGCAAAGCCTGACTCTGTTTGTATCTTTTTATACCATTGAATTTTCTAAGTTCCAGTTAAATACAACAAAAAGTCGCAAACTTCTTTTTGGTTCTTGATTGACTATTTTTCCTTAGGCATTCATTTAAGTGCTACACAATTATTTTTTAGTAAAATGGTGCTTAATACTCTGAAAAAATGCTAATACTTAATGCTACACTATTAGTATAATGAGTTGGTGACTTGTACTCGAAAATGGTAAGAATGCTATGTACTCCAAACTTTGATGTATGCTGATGACCTTCATTTAACTCTAAAAGGAATCAAATAATTTGGTATCCTTATGGACAGTTCAGTGACCGTTAAATGGAGAATGAAGCTATGTTTAGCATTACAACTTCACTGTTTAGCACTGATATCTCATCTTTCTGGTTTTCAGTAGAATGCATTTTGGGTGTCAGGGTGATGACCTGCATCTAAAGACATGATGCTTCCAATTTCAATTTGAAAATCCTTTTTGCTATCTAAATCCTAAGTCTATATCTTACATCTCGAATTGTAGAACAACATTGTCAGGATCTTCTGCTATTTGCTACTTTCATTAATTCTGTGATGGTGTATTGTATCAACTGTATGCTTATGGGATTAGTGTGAAGAGGTCATGTGCTATTTTTCAGCACGGTCACAACTATCTGCTCTGTGCTGAAATAATATTAAAAAAAAATGTTTCTGTGAATGGTTCGCTAATCGAGTTGGACAGATGATTCAAAACAGAGGTGGCAATTTTGGCCTGGCTCGGCCTGGGTTTTGGGCTGCACTCAGGCCTAAACGGGCCAGCTTGAGGCCCGGCCTGTGGCCTGATCACCTCCCAAAACAATGTTGTTTTGGTTTGTAAGCTTCAGAATTTTAAGATCAAAATGGCGTTATTTTAGAAAGTTTACCCAAAATGATAATAGGTTTGAACTAGGCATGGCAATGGGCCGGCCAATCTCGAGCCTGCTTGGATTAATTAGATTTCTTAGATTTGTCTGGTTTCTTCTATAAATTATCTCCTTTATGCGTAGCTTGCTTTTCTATCACTATATATACATTACAAACTCTTTTCTAAGACATTTCCAGGGTTTAATATTTCACAATTTATTTGTATAGAAGCAGATCCTTGGATGAAAATCCTTTTAGTTATGGCCTTATGGTAACCTCTATTTCATTATCTATTCAGGATTTCTGCTGCAAGAAATCAAAGACTTCTGGCGAGTTGCTTTGCTAATTTCAACCATATTATATCCCTCTGATATTGACTCTACTTCAGAATTTTTAGACAATCAGTTTCAACTGGAGAAGAGAAGAGATTTGTTTGAGGCAGCT
>JANITW010000007.1:24940794-24953601 GCA_027564335.1 Erythroxylum williamsii
TTATTAATTAAATTAATTTAAATTTATATAATAAATTTATTTATTTATTTATAAAAATTAAAATAAAATTATTATTTTTAATTAATTAATATGTACTTTATATTAAATTAATATAATTAATATTATTGCAACAACAAATTAATAACATACATAAATATAATATTTTATCACAAATTTAACTTCTAATCTTCTGAATTACTATATCGCTCTACAAATGTTCAATCAATACATTATGAAGTTCATAATAAACTTTTTTATCTTTAATTTGCTTATATCTAGCAAGAAATTCTTGAAATATAATTGTATCGTCTGTATTAGTATCGTATCAACTTTACTTTTTATTCTTAACATATTTTATTAATAAATTTATAACACTTATAAATAAAAATTATAAATAAAAATTATAAATAAATTTAATTTTATATTCAATATTAGTATCATTTTAAATGTCTCAATGAGATTTTTATAATGATATATTTTATGTAAAGTAATATGTATTTTAAAATTAATTACTTAATAAATTATGTAAATAAATTAAATTATAAGAATGACATAAAAGAATGTGTTAAAAAGATAATTTATCTTTTCACAACTTAAAGTTCATGAATAGTAACACATTAAATTTTGTACACTATTATTCATTACATCATTTTCACGTTGAAATTTGGTTTCTTCCTTAAAAGTGATTTCTTTATACCAAAATTTAGCGGTGAAGAGATGGGCTTACTGCTGGCTATATGTTTCAGCGAAGATATGATTTCCTGCCACTCTTAAAACTCAAAACTAGAACATTTGAATTTGGGCACTTCGTCCACGTAATTCTCCCTTCTGCCGTGTGGTGAACTTTGTTTCTTTTGTCATCTTTGGTCCTGTCTGCTTTGACTACTAGTGGATTCGAATGGAAACTTTTTAAATCTTGGATACTAAACTTCTCATTGAGTTGTTGAATTATTTGCAGAAGCCTATGATCCTCTCGATCCAAATGGAAACATTACGATCAAATGGGACGTAATGAGCTGGACACCAGATGGCTATGTTGTAAGTACTAGAAAAGGATACAAGTGTCTGTTTGTTTTCAGCGTTACTGTGAGGGATTTCTTGTCACAAGTAGCATGTCTTACACATTACTAGAGTAAGATACCCCAGCCCTGGTGGTATCTGTTTCCTTATTCTGCTGCAAGATTTAGCTACTTTCAGAGTGGATATATAGTTGACTTGCAGAAGAGTCCTGTGAATTTTTTTGAGTTCATAACTTTTATCACTGTTGGATAATAAGTTTTTCACTCATCAGTTTGTTTAATAGGTTTCCTACGTCAAAAGATTAAGGAATTCGGTTATCTCTCTTCTTTTCAGCAAAATTTTATGGAATTTATTCTACTTCATGTATCATTTGTTAACGTTTCCTCTGTCCCTTCCCTGATTTGTGCTTGGCAGGCGGTTGTTACAATGTACAACTTCCAGAAATTTCGCCGCATTAAAGCACCAGGCTGGACATTGGGTTGGAGATGGGCGCAAAAGGAAGTAATTTGGAGTATGATGGGAAGTCAAACCACTGAACAAGGGGATTGTTCTAAATTCAAGGGAAACATCCCCCATAGCTGTAAGAAGGATCCAACTGTTGTTGATTTGTTGCCAGGAACTCCTTACAACCAACAGATTGCAAATTGCTGCAAAGGGGGAGTGCTTAGTTCATGGGGCCAGGACCCCTCCACTGCTGTAGCCTCTTTCCAAGTTAGTGTGGGTGCTGCTGGAACCACAAACAAAACTGTCAGGTTGCCAAAGAACTTTACTTTGAAAGCACCAGGGTCTAAATATACTTGTGGTCCTGCAAAGATTGTGAAACCGACCAAATTCATATCAGCCGATAAAAGAAGAGTTACTCAAGCTTTAAGTAAGTAATCAACCTACATTTTCTATTGAAAGTTATAATTGAAACCAGTTCACTAAACTTTAACGATCATAATAATCCTGTGGTGTTGTCATACTCACCAAGACATACTGGTTTTCACTACAATTTTAAGACTAATGGAGTTGAAAACTGTATATATCTTTATTTGTTCAAAGCTATGTAGCACGGACATGGCAAAATGGAGCCGTGTCTGCGTGTCGGACACGTGTCCATGTCAGACACTCACTGACACACGGTGAATACAGTTCGGACACGTCTACAGACCGTTCGGACATTGCTTAATGAAAAATATGCTCCATAGAATATATGTTCTATATTTTTTGAGAGGAGTTTATAAAATATCAAATATGTATGAACTATTAAGATGTTGGAAGTTTTGAAACACATCAATCAATATATATTATATTATAAATTCTGAGTTTTTTTTCTTAATTCTAAATTTTATAATATATATATATATGTCGTGTTCGTGTCCACCAAATTTTAAAAGTTGATGTGTCCCCGTGTCCGTATCCGTGTCGTGTCCCGTATCCGTGTCCGTGTCTGTGCTTCTTAGGTTCAAAGTTTTCATATTACCTTCTTATAATAGCCTTTTGTTGTTAAGTTAGTGATTTGTTTGGGCCAAATATTAGAGCATGATTTGATGACTGTCAATTACTACTCTTTCTAGTATATGACATTATTCATTGCGATAAAAGCATGTACTTAACAAGGATTCCCTTCTGTTATGGCAGTGACTTGGGATGTTACTTGCAAATATTCATAATTTTTGGCTGCGGAGACACCTGCCTGCTGCGCTTCTCTCTCACCATTTGATAATGATACTATAGTAGGTTGCCCAGCTTGTGCTTGTGGTTGTTAAAGCAATAAAACATTATTTGGGAGCTGCGTTGAGTAAGATTTTAAATAAATGCTTAACATTTTAATGAACTTTGTAATTCAACAAATAATGGAGAATCTTGAAAGATATCCTTTCTGTTTAATGCTTTCTTGGAGTTGTTTTTTATTAAGTTGAGAGTAATGAAATTGATTTGCGCGAGAATAAGAAATGCTTAATTGTAGAGAAGTTTGATAAATGTTAAATAGACTATATTTCTAATCTAATATTTAATATATTTTGCTTGTTTATTTGAGAGTTTCTTATTATTTTTTGTACTTATCTTGTTTCTATTATAGTTTTAGGTTTTATTTGTCTTTATTTATAAAAAGTATCCTTAGGACCATGTTTCTTTTTTATTTTTAAAGAATTAAGATTGAGGAACATGGTCATGCACACAACTTTGTACACTTTAAAAACCCTAATTTTTCACTATAAAAGACAATTATGCAGAAAAAAACAAGGGGAGATCATAGGAGGTTTGTAAGAGGCTCAAGTTAAGCTTAGGAAAGCACAAATTGACAGACTAGAATGATAAAAGAGGACCAAGAACAAACAATGAAACCATTATTCTAAAATAGATTTCACAAAGATTAAATGAGATTTTACCATGTCTCTTTCAATTTTAATGTTATGTTTTCTGTGATTATGTGCTAAATTTTTGTTGGTACCTAGATTAGATCGATGATTCATGGGATAGACTTGGTAATGATTTTATTTTAACTTAAATTTTCTTTATTCTCATTGAGATTCAATTATGTTTTCTTAATTATTATTTTATATATGATTTCATATAATTGAGATTGAAAAATCTTTTTGTATGAATAGATTTATCATAATTGGAAAGAATTGCATACAAAGTTAAAAAAAGGTAAATATAAATCCTCTAAATTATGGTTAAAACTTAATAGTAAAATTTACGAATTGACTAATGCAATCTTAATTAAAATAGAAAGCGATTTCAGTTAATCAACCAAGAGTTAGGTATTAATAGTGTTGAAAAAGATATTTACAAATGATAGAAATTTTCGCAGTCCAATAAACCATAGATTAAATTAATTAGTGGAATCATGATTACATAAAAAGTCCTTAGGTGATTCAAAGTCCACTTACTATTATCTTCTTTGATTGTTTCTAAATTTAATCTTCGTTATAGTTAGTCAATTTTGTTGATTTGTTTTAGCTTATTATTTTAAATTTTGCATTTAATTTATCATTATCATCATAATTTGTTAGATTAGATAATAGAAAGACAATAAATGAAAGTAGTTTTAATCATGTGAAATTGACCCATACTAACTAGTACTAGCTACATAGCTACTTCGTGCAATTCCAGTTAATAACATAAAATTACATATCATTCGTCGACACAATGGGTGCAAGTTCCTGATTTATCATTTCCTTTGCTTGCAACTGTTCTCTGCCCAGTTGCATAGGAAAGGCCATAGCATCTCCTCGCTTCTCCTTGGTTGTTGCTATTTTTTTTGTTGTACTACTTGAACGATTATGAAGTATACACGTATCATCCTTGACAGTGGCTCCGTGCTCAAAATGTTCAATCTTACCGTTCCAAATACAACGTCATCTAGACCCATTAAAGATTATGGGTTCTCTTGGTCTCCTGCTTCTTTCTCAACTCGATCGTTATATTGCATGGTCTCTGCTTATGTTATGGTCGAATGTAGTTTTGGTTCTATGGTATTCACTGTCCATGAGATCAACGTGGACTGAACGATCCGGGTAACCATTTGAAGTAAAACCCTGAACCGCAAAACCCTGAACCATATTGGGTTATGCCTTTCTTCCCCTCTCCTCTCAATTTTCGTTTTTAACTGCATCTTCTCTTTGATAACTGCATCTTCTCCTCAATCCTCCTCCCCACTTTGCTCTCTCTTGGCTCCTTTCTACTTCAGATTTTCCCGTCCCCCCTCTGTTTCCTTTGCAAATGATTCATTACTTGGCCCCAAACAACTCAATGAAGCAGCTTCGATGTTTTACCACAATCGGCTGCAACTCCTTCAATACCCAAATGGGAATTCTGTTATTTTGTTCTTTCTAACTGGAAGCAACAACGAACAAGTTGGGCTCTTAGTGGTTTCGGTTAAAGATAAGAATTTGAGCTATGAGCGATCACGATGGTGGTAGTTTTATATCCAAAAAGAGTTTTGAGTGAAAGGATTGTCGGAATCTTTATCAACCCAGTTGAGGATTTGGGCTGCATCGGGTAATTGTTGGTTTATACCCTGTGTTTTGTGCATCGGTTTTGTGATAAAAGTAAGTGCAATCGATGAAGTGCCTATGCTGGGGTATATGGGCTGCCAGAGTTTTAGAGATGCCCAATTTTGAGACAGGATTTGCTATTTAATTTTATAGAGTCTTATTTTGTCCTATAAATCTTAATCATTTATTTATGTTGATCTTATGTTTATTTATATGGAACCTATACAAAATCTACATAAATAAATAGCTGAGATTTATAGGACATAATAAAACACTATAAAATTAGACATAAGATCCAAACTTTCCAATTTTGAGTGCTTATATTAGAGTCCTCATTTACCTAAAGAGAGTCTGGCTTTGACAAAAAATGGTGGATTTAATAAAAAACTTATTTAATTAAAAATTTATTTTTATTTTGATTGTAAATTTTCTATTTTATAAAAAATTAAAATTAAAATTTATCATAATCTGAATTAATATTAACTAAATGCATATTACTTATTTTTAATACTAATTTTAAATTTTGGTACAATCAAGCAATACTCTTGAGTGCATGTATGAAGTAATAACTTGCAAGTTTGCTGCCCTTAACCACCAAATTGCATTATTTAGCCAAAGATTAGGTGGCAATTTTTTATACCCAAAACAGCCCTTTTTTATAGCCCCACCGACAGCGAGCTGTCATCAACAGGCGTATGTTTCATTTTTCCTAAACACGTGGTCTTAATTCCAATTATGTCCCTAATACGTCACCCTCTCGATTTCTCACGTAAAAGTCTTGATGCGGCTATCAAACGTACGGAACGGGTAAAGATGGATTGCTATCAGTCATAATCACCTGAGGATATTATCGTAATTGACTCTTTACATGTCGTCGTCGACCGACTATAGTTGCCAGTGCCACCATTGAAATGTTAAATTCGCGACTCACACTGTCACGCTCTCGGAGCGGTTGGAAACACATTGTAATGTCTTCTCTTCAACTCAAAAGAAGTGAAGAAAGAGAGAGGCCATTACTTCTTCCATTGCCTTAATTCTTTCTTTTTCTCGTCTGGATCTTCAGCTAAACCAAGAAAGCAACCCGAATCACATTCACAACACAAGTCTGTTTCAAGATATGGAGTCTTACTTACCATCTGCCTCCGGATCCGTTACCAAGCTTGCTTCTTACACCATTTTGCTTCTCTTCTTCCTTTCTTGCTTCGTTTTCACATCTACAGGTTGGTCTTGCTTCTTTACTTTAGGTATAATGACGTGATCTTGAGCTGTTGACTGTTTTTCTTTTTCCTTTTTATTTGATCTGGGGTCTGCTTCACTCATCCACAATTGACTTTGGTTGATTAAGGTTTAACTCTTTGAGGCATTACAGTCTTCCAGGACAAACTGATTTGTAGTATCCAAGGCATTTGTGTTCAAATCTATTGCAAGAGAAACTGGGCTTTCTATCATACTATTTCACGTTAAGTTTCTGTTTGCTGTGTTTTCGTTACTTTTGATTTATAAGACATTGCTTTTGGCTATATGCCTCAGCAAAGATATGATTTCCTGTCACTCTTAAACTCAAAACTTGAACATTTGGATTTGGGCACTTAATCCACGTGCTTCTCCCTTCTGCCGTGTGGTGAACTTTGTTTCTTTTGTCATCTTTGGTCCTGGCTGCTTTGACTACTAGTGGATTGGAATGGAATTTTTTAAATCTTGGATATTCGACTTCTCATTGAGGTGTTGATTTATTTGCAGAAGCCTATGATCCTCTCGATCCAAATGGAAATATTACGATCAAATGGGACATAATGAGCTGGACACCAGATGGCTATGTTGTAAGTACTAGAAAAGGATACAAGTGTCTGTTTGTTTTAAGCCTTACTGTCAGGGATTTCTTGTCACAACGTGCGTGTCTGACACATTACTAGGGTGGGATACCCCAGCCCTGGTTTCTGTTTTCTTATTCTGCTGCAAGATTTAGTTACCTTCAGAGGGGAATATTTAGTTGATTTGCAGACGAGTTCTGTGAATTCTTTTGAGCTCATTTAACTGTTATCACTGTTGGATAGTAAGTTTTTCACTCATCAGTTTGGTTAATGGGTTTTCTATGCCAGAAGATTCAGGATTTCGTGTATCTCTCTTCTTTTCAGCAAAATTTTATGGAATTCATTCCAGTTCATGGATCATCTGTTAATGTTTCCTCAATCCCTTCCCTGATTTATCTAATATGTGTTGCATCATTCTTATTTGTGCTTGGCAGGCGGTAGTTACAATGTACAACTTCCAGCAATTTCGCCACATTCAAGCACCAGGCTGGACATTGGGTTGGACATGGGCGAAAAAGGAAGTAATTTGGAGTATGATGGGAAGCCAAACGACCGAGCAAGGGGATTGTTCTAAATTCAAGGGAAACATCCCCCATTGCTGTAAGAAGGATCCAACTGTTGTTGATTTGTTGCCAGGAACTCCTTACAACCAGCAGATTGCAAATTGCTGCAAAGGGGGAGTGATTAATTCATGGGGCCAGGACCCCTCCACTGCTGTAGCCTCTTTTCAAGTTAGTGTGGGTTCTGCTGGAACCACAAACAAAACTGTCAGGGTGCCAAAGAACTTTACTTTGAAAGCACCAGGGCCTGGATATACTTGTGGTCCTGCAAAGATTGTGAAAGCGACTAAATTCATATCAGCCGATAAAAGAAGAGTTACTCAAGCTTTAAGTAAGTAATCGACCAACATTTTCTATCTAAAGTTATATATTGAAACCAGTTCACTAAACTCTGATGATCATATAAATCCTGTGGTGTTGTCCTCCTCACTAAGACATACTGGTTTGCACTACAATTTTAAGACTAATGGAGTCAGAAGATTGTATATATCTTTCTTTGTTCAAAGTTTTCATAGTAGCTTCCTATAATAGCCTTTTGTTGTTAAGTTAGTGATTTGTTTAGGGAAAATATTAGAGCATGCTTTGATGACTGCCAATTAGTACTCTTTCTAGTCTATGACATTATTCATTGCGATAAAAACATGTACTTAACGATGATTCCCTTCTGTTATGGCAGTGACTTGGAATGTTACTTGCCAGTATTCACAATTTTTGTCTGGGAGGACCCCTTACTGCTGCGTTTCTCTCTCATCATTTTATAATGATACTATAGTAGGTTGCCCAGCTTGTGCTTGTGGTTGTCAAAGCAATAAAACATTATCTGGGAGCTGTGTAGAGTAAGCTTTTAACTATCCTTTTGTTGTGTATCTTGATATCTCCTTCGTTATGCTTATGGATGGTTTGGATCCTTTTCACTGAATGCATGTCACAGCCCAGACAGTCCACACTTGGCCTCAGTTGTCTCAAGTCCGAGCAAATCTGACAATGCACCTCTTGTTCAGTGTACCAGCCATATGTGCCCGATACGAGTCCATTGGCATGTCAAGTTAAATTATAAGGAGTACTGGCGAGTAAAGGTTTCTATTACGAATTTCAACTACCGAATGAACTATACACAGTGGAATCTAGTTGTTCAACACCCCAACTTTGATAACCTCACCCAGATTTTCAGCTTTAACTACAAGTCATTAACTCCTTATGAAGGGTTAAGTAAGTTAAAACCTGCCGACTTTACATCTCTACTTTAATCATTTGTGTTATGAAAGCTTGCGCAAGATTCTTATCTTTCCACTTCGCAATACAAAATTCTTGATTTGCAGATGATACGGCCATGTTATGGGGAGTAAAGTTCTACAATGATTTTCTATCACAAGCTGGTCCTCTCGGGAATGTACAGTCAGAACTGCTTTTCCGAAAGGACACATCAACTTTCACATTTGAAAAGGGATGGGCATTCCCCAGAAGGATTTCTTTTAATGGTGAAAACTGTGTAATGCCTCCTCCAGATGCCTACCCATGGTTGCCAAATGGCGTTTCTCGGCAATTCGTGTCTCTCCTTCCTCCTCTCGTCACACTACTGGTGTATATGATTGCCCTTTTGGCTTAAACATGATTAGATATGTTAGCAAAGGATATTTGTTGTTCCAACAATCTGAATTCCTATCTGTTTCGGTACTGCTCCGTGAAGCCATGTCAGTCCAGTTTTAAGGTGTTGGAATGAGAAAGTGCAGCAGGTTTAAGCAACAAATAGGTCTGCACTATAATGCTGCTCCACGTATCAGGGCTACTTATTGTATTGTGAATGCAAGTAACATTCTTTTCTTCATAATCAATTTTTGTCAAGAATGATTTCTACTTGAATATTTAGTATGTTACACTTTCTGTCTTGTATCCGTATGTGTAAACAGGTACTCATACAATTTGCAATTATTATATTGATTTGTTCATGTTAATGTTCGTATACTTTTATCAGTACTTTCCGTTACACTGTATCATTATCAAACAACTTAAATGTCACATTCATGAAATGGAAGGTGAATAAACAGGACATGAAACAAGGCTCGAGAAAAAGAAACCATCAAATTTGCAGCTATTTATTATAAAGTTTCCCAGAAAATTTGAGGATGTGGGGATGAGGAATTACATGTATCTAATTACGATTAGTCAATACAGATAGCTAATACACACGAAATCGACGCGGTTCAATCGTTAACGCATGATATCGGTGCAGCTAAAATTGACAATGAATGGCTGGTATATCTGCTACGAAAATTTGTGGCCTTTGCAAGCCATTCTGCTTTATCAATCTATTTGTGCTTGGGAGGATGGATCACAGCATTGACAGCAATATCAACAGCAATGAAACTGACAAAGTAAAGAATGCAACTGGATTTGCGTTGGCAGAATTTGGCAGATATGGATATGCGTCTGGTGGGGGTAGCATGCATTCATCACCATTGAAATAAACTTTCCTAGGAAATGCCCATCCTTGCTTCAATGTAAAAGTGTTCTTGTCCTTCTGTAGAAGCACCTCAGACTGGATGTTTCCGAAAGGGCCAGCTTCCATCAAAAGATCATTGTAAAATTTCATTCCATAGAACATCCCTGTGTCATCTGCATATCAATGACAGGACTTTAACATCTGTTGGTAGGTTCCGTTAAGAAATCACGTGTTTCGAGTTTCAGGGACTTACTGACTGATGCATATGGTAAAAGAGGCTTGTAATCGAAACTGAAGACCTGGGTGACATTGTTGAGATTGGGATGTTGAATAACAAGTGTCCATTGAGTGTAGTTCATCCTGTAGTTAAAATTAGTTACAGCAATCTTGGCACGCCAGTAGTCCTTGTAGTTGACCTTCACATGCCAGTGAACTCGGACGGGGCACATGTGATGGGTGCACTGGAGCAACGGTGTATTATCCTTCTTAGGCGTGTTTATTCCCTTCCTGCGAGCCTCCTTGGAGTTACTCCTGCATTCACGGGGATTGTCTACTCTCAGTCCCGAGATTGCATAACCAAAACGTTTTAACTGCGAAGATTAATATGTGATCGTGGGGAACGAAAAGAAGTAGCTTACTTAATGCAGCTGTTCTTGTTATGGCAACCGCATGCACAAGTCTGACAAGGAGTGATTGTCTCGTTGTAGAAAGATGAGAATGAAACACAGCAACTAGGATGCTTGGAGACCAGGAACTGTGAGTAAGTGCATGTTACATTCCATGTCACTGCATAAAAGTAATATACGTTATATTGAGTCCTGAATCACCAGTGTCGAGATTGAAGTATTCAATAGAGGAGGTTGAAAACTTCTCAAACCTCAATGGATGAATTCTACGCTTTTCTGTATACTAAAATGCAGCATCTGGGAAGGAAAAATGATGGAGGAAATGAGAACTTACTAAGTGCTTGGGTTTTACGCCTGCGATCAGCCGTGAAGAAAACTGTGGATGGCACAATCTTTGCGGGGCCACAAGTGTAGCCTGGTCCTGGTCCAAGCAAAGTGAAATTCTTGGGAAGTTTTACCGTTTTGTTCGAGGTACCGGCAAGTCCAATACTGACTTGAAATGCTGAGACAGAACCTAAAGGATCCTGTCCCCAAGCTGACACCACACCTCCTTTGCAACAGTTGGTAAATTGCTGGTTATAAGGGACTCCAGGAAGCAGGTCCACAACCGTGGGCGTCTTCTTACAGCAATGTGGTACGTTGCCCTTGAACTTGGAACAGTCACCTTGTTCTGTTGTTTGAGCCCCCACCATGGACCATATTACTTCCTTCTTCGCCCATGTCCATCCTAGCGTCCACCCAGGACTTATGATATGCCGGTACATTTGGAAGTTGTTTAGTGTTACAGTAGCCTTCAAGAATTTGATCAAAGAAAGGTTATTTATTAGTTTACATCTAGCCTGTTAAGGTGAGCCTTCAACGTTTTCTCTGACAATATATCATTTTTCTTATACCAGAACGGCACCCATAATGAAGTTAATATCCCAACTTAAATTCCAGCTGAATTTGTCTGAAAGAGAGTTCTGTCATACTTGACTGTTGAATTTGAGATATAGAAGTCTGAAACGGATTGGAAAAAGTAATGCCGCCTCTAATTGTATTGCAAATTCCCTGTTTTTGAGCTAAGTTAAATTGCTTTAAATGACGAGTATACTCACCACGTAGCCATCTGGTGTCCAAGACATTATATCCCATTTGATAGTTATATTTCCATTCGGATCGAGCGGATCATATGCAGCTACAATCACAAAAGAGAAAGCAACATTAATGCATGAATAGACTGAAGCACAGATTCATGAGTGGGATGCAAATTGTAATTTCCAAGCTGATAATCTGAGAATGATGTTTACCAGCATATGGAAGCATCATAAGAGCTAGACCAATCACGAATATGACCTTCATTTCTGTAAACAAAGAGAACTTCTGGCTTTCTGCTTCCAAGGTGATTTTCTGATGAGTCTCTGCAGACCTGTTGAAGCCCATTACCTGAGGCTCACCAAAATGGAGAACCCCCTACCGAGGACTTAATGTTGCAGCATCATCACCTCTGAAGAAGACCAAAATGAAAGTTACCGCCTGGAGATGTCTCACCTACTGGTTGTTAGGTGCGTCGTGAGATTAGTTTTCGTCTCTCCTTAAGCTTCTGCCACACTTATCATCTCGTTTAGCCTATAAATTTGCCACATCCTGTTTCTGCATTTTGAAGCAAAGTTTTGGCGAGAAATGATGGGGAAGCAGGAGGTTGAAAACAACGGCTCAACGGTCCATCACTGTCAGACTGGTGTTAACCCTCACATGTAGAAGCTTACAAGCTTTGGACTTGCTTTGTTATTACGTCTTTCTGTGAACACAAAGTTAGCACTACCAGACAAGTAATGGATTCTCTAGTTTCTTATTGTCTACCTTATCAGTTTTCTCCTGTTGTCGGTTGACAACTCAAAAGGTTGGAGCAGTAAAATGATAATTGATCAGTGATGCACCAAAAGCTCAACATACTTGCAGAACAGGCGGGCTGTTCTAATAATCGTCCGCTGAAATGCCAATATACAGATTTAATTTCCCTTCGGTGGCAATATAACTATAATGCACCAACTCTCCCCTCACAGTCCTGTTTGGTTGAGGGCTAATAATGGAATGAGACAGAACATAACACAATTTTATCGTTTAATTGAAAGTTTCGTAATGAAATAGAATAGAAGCTGAAAGTTTCATGTTATTTTCTGTTTCATCTTAAGCAGTAAAAATAAGATAGTTTAGGATAGAACGTAAACTAATAAATTCATACTATCTAATATGTCATCAATAATTCTTCGTAATATCAATACATAATATTACTATATTAAATAGAATATAATAATATTTAATATAATAAAATTTATTAAATAATTAATATTAATATTTTTATATTATTAATAATAAATTAAA
>JANITW010000007.1:24976070-24997180 GCA_027564335.1 Erythroxylum williamsii
ATGTTTATGAATAACATGCATTAATGGAAGTTATGAGAAGTCAATGACCATAAATAGCATGCATTAATGGAAGTTATGGAAAGTTAATGACTACAAATAACATGCATTAATGGAAGTTTTAGGAAGTTAATGACCAAATTCGTGACCAACATCACTTGTTTCTAATCCATTACATAAAACGTTTTCTACCACAATTACATCGCGATACAATCCCAAAACACTCCCTAATATCTTGAATCACCATTTAAGACCATTTTGCTCATCCTTTGGATCTCCTATGTTTATGACCCATTAGGTTCCCGGTTATATTGGCCACTTGAATTAATACTTAATTAAAGTAAGTCAAGAGTAGTATTAAATAACACGTCATGACCCTTAATTGACTGGAAAGTCAGTAGTTTGACTACGAACCCTTCCATACACAATGTTGTCATGCAATTCGTCCTTTCACCATCTATACCTTACTTGGTTCAGATTATTGTCAAAATGACAACTCCTACTAGACTGAGTACGTCACATCTAGTCCAAGTGATATTAGATCTTATCTTAAGGATCTCATTGCTCTACGTATCATTGAAGACTCTCTTCATAACACATATCTGCTTTGGCTAGAGACTCCCAAGTAATGACCCCAACAAGAAGTCGTGCGTATCATCTCCTTCTATCAAAAGTGGTGAATCCTTTATTTGCTACTCAATTACCTACGAATACCTCAAGTTGTACCGAATCACCACCTTATGAGTGACCCTTGAAAGGCACCGATGAATGGAGTTAAAGCACAAGATTAGCTAAGATATCCTTGAGCACCTCAAATCAAAGGATACTTGTACCATTGCTATGATGAGACTATCATTAACGCTGAAATAGAATATCCATATAATTTTCTCATAGTAGGTCAATCCAATGTATTTACTACCCTTAGTAAGCATCTACATGTTAACTCTAAACAACTCATGTCTACAACTTATAAGATCTGCTACTTTATCCAATCAAGGAGTTTAACATATAATAGTTTATCCGGATTAATGATATCCCATCTCATTAATCCTATGACTAGGGAAAGTTTAGATCCTAACATAATTACAAATGATAGGAATCTCATTATCATGATCTCATCATGACTTCCTCCATGCTATATTTTGTATCAAGGACTTCATTAAATCAATTTAAGATCAACACCAAATCCATAAATTTATGAACATTGAAGTAATGAAAAATGTATTTATTAATCATAAAATGATTTGTACAATAAATGCTAAAGGTGACTATCTTTAGAGCACTTCTCTAACAAACTCCCACTTGTAATAAAGTCAATCGCCTTGATATCTAATACTGTAGGCATGTACATGTGACACAAAACTCTTTTAGGAAATACGTTTAGTGCCTGTTTGGATGGGCTTTTATTAGGAGAACTTTTGTCAGTAGAGCTTTTTTCAATAGAGCTTTTTTTAGAAGAACTTTTCTAAGAAGTCAGTTAATTGTTTGGCTGTCAATTAAAAAATGGCTTTTTTGAAAGAGCTTCATTCAGTAGACTGTTTAGCAACATAAAAATAAAAACCACTTTTATTAATTTTAATTATACTTTATTTTGTAATAAAAATTATTTATGCATATAAATAATATTCAAAGTATATTAAACAATGGGTTTACATTTACTTTACAATTATTTGACAAATTCATTTCCATCTTGTAGAAAATTATTTAAAGAGATGTCTCATTTTCTTGTAGGAAATAAAACTAATATCAAAAATAAATATTAAAAATGTAAAAAAACTAAATAATATTATAATCTCAAAATAAATATTTAAGTTGAGTAGATAGTTAATAAATTATGCATTTTATTATAATCTAAGAAAATTTCCAATATGTTCCCTCGCATCATTCATCTCGTTATTTTGTAGCCCATCTAAATGATTTTCTTCAACGTCTTCATTTCCATTGGTTTCTTCATTTGTAGGAAGTAACTCATCATCTTCATCATAGGGAGAAAAATCTTCATCCTTTTGAGCATTTAACCTTATAAAATTATGAATGGCCATTGAAGTAATTAAAATTTTAACTTGCTTTGGAAAAGAAAAACTGGGCATTTAACGTAGAATTGTTCACCTATTTTTTCAAACGCCAAATGTTCTTTCAATTGTACATCTTAAAGAAGAATGTGCATGATTGAATATTTCTTTCTTCCCTCTTGGAAGACCAGCACGTCGAAAATCAAGAAGATGATACCTCTCACCTTTGTATGATCCTAAATAACCTTACATGTAAAGATATCCTGCATTTACCAAATAATATTTTCCTACATTCCAATTTAAAAATAAATAAATAAGAAGTACTGAATTATTAAGAATAGATAAAAAGAATGTATAAAGTTATCCATCATAAACCTCTAGGTGGATGAGGGAAGTGTAATCTATCATTACGGAAAGCCTCCACAAAAATTTGAGCATCATTTGTTGTGCCTTCCCAACCAACCCAAGCAAAAATAAAGCACATATTAAAATCACATACAGCGATTACATTTTGTGTAGGAATGCCTTTTCTCCCAATATATTTTATTTAATTAGACCTTGGAACTACAACTGGGATATGTGTTCCATCAATGGCTCCAATGCAATTTTTAAAATAAGGCCAATGCCTTCTATCATCTTTAATTTTTCTTGGAATTTCTCTAAAAGTTTGGTTTTATGAAATCAATCGACATACGTGAAACAACCTTTAATACTATTTCAAACCATCTAGAAATTGTTTCATCATAATGTTAAAATCTTTGTTGAACCATTCTATTGTAAAGCTCATGACCTAAAGTGATCAAAAACATAGCCACAGCCTCTTCTATTGTTACTTCTATACCTTTCTTTAATCCATATGACTCATTCATCAATTTACATAATTTGATAAAAACATCCTTCTCCATTCTAAATTGTTGATGGCATCTACCTCTATGGCCATTAAGCATCTCCATTACAAACATCCATCTAGTGTGAAGGGATGTTCTACATGGTTTTTTAATATAATGTTTAATGTAATGGTCTATGGTTAGTGCTACTCTAGTTTGAACCATATGCAAAATTTCTTCTTCAATCTCTTCATTATATTCATGATCATTGTCAGAATCATTATCAAAAGACGACATCTGTATCAAATATGTAAAAATAATAAATAATTAGCTTATTGTATGACAAGGTAATATAGCAATAATCATTGCACAATAATAATAAAGTACAATTTAATTCATTAAAACAAAATTAATCAAATAGAAATCCAATACAACACATTACAAGTAGCAAATTCCAATACAACACATAACAAGTAGTCTAATATTAGTAACCAAATAAATGTCTAATTCATTACAAGCATTACAATCATTTCATGTTCTTAAGCCATTCGATTTGAAGATTTACATCCTTCAGCGCAACAAACATCTCTCTATTTTCCTTCTTCAAAAATAATTTGGTAGCTAACATAAACAGCTCACCTCCCCTTTCTATTTCATTTATACTTCGTAAGATGTCCATCACCTTAGAAATGCTACAACTAGGTTTATCTCTTTTTATAGAGGTTACTGAAGTTCTACTCTCTACTACATCTCATATATGGTCCAAATGTTTACATAACCTTTCTGTTGCCCCTGTTCTACAATCATGTTCCTTTCTTTTTTTCCTTTCCTTTTGTAGAAGTTCCTAGAGTTGGAGTCGATGAACCAATTTCATTATTAATATTTCCAATTTCTTGATTGAAAGTAAAGTCTTCAAAAATGTTATCATCAAGATCGATATCAACTAGGCTTTCTCTAGACAGTGTATAAGCATCATTTGGTACAAAACCTGAAGACGGTGCCCCAGCTCCTTCCCCATATACCTGCAACATCTTTAAATAAAATATTTAGCTGCTTAATATGTTTCAAACCTTTAGTTCGAAAATTGGCAGCCTTGGGATTTTCCTACAATAATATTGTTTAATTTATTAAACTATCAAGTAACATAAGAACGTTATAAATCTAAAGCTTAAATGCTTAGCTTCAATTTCTTTTCCCACCATTTGTCACTTGCATCAATAGTTTGATTAGTAGGATCCCGTCTTAGTCTAGTTTTCTTACCTACTAAATTTGTCCAAAGCTGCCAATCCTTTTTTAATCCATCCCATTTATTCTTAAATTGTGTGTATTCATAATTCTTCTTAGTTTCATGAGCAAACTTTGAAACTATTTTTTCCATCCAATCTTGTTAAAGTGGTCATTTGGTCGATTTCTAGCTAATGTCTCTTCTACAAAAATTTTGATTAGAGTTTCAAGAGTTATATCATTCCACTCCACTTTAACCCTTTTTTCCAATTTATCCTCGATGAAGATCTTGACTTGGATTTAACATTTTCTATCAACACCAAAATCCCCATTGCATATCACAATGAATTAAGCAAGTATAAGAAAATATAAAAGCATAACCGTAGAAGATCAAGCACGTCATAGAAGATTAAGCAAGTATAAGAAAATATAAGAACAATTTATGTGTTAAATTGTTCTTAGTTAAAGCCTTATCCCCAATAGGCATGGACTTTTTAAGAAAATTTAGAAGATTAAACCCACTTCATTACATTCCTACATACTTCTTCATAATACCAATCTGTTCCAACAATTGTATACTATGTTCATCATCATAGGTTGGTAAAGATTACCAAAAACAAGCTGGATCTGGAGGAAATCCCCAAAGATTGAATTTCAGGACTTCATTTGGTACATTAAAAGTTGTCAAGTCTTAATTTTACTTGAGATTACCCGACCAAAGCTCTTTGTTGGAGGGTGACAGTCACCGTCACAGTCATCATAAAGCAAATCGTCTAATCATTTCATTCAATTTTTACAAAGCCATGGATGTTCTTGAATATTCAACACAATGAAACATTCAAGTGGCAGGTGGTAGATAGTGTTAGACCCCGAACGTTTTATAGGAGTTAGAACTATTGAATGAGAAATTTTGATGATTAGTCATGAGTAAAGAACAAATGAATGAAAATTCTTGAATTATAAATAATAGACAAGAGTAAAGTAGTGAATGGGAAATGTGGATAAATTCATGTTTTGCTTTGGTGATTTGGTGGACAAGAGATTTTGAAATGGGAAGAATTAAGGCGAAAGTTAGAAGTAGAGTGAAAGTAAAAATGAAGTTGAATTTGTGTAGTAAATTGATGGAGAATATGTACATAAGTGTATGTTATGTTATTGGTGTTCATAATTAATAATGGATTATATATGTATTTGGATGATATTGATTTGAAATGGAATTGAAAATGAGAAGTAAATGAAGTAGAAAATGTGATCTTGGTATGAGTTGTATTAAAGAAAGATTGTGAAACCAAATGGGTGGTTGATCTGGAAAATCTTCACGAAGTATGCTTCAGTTTTTTAGCCACAACTTTTTCTTTAGTTATCCAAATGAGATGATTCTTAATTTGGATTAAACTAGAAATACATGGCTACATTTCTTATGAAGAAATCTAATTTAAATTATGTCTTCAAGAATCTCAAAATTTGTCATGAAATTAAGAATTGTGTGCATTACATTGGTGGATGAATATAAAAATTTGTATGCCAAATTCAAAGGCAAATCTAGACTCAATTGAGGCAAAATTAGTTAAAGTTGTCTTCTGGAGAGTTGTAGATCTTTCTTTTAGCTTTCCAATGATATATAGTATGAAATTTTGAAACTTCTAGGTTGAAAGTTATGGTCCCTATAACGGATGATGTATCTTTTGTCTTTTCATTTCTTCTATTTTTTGCTTCTTCTGTGATGACGTGTCGTCTGTGATGACGTGTCATCTGTGTTTTGTTTAGGTGTTGTCTGTGTTTTGCTTACGTGTCATCTATGTTTTGCTTACGTGTCGTCTGTGTTTTGCTTACGTGTCATTTGTGTTTTTCTTATGTGTCTTCTGTGATGACGTGTCGTCTGTGATGACATGTCATCTGTGATGTCGTGTCGTCTGTCTTTTGCTATCTTCTATCTTCTGCTTTTTCTATGTTTGCCCTGTACCTATCTTCTACTCCATTTTTTAATCCTTCAGATGATCGAATTTTGCTTTAAGGTCTTCATAAACGTTGTAGATTTTGAAGTCCTCTTTCAAACCATATAAAGAACATCTTAATCCAACATTTATAGGGAAAGTTATAGCAATTTTCCCCATTTGTCTATCTTTTTCCATTCGTTTGTTTTTTCCTTTGGTTTCGTTTGTATCTATTTTCTTCTCCATTTTTGAACCTTTATAAGATAGAATCTATCTTTGAGATCTTCTTGAAAGTTGTATATCTTGAAGTTCTATTTCTAACCATATAAAGAACATCTTAATCTGATATTTTTAGGAAAAGTTATAGCAATTTTCCCTATTCATCTGTCTTTTTCCTTTCGTCTGCTTTTTCCTTTGGTTTCTTCTATACCTATCTTTTGCTCCATTTTTGACCCTCGATAAGATAGAATCTGTCTTTGAGGTTTTCCTAAAAGTTGTATAGCTTGAAGTCCTCTTTCGAACCATCTAAAGAATACATAAATCAGATATCTGTAGGGAAAGTTATAGCAATTTTCCACATTCATCTGCTTTTTCCCATTCGTCTGTTTTTCCTTTAGCTTAGTCTGATCCTATTGTTTGGTCCATTTTGACCATTCAGATGATAAAATATGACCTTAAGGTCTTCTTCAAAGTTGTAGATCTCAAAGTCCTCTTTAAAATCGTTCTAATATAATCTTAATCCAACATCTTTAGTGAAAGTTATTCTATTTTGCCCGAGACAAGTTCAATATGATTGAGGACCAAATCTTGTTTGATTCTTTCAGCCATAATTTTGTTATCCGACCTCCAAATGAAGTGATTCTTGAACGAATAGTTTCTTAACACATTTTTCTATCACTACACAGATTTTGATAGCTTTTGGTATTGATTGGATAGATTGAATCAAAGTAAGGGTATCGACTAGAAGAGTAGGAAATAGATATTTTACTGAACATGCTTCAGTATTTTAATGATTTTGGCATCGGTAGAGCCCCGAATGAGATGATTCTTATTTCAAGATAAACTAGAGACATGGAGCTGTAAATGATATGAAGAAGTTGAAATCTACTTCAGTCTTTAGGAATTTCGATTTCTAGATGGAAATTGGGTATAGTGTACTGTTTCAGTCTAACAACATTCTAAAATGTTTAGGCACTAACTTTCAGATTTCTAAACCAAAAGGATTGATTTTGGTGTCATTGGAAACTTAAGACAAGGGAGAACACTTTTCTAGAAGAAATAGTTATGTCAGAATATTCAAGGGTGCTTTTGACAAGACATTTAAGTATAAAAGACATAAGGCATAAATGGAAGGGCAAATGGGACATTTCTCAATCATTAAAGGCATAAGTGAAAGAAGAAGTATTGTCTTGCATTTTAAGAAGAAAGAAGAACGAAAATTGAAGAAAAAAAGAGAGAATGTCATGAAGAAGAGAGATAAATACGAAGAGAAGAAGAGAATGAGAGAAAGAAGAGAAAACAAGCTAGGGCTTAACTTTTCTTAGTCTTCAAAAGAGATTTTGGAGCTGTTTAAGAAAGGAAAAAGGAAGAGGAAGAGAAGAGCTTCCCTTTGAGCTAAAGATCCCTTCATTTGGTGAAGAATGAAGGGATCAAAGAGGCAAGGGGAACAAGAGAAGAGGCATGTTTGAGCAAGGCTATAAGCAAGGAAAACCAAGGTAGGTACATGTTTATAATAGAGTAAATAAGCCACTACTGTTTTTCCTTAAAGCAAAGAAGTTTACTGATTTCAATTGCATCATAAGTGTTGCATCTTTTATTTTTGCATGATTTGTGAAATCTGCTATATGTTTGCTACATGAAATGTGTAATGGTTTATAAAGAGATTTTTTAAGTGATTTCTAAAAAGGATAGCAAGTTTATGAAATCAAGTTTTGAAAGTGCATATGAAATATTGTATACTCATAAAACTCAAGTTTTCAAGAAGTGTCATTTTGGGCAACACAAGTTTACAAGTTTTGAAATATATGTGTTATGTGGGTTTGTGATAATCCCTCAAGAACCGTCACGTGCACATTAACCTAAGTTTAAGGCTTCTCCCGCCGGCCCGCTAGTGGCACGGAACTCCTTCAAGAACTCCTTCAAGTTTACGACTACACAAGACCATTATATGGGAATGCGTAGTACGTTATGTTTTGGATCCACCCAAACCATTCTGATGTGTTTATGTGCTCATGAGATGTTTGATCAACTTTGATGCATTCATGTTATGTGACTTGTGGATTTTGGCTAAAAGCTTAGGAAGCATGTACTTTATAAACTCACTGAAAATTTATTATGATAAGAAAAATGGTTTCAAAAGTTTTTCTTCTCTTTTTATTATAAACTGTTACCCACGAGCTTTCAAGCTAACCCCTTCCTGTCCCTACCTCCAGGTGATGAGCAAGAGATGGCTGTTACCCACGAGCTTTCAAGCTCACCCCTTCCTGTCCCTACCTTCAGGTGATGAGCAAGAGATGGAGTGAAAGAGAGTCAAGGCATCACTCCAAATTTGATAATGTTGTATTTTGAGTTAGTTTTGGAAAATACAAGGCTTTAGTCACATTTCAAGAATTAGTAGTTCATGTAACTTTTGTATTTTTAAATTTCGGATTATGTTGTAATGTGGCTTGAAAGGCCATTATAGCTTTGTAAAACCCTTTTTTTTAAGGATATTGAAATGTGAATGATGAAAATTAGTTGTATGTAATGTATTAAAGAGTATGATGAAGCAAAGATATGAGAGTCTTATGATATTTCCGCAAGAGTTGGACTTCGCATTCAGAAATAGGATCCAACATTAAAGTAACAAGTTTGTTTTGATGTTTAATTAACATGGGCACGCCACCATTGTGGGATGATGCCTAATAAGGGTCTTTGGAAATAATCCTACAAGATAATACACTTAATTATTATGTTATTCGCAAGAAGTTGGGTTCCGGCAACGGTGCCCAACACGTTTAATGCTAAGTCTAAAATTCAAAGTTCACTTACATTCAATTCCAATTACCATACAAGTTTTATTATTGTTGTGAAATAACAATTAAACTAATTTATTTATACCCTCTCCAAAGGCATATAAGTATATTTAAATAAGTAATTATTGCCTCCCAATATCCAGTTCAACCTAATTAAACTAGTTAATCATAGTCAATTGACTTAGTTATCGCAATAATCTAGGATATCCCTATCTCTTGATATAGGGTGTTTACCCTCCTTTTATATAACCATCTTTAGCTCTTAGTCTTTCATACAATCTCTAAAATTGAATCTATGATGGCAGTCACAAACTCAGCAATTAATAATGAAGATAATAAATCAACTAAACGAATAACAATTCATGTATTACTAGTCGAAGACTCCATTATAAGCTACATTCGTAACTCTAACTAAGGTTTTAAATATTAAACATAATAAAAAACTAAAAATAAAATAAGATGATCTTAGCACAAAAGAAAGAAGGGAAATTACTATAAATTTAACATGGGCTCCTCTAAATTCCTCTTTAATGCGAAAGAAGCCCTAAAACTAGCAAAGCAATGATAAAAAGGTTAAACTTAATAATAGTATTTATAATTAAGGTTATAAAATAAATTCTTAAATTGCATGAACCTGTGATTTAATGCATCCTTAAAAATTATGCAGTAAAATTGGCACCAAACTAACTTCTAGCATTAATGTCATGTTAGCTTCCAAAACTTCTTATATAAATACTACGACAAGTTCGGTGCTTGGCACCAAGTCAAACTTAAGTTCCAATTTGGTTATATTTCTCAACTTCTCCCATTTAGTACAGTGTTTGTTTATGATACCATGTTATAACTAGTACTAGTATGCTACTGATTCTTTAATTCTTAAATCTCATAAAATACAAGTACTTGTCTCCTTTAGCCAGTCTATGCCTATTAGGTACTTTCCACTAAATTCTCTAATTGTTAATATATTTGAGCTAGAATCATCATTTGATGCCTTCTACAAACTTGTTATCTATCTTATTAACTTTTAAATGACTTATAGATCACCTTGATTGGGTAAATATAAAGAAAATTGCACTTAATTATGAGATGCCTCTTTAAAATCATCACCTACAAGATAATGAACTATATGTAAGAAAATATCATTTAATCTATATAAACATGCTATAAAGAAGCCAAATCACAACTAATTTAACCTCTATTAACATATAAAATATAGACAAATCAATTACCATTTAAGCTACTTTTGACTATGATAGGTCATAAATAAATACAAAACAAATCATTCCTATATGAAATATTTTAGAGATCTCAAGTCAAATGATAACTTATACAATGTTTATAATGAGAATTTTTGTAAACATATGAGCAATGTTTTAAATAGTATTCTCATATTGTGTTAATGTAATTATTCTCTAACATGCACCTATACATTTATTTAAATATCTTTATATTTTAGCCTTTAAGATCAATTACTCCATTCATAAAGAAAAAATATAAAGTGTGCAAGCCTTTATTAATATTCAATCTCAATAGAAAAATGGTTAGGAACAATTTAGGGATAATACATAAATGCATTATAAATCTAATAACTATGATATCATCCTAATTTTGTTTACAATATACATTTATCCTATGAATTTATCTTATATATCATTTAATTAAACAAATATGTATAATATAAAGAATGTCTTTAAATAATTATGTCACAAAAACTAAAACCAATCGATTGGCTATAGAATAGCAACCAACAAATGACATAAAACATAAAACATAAAGTTACAAAAACATTCTATCTTTCACATCAATTATCGTTTCATTAATTCTCTTATAGGTACTTACATTTTTTATATAGAAATTTAGAAGTATTTTTTTTTTCAACTCAAACTTACCCAATACCTATTACACCTTTTCCAAATTAAAAAATGCGTTAATTATGCAACTGATTCATTTCATTTCTATGGTGGCTTCTTTTTAAGTCAATTACGCTATCTTTAAAAGAACTTTATCTAGTGATCAAACTACTTCTATATAAAATAAGTAATAATTTTAAAATTTTATATTTACTTATTTATTTTATATATAATGCACTTCTATATTTATAATAAATGTGAGGAGACAGACATATAAAGATATATTCTTTTTATTTTAATTATGATAAAATTTTCATTAAATTAGTTACATAAAAATTTAAGTAGAATAGTATAACTTCTTCATAATTTTTGTAATCATAATTTTATATTGAAAGGACTTATATCTTCAAGAAATTTAAAATTATTCTATTAACCTTGAAAAGAAAATGAAGACACTTACAAAAATTATTTCTTTTATTTTCTTCTATCACCTTTGAATAGATAGACAATAATAAAAGATTATATTTCTACATATTGTAAAAGACAGTCCTTCCATCTTTTTAAACATTATTCGTGATATTTATTACTACTATTTTATTCCTTTAAGGATGGCAATGAATCGGGCTGGGCTCAGGTTGCACCCGACCCACGAGCTGGGTGGCTCGTGGCTCGATAGGCCAGTGGTTGCCAACCCGTGGCCCACCCATGGCCCAACCCAACTCATCCATTTTTTAAAAAAAACTTTGACAAAATGAAGTTGTTTATCAAACTCAGGTCAGCGCAAGACTATCATCCCTATATTCCTTCCATCTTTTCAAATATCATTCATGATATTAGTTGCCACAGTGTTTAGATTTGTTACACTATTGAACAAAAGATCTTTCTCTAACCCCTGTTATCCTTCATCTCATATTCTAATCTACAATTCTATTAGGTCCTTATCATCAAAATTTTTAAAATTACTTGACAATTTTTAAAAGATCTTTTGCTAACTCAACTTTTAGGACAAGCTCATGAAAGAAGAGGACATTTTGTAAAGACCCAAAGCCTCCTATCTCACTTTTTTCATGTTATTCTCAACAGCCTCTATTTCTTGTATCTCGAGATTACCTTTTACCATTAGTTAGGGTGGGCACCAAATAATATGTACCCACATAATAATACGTGTCTCACATTATTTCAAATGATACACCTTGATCAACAAAATGGGCATATCCCACTTTGGCTCTAAATGATATGTCTCAATTAACATAATGATGCACACCTTATTATAGCAATAGATGATGTCTTCATTTTGTAAATGGCTTATTAGCTATTTTTGGTGGATTTTAGTTGTTTGATCATGTCAAACCGCTGATAATTATGTTTGGTAATTAGTTAATCAAGTTAGTGGATTGACTCAATTAGCTGATTTTGAAACCATGAGGAGTGTTTTCCTCCAATAGTTGAGAAATTAAGAGACTAAAAGACTATTATATCTAAAAGTTATTACAAATTCAAAGAGATAGAGATAAAGATAGAGATATATAGAAATAGAGATAGTAAGTTTATCATTTAAATTTAATATTTTTAATTTTATTTTTTGAAGTTGAATTAATATCAAATTTGAGTCAAAATATACGAAAAGTTATCATTCCATTATATACGTCTTCCTTCAAGATTGAAAGAAAACATAAAGACAATGAAAAGGATCGAGTAAATTGCACAAACAAGGTATCATTAATCACAGTTTCGTGGTACAAATCTAAAAGAATCTCGAGAAGTTTTTAATCGAGCTCATTCATCATTGAGAAGTTGTATTGAGAGTGTTTACAGAATTAGAGAAAATGCCTAAGTATTCATTGATGGATCAAAATAGAATAATTTGTGCAGCTTTTGCATTACATAACTATATTAGAAGAGGCACAATTGGCAACACTACTTTTAACATCATCTATCAAAATCCTAAATTTATACCTCCAAAAGTATATGAAGATGTTGAAGTTAACTCTACACAAATAGGTGCTGAAGAACCAAGAACTCAAAAGATGGCAACTATTCATGATAATATTGCTTATAGTTTAATGATAGTTAGACATTATTATAAATCTTTGCTTTAAATGATAATGTTGACTTCTTTTGCTATATATAAATTTTTATGAGAATATTCAAAGAAATACTAAGATATAATGCTCATGTCTTTATAAATCTTTTTTTAAAGTCATGTCCTTATAAATTATTTTATACATAGACAGTTATAAATAATTAATTTTACCAAACATCTTTAAATAAACAGTTGATGGTCAAATCATCTATATTAATCTGCTATTAGCTAACCGCTGATAAAATCAACTAACAATTAATGCAATTAGTTAATTGCCAAATATAGCCAATATGTTTAAACCAATAAAATAGCATCTATCTCATTTTAGCATTAGAGAATACATCTTAGTCAATCATCATTCCATATGTATCTCATAACAGAATACTTCACCCTCACAAGGTGCATCATATATATATATATTATACAAAATACAATATGCTAACAACACTCACAAGAAATTGACTCATTGAATTCAATTGCATATAATAACCAAGGCAAATGTTAGTGTCTCTACGACATTTAAGAACATACTTTATATCTATTTGAATAACTTTATATCATAAATCAATCAGTAACTTGCATTTAATATGAACAAAAGTCTCTCATTTTGAGCTTATATAACTCTTTCCAAAATTAAGATGATGAAATATGCAAATAAGTAATCAAAATATAAATAAATAATCAAAAATCTTAACCTGGAAAATCCTAAATAACATATCCTACCTACCTATTATTCGTACAAAAATTGCCTTAAATCAACCTTTTGTTTTAGAAAGTGAATGAACATTACTTAATTTCCAGTATTGTTATTAAATCCTTCTTAATCACCTTCTTTATTGTTGGAAGGTGAAGAATGAGTAAAATTCATAATAGTATTATAAAATTGATTGAATTTTTAATATAATATAATTTAATTTTTATAAAATAAAATAAATAATATTTTCTTCCAACATATTTATATCCTAAATTATATTACTATAAAATATAATAAAAATTGCTAATTGTGGTAAAAACATACTTAAAACTTTTATCTCTTTTTCTTTTTCATTATAATATCTATTTTATTTTAGAAAATGGAAACAATTTTAATAATCAAAATACCTCAAGAAGTTTCCATTCCAATTTTTAAAAGTTAATCTCAGTAACAAGGAAGTATTCTTAATATAGGATTTTATATCTAACCCTATCACTTATTGATACACAAATTAACCATTCACCTCAGATATAATATAAAGCTTTGACATAATATTTGGCTTAATTTAATAAAATTTTCAATTTGTAATTTCAGAAAAAATTGCTTCAATTAAAATTAATGTTTGATTATCGGATTGGAAAATCTATTAATTAAAATATGTTACAACTCTTCTTTTTATGGGCCATCCTAATTGTATCTCAGTAAATGTTATTATTTATATAATAATAAATAATTAAAAATAAAGTATTTAATTTCTTTAAAAAAAAATTAAAAGGACAGCTAGATCCTCTCAGGGTTTGTTTGTCCTTTACGGTGGCTAGATGTACGCGGTTTCATACCTTAACTAAACACTACAAATACTTTGACACTCGCAGTTACGAACTTGTCCAAATCTACAAACCAGTCTCCTCTCCTGCTTCGCCACTCTCTGTCGCCGGAAAATGGCCGCTACCACCGTATCACCGACTCCTCTGCTCAAGGAAGAGCTCGACGTAGTCATACCTACCATCAGAAACCTTGATTTCTTGGAGATGTGGAGGCCTTTTTTCCAGCCTTACCATCTTATCATAGTCCAAGATGGTGACCCCAACAAGACCATCAAAGTCCCTGAAGGTTTTGATTACGAGCTCTATAACAGGAACGACATTAATCGAATTCTGGGTCCTAAGGCTTCTTGTATTTCCTTCAAGGACTCTGCTTGTAGGTGCTTTGGCTTCCTAGTTTCCAAAAAGAAGTATATCTTCACTATTGATGATGACTGCTTTGTAAGTTAAAATTCTCACATAGCTTCAGATTTCAATTCAAAATGAAGAACTTTGTCCTCTGTTTTTCTTTTGGGATCATCGAGGCTCTGCATTGAGGAACTTGGATTTGTTTTCTGTTACCTTGCATGTAGGATTTAAAGTTCTCTGACTGGTATAAGTTGTGATCTATTAGAATTTGTTTTGATCTGGTAGTACACCGCTTTTATCAGATCGTTACTTGGATCTGAATTTCTTATTGTCTGCGTAGTTTCTGTTTTATTCCTTGTATGTGTCTCTATCTCGTATTCATTCTGTTCTAACGTTCCCTGCTTTGAACTCTTTAGTTTCACCTGTCTAGTGTTTTTCAAGCATTATTTGTTTAATGGATTAAAATCAATTTGATTCTTTTCAATATGACTCACAGATTTTACTTTCTATTAAATTGTTCAACAAGATGACTTCTTTAAATGTTTTTAATGAGAATGGATTAGAAGATTTTTGGTGTTCTTGATTCCAAGATAATTATCTCTAACTGGTTGCTGGAATGGAGAGCAACTATATTCCTGAAGCTATTTGATACTTCTACTATCATCAATGAAAGGCAGAGTTCTGGTTGTAAACATTGGGAGTCGCTTAGCTTTTTGGACATACTTATTTGGTACTTGAGCCTGTCATATGTATCAAGGGTACATTGTTTATGGCTTTAATCCTAGCATTGACCGCTGAAATATTTGGCAAGCATTCACTCTTTCTTTGCGATATATTATTTCCCCATGGTGTTTATTAGTTCCTGCTTCCATCTTGTAATCTATCCATATGTTGGATCCATTAGATTTTGAGACCTTCCTGTGCTCATCTTTTATTACGTCTTCCTTGTTTAGCTGTTTCAGTGTTATGTAGGTTTACATGTATTGAATTTCTCCTCAACTTCAAATTAGTTATCCCAATTTTACTATGTGTAATACAGGTCGCTGAGGAACCATCTGGCAAGAAGATTAATGCTCTTGAGCAGCACATAAAGAACCTTCTGAGTCCATCCACTCCATTTTTCTTCAATACTCTGTATGATCCATACCGACAAGGTGCAGATTTTGTTCGTGGCTATCCATTCAGCCTTCGTGAGGGTGTGCCAACAGCTGTATCCCATGGCCTGTGGCTTAACATCCCAGATTATGATGCCCCCACGCAGCTTGTAAAGCCTCTTGAGAGGAACACCAGGTAAGAGACCAACTTTCATGCACCTGCAAGTACTGTTTATTCATTTGTGGCAGAGGTGTTCAAAAAGATGCTCACTTCCAGGTATGTGGATGCCGTGTTGACAATACCAAAAGGAGCCCTCTTTCCCATGTGTGGTATGAATCTGGCTTTCAACCGTGAACTGATTGGTCCTGCAATGTACTTTGGTCTCATGGGCGATGGGCAACCAATTGGACGCTATGATGATATGTGGGCTGGATGGTGCACCAAGGTGTTTACTCACCTTATTAACAATTTTCGCAATTTGTTTTCCACACAGTTTTTCCTAACCTGTCAACTATTAAGTTATTTTTTCATTCCAGCTGACAAATTTTCTGTTTTAATGAACATATAGGTTATTTGCGACCACTTGGGTTTGGGAGTGAAGACAGGATTGCCTTACATCTGGCACAGCAAGGCAAGCAATCCATTTGTGAACCTCAAGAAGGAATACAAAGGAATCTACTGGCAAGAAGAGTTGATCCCATTTTTCCAGTCTGCAGTCCTTCCAAAAGATTGCACCACTGTGCAGAAGTGCTACATTGAACTATCCAAGCAAGTTAAGGCAAAACTTGGCAAAGTTGACGACTACTTTAACAGCTTAGCAGATGCCATGCTCACATGGATTGAAGCATGGGATGAGTTGAACCAAAAGTCGGAATTTTAGTGAAGTTTTCAATGTTTCAGCAAAGTAGATTGCCAGTTTGGAGGGAGAAGTTTTGAGGTCAGAGATGTTACCATTTGGGCTGTCATGCCTAGGATTGTTTTCCATGAGCCCCTTTTGCTTAGGTCTTGCTTGGAAGCTTTGGATTGTTTAGCTTACTGGTTCATGGGGGGTGATTCTTTTTGTCTAAATGTTATCAGTGTAGAACAATAACAATGAAGTCTGCATTCAAATAGAATTGATTTTTAAATTCCTTAATTTGACTTGAATTATTCAGATTGGCTGGAATTCCACCAAACTTGGTTAATAAAGTCAAGTCTCTCACTTTTATAGTCATTTGAGTTTTGAATGATCTAAAGCCTAAAACCGAACTTACTGACCAAATAGTCAATTCTGGGCATAAAACCATAATATAAGAGTTCCAATTTCTTAAGGTTTGGTGACAAGTCACTCAAAGTTAGGCCTCATATTCCAACTCGCCAAATTTCCACATTCAATGCTTCACTTCGCACTATCAACAAATGGGGACCTTTCAAAGACTTGAAAAGGAAATTATGAAACAGCACTTACTGGCACAAAGTCCATAATAATGTGAAGACTTTAAAAGGTCAATTCACTTGCAGTTTTCCCATAATTTTAAGAATCCAAGAATAGACCATCTTTGTTCTTCCCACCAGTGCTTGGCCGGTCAAATGATTCGACTACAAACTAACAACAAAACAAAAGCATTTGAAGGGCTACTCAAATGAGTAATGACAGGAATAGGAGTTGGACCAGTCCAAAGCAGGCTTGCTTTTTCCTGGGGAATAAGTATCAAAATTAACAAGATACCTTTTCCTTTGTCTTTGTTAATATCATCAAGCTTTTCTTGCGTGTTTCCATGTGCCTAATCGCTTGGGGGAAAACCAGCGGAACAAAGTCAAATTTCCTGCATAGTAATTCCCCTCAGAACAATGTTGTCCTTGCTCTTCTGTTCTGTGGGTTCTTAATGTTTCTAAAAATGAGACACGTCCCACTTATCTTTAGTCTCTTCGTATGCTACTTAATCAATCATTTAAACTTTAGTATTCATACAAATAATACTCGGTAGTCTAAATTTATTATAATAATATCCAATTTAACATTGGGATAAATTTTCAATTATATTATTTTTATTTTTTCATCTACCGATATTTTATTAATTAAAATTTTATTTTCCAAACTTTTTAACTATTCTAGAAGAAGACTGTTGTATAATTTTTTGGTCGGATTAATGTTCCTAGTCTCCAAAAATGGTTACTTGCATTTGGATTTGATCATTAAAAAATGTTACTATGAAACCCCGAATTAAATTATCAAATATGGTAAAAAAAATATTTGAGTTTCAATTGATTTTGGAATTTATGAACAAATTTATCGATGTGATTGACAATAAATTCATCATAATTATAAGAATTAGTGAGTGCATAAGAATTACCTAAAATAGGTTTTGATTTGGCCCTTGGACGCCTTGATTGATTCCTTTTTTTGCAATTATGGCAGCTCTGGTCCAATTTAGGATTCTATCAGCAACTTGGTATTTATCTTCTCCAATGTTCTTATATAATTCGGTGTTTCCTTTTTCCACAATATGTAAATGGTAGTTGTGAACGCAGCTTTAAGGAGGATAGCATTTTGCAGTCCAGGTTTGGTATAAGTGATGATTTTGTTCAATGTGTGCTCTCAATTGTGTGTACGATTAACTATGTTTATCATAAGTTGAATTCTACCCCATACCACTTTAGAATAATTACAAGTGAAGAAAAGATGGTTTCTATCTTCTTTATCCCCCCTGCATAAAAAACAAATTGAGTCTCTTTCTCCAAACCATCTATTTTTCGTCCTTATCCGATTTTTAATCACTCGCCAAGTGATTAATGAGGCCTTTGGGTTTAATGAATTTTTTCAAAGGAAATTGTACTAGGGCACATTTACAGAAAATCTGTTTAAGACTGTATGGGAAGATGCATTTGTGAACTTAGCCTACGAGCTTGGGATCCATAGAATGGTATCTTCACTATTTCCTTCACTAAGGTCAAGTAAATATTCAACCAATGCAGAGAAGCCTCTAAAATTTCCATACTAGTCTCCATTAAGAATAAGAGCTGATACTTTAGAGTTTGTTGGTAATATGTTTCTCAACTGAGATAACTCTGGTCTATGTATAAGAGGACTTACATCTTACCAATTATCGAACCATACCCAGGTATTTTCTCCATTTCCCACCTTGTGTTTGACGCAAAGGTATAAGATGCTTCTTAAGTTTATAAGTTGGTTGAAGATCCAAAAGTATTGAGTTGAGGTTGAGATCCGCCAAAAATTCGTGTTTCTAAGGTGATATTTATGTACCTATTTTTATCCAAAAAGCCTTTCTATCCGTAAAGAGTCTCCATAGTCTCTTGCTTAATAATACCTTTTGCATAATGGAGACTAGTATAATTCTCAAACCACCTTGCTTCTTCAATTTAGTGATCTCACTCCACTTCACCTTAGTTCTTTTAGACCCAAGAAAGGCTTTCAATATTCTGTCAATCTCCTTTGTGACCCACTTAAGCAGCATAATGTGAGTTGTCCAATGTAAATGCATGTTGCTAAGTACAAAAATATTAAGAGACAATCTGGTAGCATATGAGAGGTGTTGGTTTTTCCATGCATTAACCTTGAATTTTAACTTTTCAAGGAAAGGGATACAGTCAGTGATTTTTGGTTTTGAAGAAGTGATGGGTACACTAAGATGTTTGAATAAGGGGGTGTATATTCAGGCCAATAACTCTACTGAAATTAGCTTTATTCCTCAAATCTGATGAGAAGTTCAAGCTACTTTTGTCATATTTGATCTTTAGTCCAGACCATTCCCCTTTCCTTATTCCCCTTGCATTTCTGAATAGCTCAAGGGTATCCCATTGCCTAACACACTAAGTGAGATGGATTGGATGCAATTTGTTTTCCATTTCACAAATTTAGGAGGCAGATCCATTGCTTCTAAACAAATCTGTATGAAGCTCCATCTGAGTGTATTGAATGCTTTAAAGAAATCAATTTTCAGCAACCATCTACTAATTCTCTTTCCTAATGCATAATCTTTTATCACTTCTTATAAAAGCAAGATGTTACCACCAATATTCCTCTCCAGAATGAAAGCTCCTTGTGAGTTATTGATGACTTCCTTTAGAACCTATTTCAATATTTCAGCAAGTAGCACAACAATGACTTTATAAATTATGTTACAACAAGAGATTGGTCTAAAATATGACATACCCGAAGGTTGTTGTTTCTTAGGCACATGACATATATAAGTGTGATTTACCTTTTGAAGCAATTTAGAGGAATAGAATTATTCAATGACTACAGTGAATAATTTCCCAATGATCTCCCAAGTTTACAGAAAGAATCCTACTAAAAATCCATCGGGGCCTAAAGCTTTGGATTAATGCAACCTGAATACCACTTTCATAACCTCATGTTTAGTGAATGGGGAAACTAGAGACTCTTTTATATCATGATTGATTGAGCTTTCTAAGAGTCTCTTTATATTAAAGGTAGGTTTATCATAATTCTCATGGCCCATTACTTGAGTAAAGAAGTTCTTTGTCAAAACTAGTAGTGCTTTCTGATCTAAGTGCATAATCCCTTCACTATCATTCAATTGAGCTATTCTATTTTTGTTTCTTTTAAAGAGGATTAAGGAATGAAAGAACTTGGTGTTGGAGTCTCCATCTTTCAGTTAAATAACTCTTGCTTTTTCTTTAAAGCGGTTTGAAGATTAAGAACCTGCTGATATTCCTTAAGTAAGTGTAATTCAACTATTCTTAAATCTGTATCACGTGGAGAATTGTAGAAGTTATCTTGTGCTTGTGTTAGTCGTTGTTTAAGATCTGAGAGATTCTAAGCTTTTCCCTTATTGAAACTTTTAAGTGCAGCTCTTACCATTTTCAATTTTTACACATGCTGGTATGCTTTAAACCCTGTCACTTCTTTGTTCCAACAACTTGAGATGAGATCCACAAACCCCTCCATTTGAGAAATGCCATTGAAGAATCTAAATTAGGCTCCAAACTTTCTAATTTATGTTATTCCTTGAATTAACATATATGAGTGGTCAAAAAGCACGTTTTCACCAAAGTGCACATAGGAGTGAGGGAATTGGTTTGCCTAAATGAGTTAACTAGAGATATGTCAAGTTTTTTTCTAATAAGCATAGTTCCCAGCTGCTTCCTTGACCAAGTGAAGATCCTACTTGATGAGTTTAGATCTATCAAGTCCATATTGCTTAGTAGATTGGTACGCTCTTTTGTGTCTTCTAGATTGAATCC
>JANITW010000007.1:25027500-25043229 GCA_027564335.1 Erythroxylum williamsii
CCAGTTCACAATCCAATCAATTCATACTCACAATTAAAATGCCGGAAAATCATGAATGCATGTACCTATGAATAAATGCATATGCAAGAAACCTGTTCCTCTATGATCAGAGGCCAGTAACATGTTCAATCAGTGAATGCAATGAAACCTATCAGTCTGTCCCAATTACCAAAATACCCTTGCTAACAGTAACGGGATGTTACAGTTATGCTTTCATACTACTTATGACCTATTTCATCACAGATCGATCCATCAGTAGTCATTGGATGTGGTATGAACTATATGGAGATAGTTGTATGATCAAGATAAGATTCATCACCTTAAAGTAATTAGGGAAAATGTTTCCTTATTCTTTATTAGTATTGATTTAGGTAATCATTGGCCAAGGTAGAATGATGCTTTATACATAGTTTACAAAAGTCATTAATTGAATCAATAGCTAATGATAGAGAACTAATATCATTAGATTAAAAATAGAGTAAACACCAAGTTCATGCTTTATGTCTAATCAAAACATTGTTTGATGAAATGACTGAATTATATGTAAAAATCATGCATGGAAAGATTGGTCGAAACCATTTTGACATTCCTAAATATTTGGATGGTCATGATATATTACTTGACATCAATCTTGATCTATGATTATAATTTGTTTAATTAGAGAATTAAAGAAAAATTAAAAGGATTTTTAATTTATCTAATTCTAATTCTAATTATGAATTATAATTATAATTTATAATCATTGCCAACATATTTGGGAACTTAATAGGTCTCATATAAAGAATGGGTCGAAGAGAGAAAAGATACTTTAATCAAATTGGACTTGATTGTTAAGTTTGAGAAACTTTATAATTAAACATCATATATTTAATAAATATGGATCAACATGAGATATTGGATCTTATATAGGCATAATTGGAATTTAATTAGAATTATTTATAATTCTAATTAAAATTTAATTCTAATTTCAATTAAATTACTAAAACACTCAAAACATACTATAAATAGGCTTAAGCTTTAATTAAGCTAGCACTTCTTACTTAACCCTCTCTATAAGTGTTCCAAACTTCTCTCAACCTGTTCTGTGGATATCATTAGAGGTCGGACACTTATGCAACTACAATGGTTGAGACAGATCAGTTTTGGAAATGATTTGAGGGATAAAACAAGAAAAAATATTAAGCTTCAGAATAAAGTACGAATTACGATTCATGATTTGTTATGATTCATTTGTTAATCATTTTATAAAATTAAAGAGATTTTAGTTTTCGAGAAATCAAAGGTTACAAATTAAAAATAGGAACATATTGCTATAAACTTTTGATACTCAAGAGTCTCAAACATCAATCTGAAGCCTAATATGATCCTAATAATCTCACCACTACTTTCTTTCCCATAAATATTGCTGCAAACTTTTGATACTCAAAAGTCTCAAACATCAATCTGAAACTTGATAAGATCCTAATACTATCACCATTGCCTTCTTTTCCATAAATATTGTGACTAATCCTGACAACTTAAAATTTTCTTTTAATATTGTTATTGAATGGTTGTCTAATATTGATGACATTGTTCTTATTACCCCTGGTACCTAAATTATAGAATATGTGATACCATATGACGACTCAGACTAAGTAATTGTCAATAATGGATATACCCTTTCTATTTTCTATATTGGTAATCTCATAATTTTTATAAATATTTGTCTACTTCACTTTAATAATATTTTGATTATTTCTTAATTTAATATAGATCTTTTACCAATAAAAAACTTTTTTACTAATAATTCTTGTCTTTTTGAATTTAACTCATTTTATTACATTGTGAAGGACCTCCAAACTAATATATCGCTTCGTACAAGTTCCATCTATAATAGTCCTTATGCCATAAAAATTCTTTTGAATTTTGTCAATCCTTATAATCACTCCTATTTCACTCGATTATTAACATATAGATCATCTTTGTTAGTTTAACTTTCTAGTTTATCTAATTATATATATATAGCACCTTTACGACTTATTCGTTGTGATATTTGGGGACCCTTATCAACTCCTTCTTTTTCTATTTATCGTTACTTTTATTATTTTTATTGATGATTTCAATCATTATACTTTGATATTTTCGCTAACTCAAAAATCTCATGTTTTTTATCATTTTCAAATTTTGAAAAATGTTATTGAAAATCTTTTATCCACCATTATTAAAATTTATCAATGCGGTTAAGTGCTTAAACTTACCAAAAGAACATTTTCTCAATACTTAAATACTTATTGAATCACTTGTCGTATCTTTTTCCTTTATACTCCAAAAAAAAGCCTTGCTAAATGCAAATTTGTTATATCACTAAAACTTTCCTCATCGTTCTTCTTTATGTCTCTCTTTCTAAGTCCTTGTTTTAAGTCTTCTATACTATTGTCTACTTTATAAATTTGTGATCCACTCCTATTCTTCAACACAAGTTCTCATATAAATTGCTCTTTCACACCAAACCAAACCTTTCTCATTTTAGTGTTTTTGGTTGTACCTACTTCCCTTTTCTCTATTCCACTTAGATAGATAAACTTATCCCAAAATATAACCATATATTTTTCTTAGATATTCTTCTTAATATAAAGGATATCGGAATTTTAACCCTCTTACTTCTAAGATTGCACCTCTGGTCATGTGAACTTAACTTTGACCATGCTAGTTCACCTCCACTCGCTTTATCTCCCTCTTCATCTTCTAAAGTAACATTACCTTTTCCCTTCACTAGAAATCCTCCACTTACTTCTTCAACTCCTTCACCACATCATACTCCTACACCTCTGTCACCATCTCCTCATCATATAATCACGTATACATGTAATCATATCACTAATTCCGCTAACATCCGTAACCCTTATGATCATAATCTCTTGTCCTTTACCTAAGAAAATGAATTTTCACACTAGTTTCAAGTCATGTTTAATAAGTTCAAAGCCCTTCATTATAATCAAACAAGAATTATTGTTCCTCCCCTGTTAAATTTCAATATTGTCACTTGTAAATAAGCCTTTTCGTATAGAATTTTGATGGTTCTTTTGAGCATTATAAAGCTCATTTTATTTTCAAGGGTTATTATCAAAATTCATATTTAAATTACAATAACACTTTTAGCCATGTTGTCAAGCTTACAACTATTTAGGTTATTCTAATTCTTGCTTTTTTTTTTATAACTAGCATGTTTGGCTACTTAACGTTAACCATGCCTTTTTTAAGTCTTAGCCTCCTAAATTTACAAATCCTCATCATTCTTATTATATTTGTCATTTTCATGGAGCCTTTTATGGTCTCAAGCAAGTTCTATGTGCTTGGTTTTATCGTTTAAGTCAGAAATATTATGAACTCATTTTTACTTCCTCAAAATTTTACACACTCTTTTCCTTTACATCACTCCCTCTCACACAACCTTTCTATTAGTTTATATGGATGATATCTTGGTTACATGTTCTTCACTTGCCTTCTTACCTTCCTTAGTCATGATTTTAATACTACTTTCTTTGTAAATAACTTTGGGTCTTATTCATCACTTTTGTTTACATGGAAGCCATAACCATATCATGTGGACTTTTTGTTACAAAGCCCAGTACACTAAAGATCTCCTTGATTACACATAGTTTGACTCCCCCAATCTATCAACACATCCATAATCTCCACCCTTCCTCTCTCTAAAAGTCATAGTCATCCTCCCCTTGATCTTATTGAATATTATAGTACTGTCAGTGCTCTAATATCTTTGCCTTACTTGTCTTGGCATCTAGTTTGCTATAAATAAAGTTTCTTAAGTCTTACGATATTCTACTATTATTCACTTAAGCACGACTAAATAGATTCTTTAATATCTTCAAGTCACTCCCTCCTATGACTTTCAAATCACCAAAACATCACTAACCATACAAGCTTGTTGTGATGTTGACTGGGCTAGTTTCCCTTAATAGTTTTCCTTATGATCATCACTTTCCCTTTGGTTACATTTATCTTGATTATAATCTCATTTCATAGAGTGCCATGAAACAATCTACAATTGCCAAGTCTAATATTGAACATAAATATTGAAGAATTGTTCTTGTTGCTGCTGAAGTATATCGGATCAACTCACTATTTAGTGAAATAGGTTTCTCATGTCAAACCTACTCTATGGTATGACAATTTTGATGCAATATTTCTTTCTACAAATCCAATTTCACATGCTCAAACGAAACAAATTGAGATTGATATCCACTTTGTTTGTTATCTAGTTACCAAAAGGCTCTCTTCCTTAAAAACAGTTTATCTAATCAAATTGTTAGATGTCGAAACTAAAGTCTTAAATCTGGCTTTCATAAGCTTTGAGACAAGTTCACTATTGTCAGTATTCGTAAACTTGTGAAAGACTGATTCCGCATACAGATTTTCCCACAATTCTAACTACATCCAAATTATCCATTATCTTTATACATTGCAAAAATAATACTTTTCTCATTCAGATTATTCATCATACTTCGTAATATGGCATCATGGACATCCTATCGAGATAACAACAACACCATGTTTATAAAGGCTATATGCCTTTCTGTATTTGCGATCGATGAAAACAATACCTTTATTCCTTTACACAACGATTGCTAGGAAGTGTAAACTGATGCAATTCATTATATTTGAAAGAATAAAAAGACCATGATCAGCAATTATCACTCTGGACGCGATTGTTGAGCCAGTGCTTATTTATTAAAGGAAAATATTTTCTGATAGAACAATCTAAAGTAAAAAAGAAAAGATTTTCTAACAGAATAATCAACATGGTCAAGCTTATGGAGCAAACTGTTAGACACCTCCTGGGAAGATCACACTAAACTCTAAACTTTATTCCAAGGTTACTTCTGTGAACTTTGCTTGCTTTCTTTTGCTGCTTTGCAAGATACCAACATGATGTCTCCGATGCCATCAATATGCTTCAGAACCTGTTTCCTGTGGTCATCCAAAAAGTTGGCCTCAAAAATAAAATTGCGAATGAAAATTGTTTATTTCAAAGCACTTTTTGCAACTTGTTTATGTATGCTTCAGTGTCAATAGAATCCACAGAAGATTTATCCTGAGATCATGGCTGATGAGGAAAGATGGTGCAAATAAAATACAATCAGAAACCTAGGAACACAAACCAATGATTTTTTTATTGCTTTTGCCATGCAAGTGAAAATTCATCATACACAAAAAAAGGAAATGGATCCCACAAAGAAAAACAATAGAAAGTCTTGCAATAGGCCTTGTGATAAGCCATGCTTAAGCTATTTCACTTGTGCATCAATATTTTTAGGTAGGCGCACAATTCTGTCCGTAGGCCTACTAAATGTACCAGTTGGTGATGGACTACAGTTTAGCTTGTTAGCCGGTCCCATTGTGCTCTATTTGGTAATCTGAATTCATCTTTAAATAGAAACTTACAATGTCAAAAACAAATGCAATGACAAGGCAAACATCTCAATTTTCCAAATTAAATACTTGCCAAGTCATTTAAAAATAGATTTTGCAATTTTCAAAAGAAAAACTTTATACCTTCCTCCTTGAGAACTTTTAAGTCGTGCGAGGCCAGCCAAAAGCATTGTTTTCCTGCTTCACATTCATGGATTGCCTTTGACGTTCAACTCTATCAAGCTGTGATGACAGTTGAAACAAGTCCATGGTAGTGCCATCTTCACAGGAAACATGGTTCTTGGAATTGGCAAAATGTGAGCCTTGATAAATCCTACTTGTCACACCAAAGTTCATTGAAACTCTACCATCAGATAGGAGAATGGGATCCAAGGGACTTCCTTCCATAGAACTCACTGTAGATGAGGAGAAGCTATTCGAAAGACCAGCTGATGAAATCTGTGAGCCAACTCCTACAAGCTTGTCAGATACTTGACCAGTGATATGATACAAACTGCTACCTTGCTTGGTTAAAGGGTAGGCCATAGGAATTCCTGATGAGTGGTCCGAAGAATTCTGAGGCTGGGGTGACAGAAGAGAGAGAGCACAACCAGACTCTGTGATCCCTGAGAATCCTTGAATGGTTGATGCTGTATCAAAAGCAGTTAAGTTTCCATGTCCAAATGAGGTATTCTGTACCAGAGAGTGAGAATCAGAATTATGGCCCCCAAATTGTTGAGGATAATGGTTAGTGTTCTCACTAAAAAAGCTTCCTGTTGCAGAACTAGCGATGTTGTCATGAAAAATTGGAAATACGCTGTCTAACTTATCAGAAGGTAAAACCGCCTTTGGATGAAGATGCTCGTTTGTAATCGGAATCACTAATGATGAATCGAAGTCGGTTCTATCAACTTTCATGCGCCTGCACCAATCACCTGTTTCATATTTTGGAGGATGCAATGGTCCATTGGGGAGGATACCTTGGCAAATAAAAGACGTAAGCGCATTGCCATGAAATTGTCCTCCAGCAAACCCTGGGTAATGTTGGGAAAATGAGATGATGTTGAGGATAACATAATGGCCATTATAGTACGATTGGAATGTATCAAAGAGGAATGTCCTGATTTTGAAATGTACACGGTGCATACAATGAAAGTTCAGCTTTTGACAACAAAATAAAAATTCCTGAATCGGAAGTTTAGCTTGTACATCTCCAAGATAATTATTGTATCAAATGCAAGGAGACTGCTAAGATAATGTTAACAAATATCAATAGACGCTGATATATTTACTACACGTATGCCAATTGGATTAGTACGTTTAGTAGATAATAATTTCTAAAACTTAGCACCGCCAGTTAAAGTTAAAGTTGCCTATTATATTAAACAGACTAAGAATCCATGCTTGATAAGAAAGCTTTGTATTCTCACCTACCACCCCAGGGAGCCACATGTTCTTGAGGATAGAATGTAGTATAGATACTGTACTTGCATGGTATTGTTAATGCCCAAAATGGATAGTATATAGCATGAAAGCACAAAGATACTAGTGTGGAAATGTTATACACACCAATGAGCACTTGACATTAGGTAGATATAAAGCCTTACTTCGTATAAACTAGAAACTAAGACATGTTCAGGGGGACACGAATACATGCTGTCTAGTTAGTTGTATCAAGTTTTGGAGGACCATGGCTTAAGTGAATATTTTAATCCCCCACCGGAACTGCTACTTGATGATTTGCAAAGACATTTTATACAGAAACAACCTAATAGTTTTGTGGATCATAGCTTATTAGCTTCTGTTTTCACCCCCAAAAAAAAAATTGTAGTTATATTGGCTTCCTGACAAATGAAGGAGATCAAAGAGGTTTGAAGTGTTCCATCTGCGCACCAGTAACATCTTAAATCGTTCAATTGTTGAGCTCACATCCTGAGTTTTAAGCTGGATAATATATACAAGTTATTCAAATAAACTTGAAAAGCTATTCAGATCAAGATTCAAATTAACATTCTAGAAAGTGATGCACTACTAAACAATATTGTTTAAATGCTTGTTGAGAATGAAACTCTTATCACACAACCAACGAGAGGGATTTTGTTAATGCAGATGTTTTACCGTTGCATTGCTGAAGTATCCTTCCAGGCCTCCTAGGGTAAATACCAACTTGTGGTTTTCTCCGGCGCTCATTGTGGCCTGCAAGGCGTTTACGACAGCTGCGCTTACCATCATCAAATTCAGCCAGCAAATGAAACCTGAGCAATAAAAAACTAATATAATTCATAGCAGCCACGGGACTCGTACATTTGGACATAATGCTTTTTAAACATCCCAACATTTTATATATAGCAAGTAATATTCAACCCACCTGAACAATTAGACTTCAAGAATGTTTATCTAGGTGAATAACGAACAAATGTCACTATAGCTAACTGGTGCTCATAATTTTAGTTTAGATTAATTGAATAAACCCTTTCAGCAGTAGTGGGATGAACACAGAAAGGGGTGAGCATCCAATTTCTAGAGAAATAGTATATTGAACTTGTAACTGCCTAGCATATGGAATGACAAATGAACTCTCAGTGAAACCCAACAAACCTGCTACATTGTTGACAAAATCTCTGTTCAATTCCATTCACAACAACTTTTGCAGTCTTTGTGTGAGCTTCACAAACTTTGTGTCTCTTGTGATACTCTTTTGAGGAGCTGAGATCCTTGTTACAGCCATAAACTTGGCAATGTGCAGTCTGGGAGCTCGCTCTAAGTCGCATACCCTTAGGAGGTGTTAAAGGCGCAGATGACTCAGAGAAAGAAGCAACAGCTGATCTTTTACAAATTTCAAAATCCCTAGGATCTCTAAGATCGCCAAACCTTCCCAACTTCAAATCAATAAATGAGCAATCCCTGTTATCAGAGTCCGTTGTTGAGCTAGAACACTTTAAAGTGGAGTCACCTTCTAATAAAAATGCATTTGTTGGAGGTCCGAAACTGTTCATGATTTTGTCACGACCAGCCTTACTACTTAGACCATCATGGAGTCATTTCCCTGTCAATACTTGATAACCCAATTCCCCAAGACCTTCGTCCTGGGTTGGATGTTGACCTAAGGTCTGGGTTGGATGTTGACCTGAGATCAATGTGCTTCCAAAAACTTCATCCAGTTTCCAGATCCCAAACGATGAAGGAAATTTTGATACGTCTAGAAAAATTAAGGGACGCAGTTTGTGCCTTAACTAATTCAGAAAGTTACAGCATCTGGGATTAAGGAGAGGTAACTTCGATTCAAGGAAAATCCGTCTCAACACCTCCTTATTTTAAAGGGGAAAACCAAGTTAACTTGAAGTTTCCACTAATGATCTCCAAAAGCCCCCTGAGAGTCTATTGAATGATCTTGATGACCACTGCATAGACTTAACCACAAATCCCACCAGGAAGCCTTTTTGAAGTCTTCAATAGGAAGTTAACCTCGGTGCTTGATATATCAAAAGCTTCACAAAAAAAGGAAACAACCCCATTAAAGAAAAAACCAATAAACAAATGAGAAAGCAGCATATTATATTCTCATTAGACATAACGCAAGAGCCCACATATACTGAACCCAGAAAAATACAGAGACAACTGAAGGAAGGTTCTTATGAGAAAGATAATTGAACCAAAGCAGATTAGAGCAAAAGAAATGCATGAACAGTGCAAACTCTGAAGAAGATAGGTATTTAATGGTCAGAAAGCAATGTTCCAAGGTTTTGCAAATGATTTGTGAGAGAAAGAGAGAGAGAGAGAGATGAGTTTGCTTTACCAGTTTAGAGAGTAGTGGAATTGTAAATGAGGTGTGAGAGAGACCCAACTCACTGAAAATGATTTACTTGTCACAAACTTCATTGGAACAAAGGAAAGAGCTTAAGGATAAGAGAGCGAGAGAGGACACTGACTTTAGAGAAAGATTCTCACCGGCAGCTTCTTTTGGCTTTGCTTAGAAATGGGGTCAGTCACTATCTGCATCCTGCTTCCCAAGCAACCACCAGCGTTTGACAATAAGATCCATTCACCATCTCAAATTCCTTAACATATAAGACTAGGATCTACTGTTGCCAAGGCTCTCTAGTTAGGATGCAATTATTTAGTTAGCACAGAAAACTAACTCTTCAATAAATCAAATACCATAGTTAACGCTTACTGGTTCCAGAATTTAACTTAAATTAATTTCTTAAATCATTTTGATTATAGAGTAACTCAGGAAAAAAAAAAAGTAATGTATTTTGCATGAAAACCCCGTCCATGTATTTGCAAAGACTTGGAGCATTGCTTATTTCATTAGAAGACTTGGAAAGATGATTAACAATTCATAATTACTAATTAGAGAAGAGGTTGATCTGGTGGGTATGATTCCATTTTCCAAGTACTGTAAGAAGCAAGACATGTAACTCGTGGAGAATATTCCTTGGAGAGTGAAGTCATGTAAAACATGGTCTAAACCCAAGGTTTGGACAATACATAAAATAAGTACCCACTTGAAAAACCACAACCACCCAAAAACATGTGCCAATAATGGAGTGAAAACCAGACGCTGTAGTCAACCTTGTCAATTATGTGGGGCTCGTACACAACAGGTTAGAACTACGCCGACCCGAATAGGTGGCACAAACTTTCATTGTTTAACTCAGAGGTCGAAGGCTCGATTTTTTTTAATGCACCAAATTTTTAGATCAACGATAGTCTTTTTTTTGATTTGAGATATTCCCGTTGTGGAAGGATTAGTATCCGGATTAATGCTTTTAAATATATATATATATTATAAAAGCTTTCGTACAATTTAAAATTTTAAAAAGAATTGTATTATTTTATTTAAATATTTCATCAAAGAGCTAATAAAAATTATAAAATAAGTATGAATTTTTTATTTAAAAAAAGTGCTATTTTTATAAGCGTACGTGGTGGCATTACGCTCCTACCACGTGGTAGAGATTGTGGCGAACTGATCAACTTTAGCGAGCCAACAGCGATTCGCTTTGGTTGCCTAAGGATGTGATGTCGGCACCGTCAGTTTTGTCGTCACGTATTTGGCTTACTAGCTGTGTCCGCCAGTTCTAAAATATCTTATAATGTTGATATTCGAAATTTTATTTCCACCTAATTAATGTTTTCACAAGATTTTATTAGAGAATTGGCAGCTAATTTACTGCCAGTATGTCTTTTCCGAGGTCACTTTTTTTTTCTTAAATGAATTAGACTTATTAAAAAAAAGATACAAAAGGTTGTGCTCACTTATTGTTTGATTCCTATAATACTTTCCATGAAGTCACTAGAAATGTTTTGAATTTCTTATTCACTTTGGTATCGAATTTAATTCCAATATACTACGCTATTAGTCAATATTAGATATCGTTTCAAGTAATTTTTTAAAATTATAAAATAATTCTAAAATTTAGTAAGTTACAAACTTGTCTCCTAATATGTTATGCTATATAAATATTAATTTTAAATCAAATATGTCTCAAAAATTATAATAATATAAAATTGAAATAATAATTATCTCCCTGTTTCTATTAATATTAATTTATCATTTTTCAAATATAAATGATATTCATAACTAATATATAAATTGTTTAATTATCATACAGATATAGACCTATGAATAATAAAAAATACTTAAAATGTTAAAATTTACATCATATAATAAAAATAATTACATAAAAACACCATATATTAAAAGTAATATAGGCCCATGACTCTACAAGTATTATAGTTAGAATTTGTGCGAGGAGCACAATAAAGTAAAAGTAAAATATGAAATAAAAACATTGACTTTTAAAAGTTTTATGTTTATATTACATATATATAATTTAACATATGCAACAAATATATGTGAAATTAAAAAAAAAGAGAAATAAAAAACATGAAACTTCATTCAATGAAATATTTGTTCAAATACAAAATATTTATCATTGAGAGGAGTCTCATCATCACTATCATTTGAATTTATTGCACCAAATAATATGTTAATATTTTTTCATCTAAAATTTTCTTCCAACTAACTCTTGCCTATGAAATTTGGATCCTCAAAAAATCAATATGTAAAAAAAAAACGATATGGTTAAGGCAAATTGTATCCATATAACTAATTGTTCTACTAAGAGTCCTTGTAAACAAACAAAATTAAATTATTAATAAATTACAAGAAATTATATTCAATTTAATAATGATAGCATTTCTTTCTCGAAGCTTTAAGTTTTGTCGAACAAAGAATAAATCGTTCAATCTTTTGTATTCGACTTTATTTCTTTTTTAAAGAATGAATGAATTCAAATGTCCTCAAATTCCTTTCACTCCTAATTGTATTCACATATTGACTCAGAATTCAATTTATAACTCTTTGTAATTCTAGAACACTACTTCCGAATTGATCTCACTAAAATACTATAAAACAACAAAGGCACCCTAGTAAACAAATAAAGTAATGATTAATTTTAAATAAGCAATAAAAATGAAGGAATATATACCTAGATTAAGTTTGAATCTTTGACGAATTACAATGGACATCGCAAAATCTTCGGATGTATCCTTTTATACCTCCATTTATAAGCTAAGAAGATCTTGCATCATTTTGCATTGTGTGCAATAATTGTTATGATAATTAATAACATTCTCCTAATAACTTTAGCTGTCTTTATAAAATTTGATCTAAAATAGATACTAGGATTCACAAATGTCTCGGTAGTAAACAACAAAGAGTAAAGTTTTCTTTCTTATCTTTCATTGATGACTATAACATAGAGTGTATACAAATAAGGCTTAATTTTCATATTAGCTTTGATTACTTCCTTTACCCTCTATATGAACATCATAAAATTAACTCATTGTTGCCTTCTTATCACTATCAACTGGATAAAGTACTCTCACCAAAAGCTCAAAACCTCCGATAATATGTTGACATTAGGACCAAAACTCATGATCTTTAAGTATAATTTTAAAAACCTTCATTTCGACATTAGACCTAACATGCTAAAATTCAACCCACTTATCACTTATAAATATTTGTCTTAACTCCTTCATTAGAACAAAATATTGAAAGTGATAAGAAATTAGTTACAAATTTTGTGATGGTAGGATGACACAAATTTTTACCATTAGTGAAACGATTTCTTATAAAATTTAGAACTAATACGCAATTTTAAATGAACTTGGTCACTTTTTTTTGCTTTTTTCATAGTTTCATCAATGATAAAAAAAAAAGTTTCTAGGATCTCCTATATTTTTTAACATCAGATCAATGTAATATACATAAAAAAAAGTCTAATAAAAAGAATTATACATGCTTTGAATCCTTTTTCCAATTGCTTTATAAACAAAATCATTATCAATGATAAACTGTATATTGTTTTTAAATCAATTTTCATTCACAACTTCTTCAAATATCTAAAATAGAATATCAACACTTCTAACAAGACTAAATGTAACAATAAACTTCAAAAATATTGTCCCTTTAGTATAACAAACCAAAATATTGGTAATTGACTCATGCTTTATATTTGTCTAACCATCAAACATGATTGAATACCCATAAGTTACCACAAGTCATTTTTCTTTCATCCAAATAAATTTGAGTCTAATAAAAAGAATTATATATGCTTTGTATCCTTTTTTCAAATGATTTATAAACAAAATCATTATCAATGATGAATTGTACAATATTTTTATTTTCTGCTTCATTCACAACTCTTCAAATATCTAAAATAGAGTATTAACACTTCTAACAAGACCAAATGACTCAATAGACTTCAAATATATTGTTCCCTTAGTATAACAAACCAAAATATTGGTGACAAACTCATGTCTTATATTTGTACAATAATCACATAAGATTGAATACTCATAAGTTACCCTAGTCATTACTCTTTCATCCAAAAAAAAATTTTTATTTCACCTTCAAAGTTGCTTAAAATATCACCATTATAGTCATCAGTTGAAGAAGCTTTGTATCCTATATTATAAGAGGCAATAACATCCATTATAGGCTAACAATAATGAGATTGAATAGCATTGAATAATACACTTACATCATACCACCATCTAGCTATTACTATATCCACATTATGAGATATTTCTTTATATTTTTAAGGTACTATGAATTGAAAGTTGAGCTTCAGGAGTTATTTCATGGAATAAAAAGTTAGACATGTGTCTTCTTCTCTTCCTCATATCAGGTGTAATAATCCCTTCTTATTAGATAGGAATACCACCTTCATCATTGATAATGTCATCCTAACCATTGGTAAAAAAAACTTTCACTACTAATTTTGTAGCTCAGTCTTTACCTTCTGTCTTTTCTTATTCTGACACTCTACAAGCAAAGTTTTAAACTTCTATTTTACATCATAACTAACTTTCTTATAAGGGTCCATGTCACCTTTAATCTCAGTTAAATAATTTTTAATCTGGTGGCTCTCCCATCTTTTAAATGTTTATTGCAATTTAAACAAATAGTAAGGTTCTTTATACCAAGAAACAATCTAATATGAGCTTAAATTGAATCATCGAGTCTTTCTTAAGAGGCTAAATTATCAATAATGCTTCAACTTCCCTCTATTTATTTGTAAAAATAAATGTAATTGTATAAGTACAATAAACTAAGTAAATAGCATATGTAACTCTTAATTGTAAACCAATAATTAAACATAAGTCATTAAGCCAATAATCAATATAACGCAATGATAAGAAACAATACTTCAAAATGAATCCATCAATTTCAGTTTGTTTGATGAAAAAAGATAATATGTAATAGTAACAAGTAAAACCAAAAACATCTTTTTCTAAACTTGGGGACCAATTGGTTTTGTAAAGCGCCACTAGAAACGAAACATCATTTTCTATATTCCACTATATCCATCAAGTTAGACTTGGTATTCTTGCTTAACCATGAAAATCTACATATAACTATCAATTTTAGCACTTAAAATTTAAAACTTTTCCTTACACCACTTAAACCAGAAGTGAATTGGTCCTTACTTCTAGCTATTTTCTTTGGTCATGTGCAATATATAAAGTTAGATATACTATTTCTACTTTTAAACCCGATATACCATTTCTACTTTTAAACTCGAAGTGATGTTCTTTCATTAATAAAGATTTAAAAGCTTATTTTTAGGTTATAGATGTGATTATTAAAAGAGAACATAGAACTTTATATTACTTTCTTCTCTTTTTGATTACAAATAATATAATTAATAGAAATTGATTTCATTATAGAACTTGAAACCAAAGCTTAAAGCTAAATGAAAGCTTAAAGCCTTTTATTACTTAATTAAACTTTTGATTTCAATTATTACTTAAAGCATATTCATATAATCCTTCAATGTGCAATTCTTCATTGAACAATTATAATTGAAAATATTATTTCCTAAATTTAGTTACTCTCAATTTTAACTACTTTAGCTTGGAATTAATTAAATGTTAAACAAATCACAGGATCTAAGTTGTAATCTTTATCTGATTATTGAAGTATAAATCCATCAAAATATAATTTATAAACCAATGTGAACCTTTAAACAAAATATAAAAATTAGAGTCCACTCGAATTAAAACCAGATGTAAAGTTTAATTACTTTATACACTATCAAACCAGATGCACGGTATTTAGAACTAAACTAAAAGCAGATGCACCCGTAAAGTTTAATTTGTCATAGCAATAGTAAAGTAATAAACCAAAGCCATAAAATAGAACACGTTGCTAGCCTCATTTCTAAACAAGAAGAAAAGAAAATGGGGGCAGTAAAAAGCACAAGTGACCAACCTGTAGTAATTTGCATTCTAAATAATTGGATGGGGCAGTGCAGTCGAGAAGATAAGCAAGAAGCAAAGGCCACATGTAAGTGTTAGCTAGAGAGGCGGTGGACGCTGCAGGGGGTGCTGGTGGGAGATGAAGTCAAAGAAGTGAGAACAAGTTGGGCAAGAACACAATCAGAGGGACGGTGATTGAAAGAGATACTTAATAGCTTACTGTGATCGTTAAGTTACTGATCACATGCGACACATAAATAGACCGTTCATAGAACCCTAGCTTCTTTTTAAATTGTCTTCTTCAGGAATAAAAGACATTTTAAAAACTATTAATAACAACTAGTCAACTTTCATTTTTCATTTTGTTAAATTTAGAAGGCGTGGTAATTTAATAATAAATGACTTTATTTAATTGAGTTTTGGTGATATTGAATTTCATAGTTTTGATTATTCTAATATCATTTATTAAAAAACAGAATTAGAATATATATATATATTTTTAAAATTAGAAAATTAATGTTTAGTGATAATATAAGCATAGTTCTT
>JANITW010000007.1:25047508-25062643 GCA_027564335.1 Erythroxylum williamsii
TTATTTTCTAAAGTTTTTTTTTTATTTTAAATAAATTTACCGATAAGAATTACATTTGAAAATATCTTAGTTAAAAGATATTTAAAAAGTAAGTACAAAATAAATAATTAAATTAAATTATTTATAATTATTATTAGTAACTAATGGTAAATAATAAAAAATTATTTTATTTAATAATAAAATTAGATCATGACAAAAAGTAAAAATTTAAATGCTAAAATCACTTTTTATGTTTATGAAACTACTGTAAAAATTATAATTAATAACTTATTATAATTACATTTGAAAATATCTTAGTTAAAATTTATTTAAAAAGTAAGTATAAAATAAATAATTATATTATATTATTCATAATTATTATTAGTAACTAATGGTAAATAATTAAAAATTATTTTATTTAATAATAAAATTAGATTATGACAAAAAGTAAAAATTTAAAAGCTAAAATCACTTTTTATGTTTACGAAATTACTGTAAAAATTATAATTCATAATTTATTATAAAATTTAATTTGAGCCCCTTAACATAATTCCTACGCCACGAGGCAGGGCACGTGTCATAGCTTCCCAGGTTAATTATTGAAGGCACATGTTTCCATCACAGTCAATGGCCCCTGTGAGACACTTTGATCGGATTCACTCACATAAGACAATGACACATTACAACCATGGTGTGTACATATGTGAATTGTTCAGCCCTCGTGTTACTGCTTTGCCCTAGGCAAGGACTACCCAATTGCTTGGAAACGTTGAGTCAGGGCTATGCATCCGAACAAATTTTGCATACTGATTTAGGGCTCAGATTTTTTGTTCCGAATCTTACATTCTTGTTATGCTATATTAAATCTCATTCAATATTTTCATAAAGTCAAATGCTTTAAGTAAAACAGAGAATTTGATATGCTGATTTTGATCATAGTTGGACTCAATATTATTATGTCAATATAGACAAGAGCGTCCCAACTTAAGGATCAGATCTCCTATTCTAGTTATGTCGTTCTTATAATATTTTATTAAATCTCATTCACACATTTACCTAGACTTTACATAAATGTATAGATGAGATTTAATAAAATAAAATTGAAAAGTCATAACTGAAACAGAGGATTTGAAATGCTCAACCCAACGATGTAACATAATTTTTTATTTATTGAAGAAAAATATTTTTTAAACTTTAATCAAATTATTAATATAACTTTTTATTTTATACTAAAATCAATCTAATATCAATTTTTTTGTTAGACATCTTTCTTTGTTAAATAATGACGTAGATTTATGATAATTTACATGGACTAATTTTCAATTTTTTAATTAATTTTAGAATTCTAAAAGAAATGGAAAACCTAATTTTGGTGTGGAAAGTGAAGATTGAAGATTTTGGAAGAGAAAACTCTCTTATCATTTCATTTGTATTGTGGGATTTATATACAAGATTTATAATGAAAAAGCTATACATAACAAACTTTCTAACAAACTATTGACAAACGTGAAAAGAGAGAGGGCGCAAGAGTGTCGTGTTCATTTTACAAGCTGGAATAATGAATTTACAATTTGTCACTGTGCGAGTATGGGGGTTGTCATTGTCATTTGTGGAACTTGGATTCTACAGCCACTTCTCAAGTTGGAAGGTAAGTAACCCCAACTTGGCAAGAATAGCAGAGAGTATGTACCTTAGGAGAGCTTTGGTGAAGGCATATGCTAATTGATACTTGGAAGATAGGTATGTTGTTTGAATGAAAACATCACGAACAACATTGCGAACTAAATGGTAGTCAGTGTCGAGATGCTTAGTGCATTTGTGAAATACAAGATTGGTGAAAATGTGTGCGACAACCATATTGTCACACCGGAGAGGAATGGGAAGTCGAAAGATGAGCTGTAAGTCTCAAAGAATGAAGCTAAGCCATTTGATTTCGCAGAAGATGCTGGCCATGCTCCTGTATTCAGCTTCAGTTGATGATTTACTAACTGTGGGCTGTTTCTTAGTCTTCCACGAGATTAGGGATGAACTAAAAAATATGCAGAATCTAGTTAGAGAGTCCCTGGTGAATTTGCAGCCTGGCCAATTAGTGTCAGAAAAAGCATTGTGTGAAGGGCTAGTCATGACTAAATAGACTAGGGCTTTTGGTGTGGTCCCCAATAAGTATTGTAGAACATGTAATAGGGCTTTCTAATAGGAATCATGGGGTGTGGTAGTGAATTGACTAAGTTGTTGAGTGGTAAAAGCAATGTCAGGATGAGTGAACTTCAAATACAGGAGTTGACCAATAACCCGTCTATATTTCTCAAGATCAGTTAACAAAGGACCATCATCAATGTCAAGTTTAGTACTCTGGGCCATGGGAACATCGGTGGGTTGCAATTCTGTCAATTACTTTTATTGAGATAGTAACATCCCATTCTATGATCTAGCAATCTCTATTCCAACAAAATACTTAGCATTTCCCATGTCCTTAATTGTGAACGCATTATTCAGGATCACTTAACATCACAGATCAAATGTTCAGAAGGACTGGTAATTAACATATCATCAACGTAAATAACCAAAGCAACGAAGTTAACATTGGTACCTTTTGTGAAAAGACAGTGGTCTGATTCCTTCTGAGTGAAACCAAAATTTATTAGAGTCGAAGTGATCTCCTAGTTCCACTGCCTCCCTGCTTGTTTGAGGTCGTAAAGTGATTATTGTAACCGTAAAACCTCTTCCGTCCGGGTTTTATTATACCCTTGTGGTGGGACGACGTCGATTTCTTCTTCAATATGCCTGTGTAAATACGCATTGTTGATGTCGCAGTAATGAACAGACCACATGTTGGCCACGGCTACTGCAAGTAAGGTACGAATGGTTGTGATTTTGGCAACCGGTGAGAATACGTCAAAGTAATCAACCTCGATAGTTTGCTTGAAATCTTTCACCATGAGTCACGTTTTTTGTCGATCAATTGATCCATCCAGTTCATGCTTTATTCGGTAACCCACTTCGTTGTCAAATGTTTCTTCCTTGCAGGCAAAATAGCTAGAACCCATGTCTCATTATTTTCCAGAGCTTCAATCTCTACCTACATTGACTCAATCTATAATGGGTCTTGTTTAGCAGTATCTTATGAAAACAGTTCATGGTCAGTGGATAGATTGGCTTAAAAAGTAGTTTGGTGATTGGAGAATGTGATTTTGGTTGTATCTATGAACTGGTCTAATACGACAGTGGCAAAAGAGGTTGCTGACATATTCGTTTAGGTAAAAAGGTGTTTTTCTTTGTCTGGTACTGAATTAAGTGAGAAGGAGTGGTGGTTGAGTGTGGGTTGGTGGTGGTGGTGAAGAGGAAGATGAAGGTGAGGAAGATACCTGGTCTGGAATTTTGGATGTGGTTGTTGGATCTGGTATGGTGGGGTTGAGTAGGTTTGAGTGTGGTGTATCTGATGTTTTTGGGTTAAAAGAAGGGCGTGGGCTTTGAGGTTCAAAAATGGGTCTGCCATTTTTTGTATGTTTCTAGTTGGTTGTAAGGGAATAAGTGTTCATGAAAAATAACATCTCGACTAAATATTATTTGTCATGTATCAATTACAAGTAGTTTATAAGCCTTTCTATCGATCGTGTATCCAAGTAGTAAACATTTCATGGCCCTAGGTTCTAATTTTTCTTTGTGGGGTTTTATGCTTGTTGCATAATATAAACATCCAAAAGTCCTAAAATGATCATAATTTTTCATATGGTGTCTCACAAGATAAAATTTTGGTTGGTAGGCGATTTATGATGTGAGTTGCGGTTAAGATAGCATCCCCCCAGAAATCTTTTTGAAAGTTGGCTTTAAACATAAGGGCTCGGGTTATTTAGAGTAGGTGTTTATGCTTACATTCTATGACACCATTTTGTTGGGGGTGTATAAGCACATGTTTTTTGGTGGATAATTCCCTTTAAATCAAATAAATATTAGTTGGAAGTATTAACAAACTCGGTTCCATTATCCGTTCATATTTTTGTGATTTTTTGGCTAAATTGAGTTTCGATCATTGAAATAAAAAGGTTGATTGTATGGTGGACTTGGGCTTTGCTACTTAAAAGGAAAGTCTAAGTAGCTCTACTAAATTAATCCATAATAGTTAAAAATACATGGAGCCATTAAGGGCTTTTATTGTATACGGGCCCTAAAGGTTTATATGAATTAGCTCAAAAGGCCTGGTCACTATTATAACATGTTTCCCGAATGATTTCCGTGTTTGTTTTACTAAGGGACTTGTTTCACAAAAGAAGTCATTTGGCGGATTAATGGGACAAAAATGCAAATGTTCTAAGATCTTATTGGATACGTGATCGAGTCGAAAATGCCATAAACTAAAAGTATCAATAGCATTATAAACAAAATGTTCTTTGAGATAGAATTGCAAAGATGGACCTTTCTTCAAGTTTGGTGGTAGAAAGTGATGAGGTTTAAGCCTGTAAATGCCCCCAATTTCTTCACAACTTGCTACAATGGAATTAGTCCTTGGGTCCTGCAACACAACCTTGTTTGATACATACATATATATATATAACAATTAAGTTGTTTTCTTTATCAAGTTTGCAAACCAACAGGAGGTTGTGGTGGAAGGTAGGAATGTATAAAACCTTTTCTAATTAAACTATTTGGGTGAAGGATTTAAATGAGCCATCAGGTAACATCACAAGGCAAACATCAAGTATAGGGTCAGTGGTTTTGAGTAAGTTTTGGTCGTGAGTCATATAGGTTGATGCACCTGAATCCATTATCCATGAAATGCATTCATACTTAGAGCTAACATTATCATTATGATTAGAATGCATACATGCGTAGCTGTTAAGAGCTACGTGATTGACTTCATTAATACCTTTTCCCTTGACTAGATGCATCAACTCCTGAAATTGTCTACTCAAAACACATAATTGTGACTCTTGCTCGATACTTTCACAATTTGAACTCCTCTACCCAACATCAATAGGACTCTCAGCTACAGCCATTTCTTTCTCTTACACATTTATGCTTCAATTTCTTGAACCATTTGGGCTCTCTATGGATCTTAAAACACGTATCCACTATGTGTCCCTTCTCATCGTAGTAAGTGCAATATTTGTCCTCTTTCCTCACATAACTCCTTTTTCTGTTCATAAAAAACGCCTCTCTGGTCTCTATCTTTCTATTTCCAATTGGCTTCGCTGGGAGGGTTACATTCATCTGTCCTATCTCATTTGTAGACAGTCCAGTAACATTTCTCTGTTTCTCAATGGTAAGAATCATGGAATATGTTTTATTCACAACTGGCAGAGGATCATTTAACATTATTTCACTCTACACTTTCGTATTCCTCTCTAAGCCCATCAAAAATTGAACCAATTTAGTTTTATCTTCCACAACAATGTTAAGTTTACTAACCTCACACAGACAAATCCTATAAGGCATAACACAAAATAAATCGTCCCAAAGTTGCTTTAATTTTGTGAAATAGTTCATCACAGACTCATTTCCTTGTCTTAGATTACTGATTTCTTGCATTAATTGGTAGATTTGAGGTCTGTAGCTCTCACTATATCTAGACTTCAACTCTTCCCATAGATCTCTAGCAATGGTGACTACAAGAAACGATTTCGCTAAATCTTAACCATGGAGTTTAGAGATTACCATATTATCAGTTGTTCTCCATTTTTTTTTTCTGTAGGGTAGGGTTGTTCTCTAACTCCTTATAGCAGTCGTTTGCAAAACCTATTTTGTCTTTCGCTTTTAGATTAATAATCATCCCTCTACTCTATGAGAGATGGTTTGTTTCATCCAGCAATGTTGTTACTAGGATAATGCCTAGGTTTTTTGAAGTAGAGAACTCATACGATTCACTCTTATCATTGTTTATATTGAGTTGTGTTTGAAAGGTGCTCGAATCTCCCTCACATTCATTAGTCATTGTATATCAAGAGCCTTTGGCTCTGATACCATGTAGGAGAGTAAAGACAGAAGATTTTGGAAGAGAAATCTCTTTTATCATTTCATATGTGCTGTGGGGTTTATATACAAGATTTACAATGAAAAAGTTGTACATAACAAACTTTCTAACAAACTACTGACAAATGTGGAAAGAGAGGGGGCGCAAGAGTGTCATGTGTATTTACAAGATGGAATAATGAATTTACAATTTGTCACTGTAGGAGTGCAGGGGTTGTCGTTGTTATTTGTGGAATTTGGATTCTACAATTCATGTCCTCTCTAAGCATTTGGAACTGAAATTTTCCTTTATTTTTTCTTCTTCTTTAGATTTTGTTATGGAATATAATTAACTAATCTTGCAATCTAGCCTCTATACATAGATGCCAACTGACAGAAGAATTTAGCTCTCCTCCCAAAATGGAGATTTGTTAAGGAACTAAAAATTATCATAAAAGATTTCGTGACTTCACTATTTTAGACCCACCAACGTCTTCACATTTTTTATAAATAAATTATCAACTCTTAAGCAAAATAAGTTTAGTCAATTTGATTTCATATTCTCAAAAGGCCTCTTACCGTTCTTTATTAATAGAGTTGAACTAAAACTTTTTCAATCTTATATAGCCGAGCTTTTAGACATTAAAAATCATGTACTCAACATTTTAAAGAAAAAAATTATACTACTCATTGAAGAATTCTCATATTTTCTTTGGATTTGTCAAGTTATTGAAGAGTTTTGAGGAAGCTTAGAGAGAAATTGGATCAGGTCCAAATAAACTCATATATAATCAGAACATCATATTTCAACTTAAAACCTTAATATAACAAGTTATAAGTCCTATTTTTGTATATAAAACTTCATTTTTGTGTCTCTTTTCGATGTGGGATTACTTCACTTGTGAATTTTCAAATTCTCCCCCTCATTAGATCTATTCATATTGGACTAACTCCCTTTTAACTCATAGCCCATGTAAAGTCATTTGAGTCACTCCATTAATCACCATTTATTCGATCCAAATTTATAAATATCTATTCATTACACTTTGCTAAACTAGCTCTAATAATAATGAATAGATTTGAGGGGGCTCGAAGAGAAATCAAACCAAGTCTAAGTGAGCCTATATACAATTATGATACCATATCTTAACACAAAATATTAAGACAATGAGTTATAAATCCCATCTTTTTATATAATTCCATCTTATGCCTCTTTCCGATGTAAATTATTCCACTTTAAATTTTCGAAAGTTATATATGTAACACATAACATGAGCCTCAGTTACATGTCCTAAATCGAACGCAAAAGGAAAATAACAAATAAATGCCAAAATACCTGACTTCAGTTTCATAACTTCAAACGAGCTTTTCAAGGCCAAAACGAATGCGAATTACTGATACATTCTTGGGATCTACTCACCCAGACATGATCAACATCTTTCTATTTTTCTCAAAACATAAACCTCTAAATGAGTTAGAGTAACTTTACGTTCATGACTAATATGAGCAATTGCAAGAGACCTTAACCTCTTTATATAACTTCCATATTGGGATTCCCCATCACAAGCTTGATATGGATCCAGTTCATACTGATTAGGGTCCATTTTCCTCTTGGACTTCGGCCTATTAACCTAGATCCTTCATTGAGTCATTTTATTATCTTTATCCAGATCAAATTTACATAACTTAATCAATAAATTACTATAACTGTTAAAATACAATTAATTGTTGTCCACCAAATGGGAAAATATCCAACATTCTCCCTTGGACAATAATTAATTGTGTTGTTTACTCAGGTTTAAAACTAGTTTAAAAATATAGTTAAGTCACGTTACTGTATTGGTCAACTAGGTTTGAAAACAAAAACAAATGATCCAAAGATAACGGAAGTCCATCACTTCATCCTGTAAGATTTTCGATATCGAAAGATATCAAACATAGGTGTCATGTATGACATAGGTCCAATATAATCATGCATATTTAATGAATAAAAAAATGAAATGTGGTAGACTAGGATGATACTTGTATGATTTAAAAATAGTCTTCTTTCTATTTTTATGTCTAAATTTTTCTAAACTTTATGTTAAATTTCATATGAACTGCACCAGGGAAATCTTGTTTTCTCTCACTGAATGCTAAACTACATTACATGTTCTCTTATTGAATTCTAAATTACATTAGGGAACCTTTATCAGATTAAAAAACTTATATCCCCTATTTTATGTCAAATCCATAGTTATATGTATTAAACTGTATGTGTCCTAATGAAATAGGTCTAAGGTCAATCTATATATACGCTCAATGACCGTTAAAAATGCTTAAGATCGACACAAATCTTAAGATTTTCATTTGTATAAGGACAATGTATAAACATACAAGGAGCAAACATAACGATCCCTAACTAATAGTGTTTAAGGACTCCACTACACCTATACTGTATACATGTCTTTCGAATACATGTGGCCGAGGTCCTTAGATAAAGGGCCGGCTAACATTTCGTCAGTCCTTAAATGCTCCACCTCAATGTCACCTTTCTGTATCATCTCCTTTATAGACAAGTATTTGACCTTCAAATGCTTAGACCCTATGATATTCTTATTGTTTTCACTGAACAACATAGCAATAAGATTATCATAATACAACCGAATGGGTCTAGCCATTGAATCAACCATAGACAACTTAGAAATTAAGTTTATGAGCCAAACCATCTGTGAAGTAACCCCATAATGTACAATAAACTCTGTATGCATAGTCAAAGACGTCACTAGTGTTTGTTTGACACTCTTCTACGATACTTCACCATCTGTAAACATAAATGTAACACCCCACTCCCATCTGACACATGCACATGCACCCTTCGAACACACGGGTATATGCCCGATAGAAATAGTGTGTTAACTATTTCACCTTCACTATATCATATGACATCGTAAATAAAATCATAAATAGCACATTGTCTGAAAACCAAAATTTTTCTCATTTCATCTCTTAAACTATAATTCACATTGTAGCATTAACCATCATCCATATTTTACAATGTCACCCCAGAGTGTTTATAACGTAGCTTATATAATATGCTACATACATAAGGAAACTAAATAAAAATTAAAACAAACTATTTCTTCAGTCCTAGCTTATTGACCTTTGAGCAACAACTGAATTCCAAAAGTTGTACAAAATCACTTCTATGCAGTTTTAAAGGCTAGGTCGTCACTCTCTTGATCTTGAAATTGTCAATGTTACAATTTTGATGAGTTTTGCAAACTCAGTAGAGTAACCATCCACGATGATTCACTCTTTTCATACAACACAATAGTTCATATTATCATGTAATTCACATCAACTTGGTCACATCAAGTAATATTATTAATCACTTGTTCATAAATCTCATAATTCAAACAAAAGTTCATAACATTCATTATCACATATTCATACAAGGGAAGTCATTATAACAATACAGTTATTCAATTTATCCATATGATATTTGAATGCAATGTTTATCAGACTCAATTAATTTATTACGTTGTTATGATTGTGTGCTTTTTTCACTGTCCTGTATACATTGTGGATACCAGACTATTTCATACTGTCCCTTATCCGTTGAGGATACATGACTCTTTAAACATATTGAGCCTTAGGCTCTAATCATAATTGTCTAAGCTTAAAGCTCATTTTTTCACTGACAATATCAATCACAATTGCCTTTATATTACATGCACTGAAATAAAATGCATGCCACAATTCAGTCATCACTTTTAATCACTTTCAATTGCATTCATTTTCGTATTTATGCAATAACGGTAATCATCGGACCAGGTCCGGCGTTCGACTTTTCAGTTGAGACAAATAGTCAATCACATTCATATACAAGTAGCACTTTTAATTGTTTACATCCATCAAACACCTCGGACAAATATTGTCTAAAATTCAGAACATAATCAGCATATATCAAATTCAATTAGTCAATTTCATTCACATACAAGTAGCACTTCCAATGATGTTTACATGCACCAAATGCCTCAGACAATTATTATCCGAAATTTAGAACGCAATTAGCATCAAATTCAATTAAGTAATAAACAGAACAAATTAAGGTGAGGCCATCTTAAGTTAGTCACTATTGCTCACTTTTTGCTTATTTCCTTGAAGTTCTGGTATCATCTCGAAACAGTAGCTCTGTTTGCTCTTCTATATGTAATCAAATATAATTTCATGTTACCACATTGATCATATAACTGAACATGCATTTTTATAAATGTATCATGTAACATGCATGTTCAATGACATATGCCTGGGTATACTTCTTTAATAAACTGATAAAAAGATCAATTGTACTCTAAATGTGTCAAAATTCATACACTCATTAACTATTCCAGCTTTCTTTTCAACATAAACTTCCGAGTTTACTTTATATGATCATTATGATAAGGAAAATAGTGTATTTCTATAACATTTGCTTCTAGACAATTGTTTGCCTGTGCCTTAAGTTTCTAATGAAACCAAGATCATACAATTTGGTTCATTATTCTATGAGTTATAATTAAAATACTACAGACTGAGTACATTGGAAATTTTGGCTACGGCATGATCATGTAATCAATTTGTACAACTCATATCTCTCAATTCCAATATCCAAAAATTACAAACTTTATACCAATTGAAATCTAAGAGAATAACTACATCTTTTGTGAACACACCTTTGTCTGATTTGGCATACATCAATACAGTTTATTTGAAAACAATAGGACATGATTTTTGTCATGGGTAGTGTTATACCCTAAACCAAGGCTCAATTTCAAGTTAAATTTCAAAACCTTTAACGACAAAATTCAAATTCAAATTCTCTTAAAAATTGTATCCAAATGTCTCTAGTTTAATTTAAATCAATAATCAACTCATTTGGAAATCTTTAGATCAAGATATCATCAAAATACATAAACAAGTTTAGTAAAATATTCCAGTTAACAGATTCCAACACACCTCAATATTTTCATCCTAATTCACCATCATCAATCTTTCACGAATGGATTCAAATGCTCATAAAGTTTGGTGGAGATGAAGAACAAGGTGTTATGAGTCTATTGGTTCAAGTCTCATATCATTTGGATGTTCAGAGAAGAAGTTATAACAAAAAGAACAAAGGATGTTCACATGCATTTCATTCCAATTCAAGTATCATTCTTGTACCATTTAACATGAATTAAAGCTTAGATTTATAGTTACTTGTTAAGCTCAAATTCTACCTCAAAACCTCAAGCTAATCTAGACCTCCAAGCTTGCAAGATTGTCACAAAGTAAAGGTAAAAACAAGTTGATTTTCGGCTAAGACAAAGAACAACAAAAATCTGGTCCTTTGACTATCTTATAAAGGTTACAAATAAGAAGTTGATGTAGTCATTTAGCAAGGTTGAAAACAAATTAAAGAGATGTGTGTTAGCAACAACTTTTGGTGGAGAAAGGAGAAGAAGAGGGTGGAATTTTCCAGCAGCAACTTAGCTTAATTTAACTAGTTGCAAGGTGTCTCCAAACTACCTTAACATATGTCATTTGGCATGTAAGCAATATATCTCCTCCTTGATCCTTTTTTTTAGTAATATTTTTTAACTTTACATAGTTTTTTTTTTATTTACTTTAACATACAAAATAGAAATCTTTCCTTTTTTGTGTTTTCTTTTTATGTCTTTTTCTTATCTTATTCTTATAAGCAGCCATATGTCTCCTAATTACTAGTTCATTTGTCATTCACTCATGTTGCCATTTGTTAACTAATTACCTATACCAAATGTCACCTAATTATTTTTCCACGTGTCACAAAATAATTAGTCCATATTTCTACATTTTTAATCCAAAAATACTCTAAAATTTTAAAATACCCGAAATATCACCAAAATTACCAAATCAATTTCAATACACTCCAATTTAATTTTCAAGACAATTAATCCATGATTCACATTTTAATCGCATTTATATATTAATTTGAAAATTTTCAATTAATGTATGTACAGTTATTTCATGAATATCAACACAATTCACATGCTTAATATGCCATATGATGCATGAAATGCACATTTAATTTCTCATTATACTCTCATTTATACTATTATGGGGTCTTAGCACCTAATATGGGATATTGAGACGTTATTCATACTTGATTGATGAAACGCGTGGCGATATTGCTTTTTCATATGCTCCTCTATTTCCCAAGTTGCTTCGCCACTTGAATGATGTCTCCATAGAACTTTCACTATTGGAATTTCCTGATTTCTCAGCTATTTTGTCCGATATCCCACTATCTAAACTAGATCCTCAACATAACTCAAATTATTAGTAACTTCAATCTCTTGAGCTGGTAATACTGAATTAGATCTGATCATATCTTTTGAGCATACTCACATGAAAAACATTATGTAACTGAGACATCTCATTCAGTAAGGCTAATCGATATGCCAACGATCCTATCCTCTTAATGATCTCATAAGGACCAATATATCTAGGAATCAGTTTGCCCTTCTTACCGAATCTCAACACTCCTCGCCAAGGTGATACTTTTAGAAATACTTTGTCTCCTATACTATATTTCATATCCCGTCGATGCTGATCCACATAGCTCTTTTGTCTATCTTGAGTGGCTTTTATTTAACTCCTGATCAGTTTCACCTTATCCACAGTATCTTGTATCAGTTCTGGACCTTCAAACATTCTCAAGCCCTCTTCATCCCAATACAGAGGCAATCGATATACTCTAATGTACAATGCCTCATAAGGTGTTATTTCAACACTACTGTGATAATGGTTATTGTAAGCAAATTCATTCAATGTAATATACTGATCCTAAGCTCCTTGAAACTCCAATACATATGCACTAAGCATATCCTCAACAGTCTTGATTGTCTTTTCACTCTGCCCATCCGTTTGAGGATGAAATGCTGTACTGAAGTTCAATTTTGTGCCCATAGCTGACTGCAAACTCTTCTAAAATCTCAAAGTGAATTTGGGATCCCTCTCCGATATAATAGACACTGGAACCCCATGCAATCTAACTACTTTATTCACATACCTTCGGCCTAACTGGTCTAATGAGTTATTCTCTCTCACTGGACCACAACCTAAATAGCATCATTTTGCCTTAGAGTTTTAGGCAATCTCATTATAAAATCTATAATGATTCGTTCCCATTTCCACTCCAGAATAGGTAACGAATGTAACTTTCCAATTGCAGCTTGATGTTCAGCTTTAATCTGCTGGTAGGTTATAAATTTAGAAACATACTTTGCTACTTGCTTCTTCATTCCAAGCTACCAGAAATGCTGCTTCAGCATGTTATACATCTTGGTCGTGCCAGGATGCATAACATAAACAACTATATGAACTACCTCTAGAATTTCTTTTTTCAGATCATCTATATGAGGCACACATAATCTCTATTTTAACTACAATGTTTCATTTCTCAATTCAAATTCATAATTGAGATTCATCTTAACTTTCTTAATTAGTTTCACCATTTCAGGATCTTTACTCTGAACTCTTTTAATTCGATCATGTAACATCTTCATCTCGTGAGACCTTAGTTATCATGGTGCATAGTCAACACTGGCATTGTAGTCCACTGATGTTTCAACTCCTCAAAACTCTTCTGACACTTTTCATTCTATTGGAATACTACATTCTTCCTCAGAAGTTTAGTCAGAGGGGACGAGATTAAAGAAAATCCCACAACAAACTTCCGATAATATACGGCTAATCCTAAGAAACTCCAAATTTCTGACACATTCTTTGGGGCCTCCCATTTCATTATATAGCATGTAATTTTTGGAGATCAGATGTGGGAGTAATGAATTTTTAAAATTTGTACCTGTATGAGGTTATTGACTGCTGCCCTGATTAGTAATTTGCATGAAAGTTTTAAGCTTGTTAGAGATGGAATTGGCTTTGAAGCCCTTCATGGGAAGTGTAGCATTATGTTTGATCTTTCTATAGGTATAAAGTATGTATTTATTTGACATTTTTGCAAGGAGATATACTATTTAGAACATTACTATCCAGATTGAGTACTTGCAGCGGCAGCAACATTCACTGAATTATTTGACCTAGTTAGTAAATGAATTGGGATTTTGGTTATTTATGAAAGTTTTAGATAACATTGTGATCTTGATGATCATATTTATTGTGTAATGTTTGACTGAAGAGAATGAAAGTTACTGAATTTACAAGATACTGTACTGTGTTGAGTGAATTTGAGTGAGCAGTAGCTTTCATGGGATTTTTGACACCCTTAGGGGTGGAATTAATTTGAATAGTCTAAATGAAACTTGTAGAGGGTTTCATTATCTTTCCAACAAGGTATGGTTTGCAATTTTCTGAATTGTGTACAAAAAGTTATAGAGGATTGAAATTCGGTTGGAAAACAGGAAAAAAAGGAGGAAATAAGGGCTTATAGATATAGATATATTAATTGTTTTATTTGAATTTTGGTTTCTTTCGTGAATAACTTTTCCGTCCGACGTCCGATTGACCTGATTCTTGAGGCATCGGATTCATTGATTATTTAATTTCATTTTTTGAGAAATTGGGGATTTGTGGACGGAAAATTGACGTGGGCCCGGGTAACGGAGCCTTTACTCACTGTTTTATTTAATTGGGGACCTATAGAGGTCCAAATTGAGCGCCGTCAGCGCCATTGGATTTCAAATTTTTAAACGGATTTTTCTAATGGAAAAAAATGGGATTAGGGCCGGGAATTCATGAACATGCATTTTTACCTACATGTGCACCATTAACGAATTCGGATTGGATTTTTTTTAGTGATCGTTTTGTTCTCTGCTTCTTATAGAGACACAACTGGAGCGTCGTTCGACCGACGTAGCAGAGACTTCCCGACAATAGCTCGGAAGTAATAGGTGAGTAACCTAGGTGGTTATCTCAATCTATGTGGTTAATGTGACTTGATTGCCCTACGGGGATTACTGTGCTTGTGAATTATAGACTGTGACTTGTACATTATGGACTGTGAATTAGGAATTATGGACTGTGAAATAGGACTGGTTATTGACTTCAATTGGGCATATGCATTCATACACCGATGCATAGACTGATAAAGGAAAAATTGTGAACCGAGTCGCCACTGATACTGATACTGCGAGCTTCGAGCTCGAAGGGAGTCCTACTCCCTAGACGCCAAGCGTCCACTGACTGATACTGAAAAAGAGCTTC
>JANITW010000007.1:25074581-25090936 GCA_027564335.1 Erythroxylum williamsii
GTGTATGATCGGACTATGTCTATGTATATGTATAAATGTTGGGATCGGGTCCGACGGTATTTGGGCGCCCGTCGTCGGCGCAGCCCGAGGGGCCACCTCGGGAATCGGGGATCCGGGGCCCGGGCCCAACAAAAGAGCAACTTCATTCTTTATGCTCAAATTGTTTCTTGTTTAGTGATTGTCGCACATGGGGTGATCATTGTAGAACTTGCTCTGTTATGCATGTTGAGACTAGTAGGTAATTTAGTGCATTAAAGTGATAAAGGCATCTAGGATTAAATTATTTTAGCTTTCTAAAACTTACCTCGTATGTTATTTCTCCTAGTTAGCCAAGTTGAAGCCTTAACTTCTTTCTTTGACATAAAACCACAAGTTTTGCCCTAAGCCTTGTGTTTTCACTTCATTTTCAACCTGTTATTAAAGGAATGGAAAACTAGTTGCTTTAATTTATTGGTTTGTGGTTTGAAGTTGACGTGTAATGACAGCATGTATGATTATATTGAAATCTCATGTTTCAATGCTCTACAAATGTAGAGAAATAAAGTTGTGAAGTTTAAAAACAAAAAAGAAAAAGAAAAAAAAAAGAAAAAGAAAAAGGCTTGAAATTTTGAAAAGAAAGAAAGAAAGAAAAGCAAGTTTAACCATGAATTACAAGTCCTTGAATATCCTTTAAGCAAACAAGAGTTACCTATGTTTTAGATCATAAATGTTCTTTTTTGTTATCTTTTGTAAGAATGATCCTTGAGATTTCTAAATTTTGATACTAGAATATCATTATTGCTATTATTGGTGGTCACTGTTAGAATGTAGGAGGAAACTGAGCAATGTGGTCTACATGTCCATTAATAATTGTAGCCCAAATATCCCTTTTATCTGATCATGCTTCTTTCGATGTGTCTAAGTTTTAATTAATTAACCTCGATAATCCACAAGCTTACGGGTCATTCGCATAATACCTAAGATGTCGATCCCAAGAATTTAGAATCCTAAGTTTGTGAGCTTATCTAGAATCTTGTCCAATTTAGAATCCCATGAATTGGACTTTTTTAGTTGAAATCCTGATAGGTCTTAATGTCTTAAGTGAGTCTTTACATCATTGGGCCAATAGAAATTTGGGTGGTACTGCCACTTTAGAGTATACATGTTCCAATAAGGATAGCTACTTCCCCAACCATACTGTGCTTCATTGTAGTTTGCAAAAGTTCCTTACTCCCTATAATATCTATCCTCCATCATTGTTCTATCCATTTTTTCTTAACATCTAGTTCTTCAGGTGTCTCATTCTTATTCTAAGATGTCTTGATATGTCTCTACTTTATGCCTCAAAATTCCCTCTCTATTTTTTTTAACACAAAAGATAGTGAAAAAGCCTTAGACTAAAGAACTAAACTAATCGCCTCCTCTATAACGATGCCAAAAAATTGATCGTAGTTCTTCAATGTATGTAAGTTTTAATTAATTAACATTGATAATCCGCAAGTGCACGAGTTGTTCGTGTAGTACCTAAGGTGTTGATTCTTGAAAGAGGGATAATCTATTCCTAAAATCTAAGGACAACACAGTTTGTAGAAATTCAAAACATAACAAAACTAAAACAAGATTTCAATTCAATCACATAAATCAATTCAAGAATTAATCACAAAAATATTAATAATTTAGCAGTGACAACACACTCAAGAATTAACCTAAAGAAACTATCACTTGAGAGAAAGGGGAATTTTACCTATCTTTAATACCAACTTAATCGATTATGAATTATTGGATATTGGTTCTAGACGATCCTAGGGTTGATTACTCTCTCTCGACTATAACTATTAACCTTAATTTATAAACACTAATTAGATTATGGAAGTTACAATTTCTCAATTAACAAGCTATCCAAAATTGTAATTAGATTTGAAATTACCTAATAAACTATGAGAAAACTATGCAAGATCTCTTTTTGCACATTTTCACGATTTGATTAATTTTTCGTTATATTAAATCATCTAACTTTCACTAGCCCAATTTAATTATTTTTCATTTGATTTATCCTCTCAGTTTATTATCGAATTATGCAATCACAAAAATCAATCACAATAAATCCAATAAATATGAAAACAATCATATTTTATTAAATCAAAGATAAAAACCCGAAGGTGAGTTTAGAACATCTCAACATTCATAAACCCTACCATCAAACTATTATTCCCAAATTCTATACAATAATAAATATGAAGAAATAGGAAATACGATCTGAACAAAGACTAAAGGCAACGACGTCAGGAAACTTCTGATCTGGGAAGTACATTGATTTAGATTTCTCTCCACATCTCTCTTCCTTCTTCTCTTTCTCAATCTCTCGATGAGCTCTCTCTAAGGTTTCTCTCAAAAGTGGCTGATGCAAAAACATTTTCTTTCTGTTCTTCTTATTTTATTTATGTTCTTTTGTCTTTAGGTTGAACTAGGGTTTTTCTGTCCAAAAAAGTCTTGAAACACGAAGCTTGGGAGTGGCTACACATTTGCCGATGCTGACCACGATCGTGGCCTACATCTAAGCCTTTTGTCACGATTATGGGCATTTTTTAGGCCGAATGTCATTCAAAACTCTTCTATTCTTCGATGTTGACCCTAAACACAACAAGGTACCTCAAAAATATAATATTTAAGCTCAGAAGCTTGTACTAACCCATAAAACACTTAAAACACAATAATTAACAAACTAACATAATTATAACCTAAACATATACTAAACGATTGAATTAACAATTAAATACATATCAAACTAAGCCCTAAAACATAATGCAATTAATACTTATCAACATCCCTACACTTAAACGTTTATTTGTCCTCAAGCAAACAAAACAACAAACACACAAAATCATATAGCACATAATGTAGTAATGAGACAATGTCTTCAACTTCATAAAATAGATTTAATTTTTAAACACAATCATTTAGGTTATATCAAGTCATTAACATGCAAAATCCATGTCTAGAGGCTTTGAACTAAATATACAAATTAACCCAGACCCAAGTGTTAAATTATTCACCCTTTTAAATTGCACACACACATTAATAATTCTTTGGCCATTCAAACTTTATAACTACTCCTAAGTACATTTTCATGAAAAGTCAAGCTATTACAAGTTCGTTAGGTTTTTATTACAAAACTTTTTTATTTTTATTTTTATGAATATAGACTTAGTCTTTTTATATAGAAGCTAACATTAATGATGATTGTCGTTCCAGTTACTCAACTAAGTTATGTTTTTTTATTAAGTTGCTTGGTTAGAACGTCATTATAGCCTTTTGATGTGGAGGCACACATTTATGATACATATCGATCCTGTTACTTAGTTACACCACGTTCTCAACTAGCTATTAACTCTATTCATAACCGGAAGGCTAACAAAATAGTAATTTATTTAAAAATAACAAACACAATTTTTTATTGCCTACATTGTTGCTTTAGCTACTCGTTTTCATGAAGAAAAAATACTAGTAAAGCTACTTAAGTTGAAAGACCTCAAATTATGAATGAATGTGACAACTTAGAGGGTGATAAGTTAACACTAAATCCTAATTAAGCTACATATTTAGCTAAAGAACCCAATTCACTAATTTTGTAAGCTAATGATTCTTCATAACCTAACAGACTATGTTCAAAATTAAACCAATTTCAATCCATCTAAGCCATTAACACATTCAAACGATTCATAAAATGCAATATAATAACTATTATATAATATGCAAAGTTCATATTCAAAGTAAAGCACATAACACTCCCCACACTTGAACAACACATTGTCCTCAATGTGAGAAGGGGACAACAAACACACCAGGAGGAAATAAAACACAATATGAAAAATATAAGAAGAAAATACTAAAACAAATGAAAAGAAAAGGGTTAGAACACGAAACTGTTAAGGTGACTGAGGTAGTAATGGTGTCAGAGATGGAGACTAAATGCTTTTGATGTCGAGCTAGCTTACCTATCTTATAATTGATTTAGACAGAGTAAGAGGGTTAGTAATCCCATATCATTTCAAGTGTACATTCTCCAAAAAGGATCGTTACTTCCCTAACCATACTGTGTCTCATTATAGTTCGCAAAAGTTCCTTGCTCCCTATAATATCTATCCTCCAACATTGTTTTTTCCATTTCTTCTAGGCATCTAACTCTTTAGATGTCTCATTCTCACTCTAAGATGCCTTGATGTGTCTCTACTTTACGCCTTAAAATTCTCTCTCTATTGTTTAACACAATAGATATTGAAAAAGCCTTAGACTAAGAATTAAACTAATCACCTCCCCCGTAACGATGCCAAAAAACTTGATCATGTTCTTTCGATGTATGTAAGTTTTAATTAATTAACCTCAATAATTCGCAAGTGCACGGGTCATTTACGTAGTACGTAAGGTGTCGATCCTACAAGGAGGGATAATCTAATCATAAAATCTAAGGTCAGCATAATTTGCATAAATTTAAAACATAACAAAACTAAAACATTATTTCAATTCAATCATGTAAATCAATTCAAGAATCAATCATGAAAATATTAACAATTTAGCAGTTGCAACACACCCAAGAATTAACCTAAAGGAACTATTAATTGAGAGAAAGGAGAATTTTACCCATCTTTAACACCAACCTAATTGATTATGAATTACTGGATTATTGATTCTAGAAGATCCTAGGGTTGATTACTCTCTTTCGAGTTATAACAGTTAATGGAAGTTGCAATTTCTCAATTAACAACCTACCAAAAACCCTAATTTGTTATGAAATTGTCTAATAAACTATCAGAAACATATGCATGATCTCTCTTTGTACAATTTAATGATTTAATTAATTTCTCGCTCTATTAAATCACCTAACTCTTGTTAGCCCAATTTAATTATTTTTTATTCGATTCTCCCTCTCAGTTTCGTAAAGAATTATGCGATCACATAAATTAATCACAATAAATCAAATAAACATAAAAATAGTCAGATTTCATTAAATCAAAGATGAAAAGTAGAAGGTGAGTTTAGAACATCTCAACATTCACAAATCATATCATCAAATTGTATTCGTAAATTCTATATCATAATAAAAATGAAAAATAATAGGAAATACAATCTGAACAGAGACGGGAGGTAGCAACATCGGGAAACTCCTGATCTAAGAAGTAAGTTGAGTTAGTTTCTTCTCTACTTCTCTCTTCCTTCTTCTCTTTCTCAATCTCTTGATGAACTCTCTCTAGGCTTTGTCTCCAAAGTCGCTAATGCAAAAGCTTTTCTTTCCATTCTTCTTGTACTATTTATGTTATTTTGTGTTTAGGTTTGAACTAGGGATTTTTTTGGGGTTCGAAAGGTCTAAAAAATCCTAGAAACACGATCATGGGCTGTTGTTTCGGCTAAATGTCTTACGAAACTCCCCCGTTCTTCGATATTCATCCTAAAACACTAGCAGGCCACATTCATGGGCTGTTGTTTTGGCCTGAATGTCTTCCCAAACTCTTCCGTTCTTTGATATTGACCCTGAAATACTAACAAATGCAACAAGGTACGTCAAAAATATAATATTTAAGCTCAAAAGCTTGTACTAATCCTTAAAACATTTAACACACAAATAATTAACAAACAAACACAATTCTAACCTAAACATATGCTAAACGATTGAATTAACAATTAAATACATATCAAACTAAGCCTTAGAATACGATGCAATTAATACTTATCATTATCCTATCCCTGTCTTAAAGCCCCATTACTATGCAATAAAAGACCTTTTTTTATTATTGCAATGGATTTACATTAAGTGGTTATGATCTGATATATTTGCAAGCCTATGGTAATGTCATGTTGTCGTTGCAAATGTGTGATCAATGTCACATAAATATTTTTGAGTGATTGAGTGAATCCTTATCGTGAGATCAAATCTTGCACATTTTGATTTTAAAAAGATTATTAGAGATTGAGATGATTGTTCTAAAGGCAAATCTTATGAAATGTTTGTGGTTTGATTTTGATTTTGGTTAGCTATTATAATGCATGTTGGCTAAAGTTTTTCAATGTGTTATTAGTAAATTGTTTTATTTTGTTTTAAAGTCTTGTTAATGCTTGGGGACAAGCATTGTCTAGGTTTGGGAGAGGTTGATAGGCTATTATTTTATGTATTAATTTGAGTCAATTGTGTAGTGTTTTGAGGTAGATATTGTACTAAATTGCTGTTTTATATCATATTTGGATGTTATGAGTTATTTTGGAGAAAAGAAGTAAATTTTTTTTGGCTAAATTAAAGAAGAATTGCAAGAAGACAATCCAGTAGAAGAGAAAATGCAGAAGCAGCCAATAGCATCCCACCAAAAGGCCAGCACTAAGAGTGAAACACACGACACAAGAAACAAAACGACAGCAGCAAAGGGGTGAAACGCCAGCAACCAGGAGAATAAACAACAACAAAACGACAGCACAGCAGGAGACAAATGCATAAGAAAAGTACATCACGACATCGTCACAATACCAAAGCAAAACGACATAGCGGAGAAATAGGAGCAAAACACCATCAGCACTAGCTCAAAACACAGCAAGGCCAGTGCAACAATAGACCAAAGAAACGATACAATCCAAGCAGAGTGCATAGGAGAAATAAAAACGTTGCAGCAGAGAGCAAATGCAAGGACTAAAAACGTTTTAAAGACTCCAGACGATTTTCACGTAAGAAGGGTTTTTGTTTTTAAAAAGAAGAAGGTACGTTGGAATTTATTTCGGGAAAAGGAAGGGAGCGATGTTTTTTTTTTTGGTTGGTTTTGGGAAATAGGCTGAGGCCGCTGAGAAGAGAAGATACATAAGTCTGCAACAAATTGGCTCTATACATTGGCTTTGGGCTCGTAACTAAATTATTATTTCTAGTTTAAAGGAGTATTGAAACCTTAATTCTATGGAATTGTGAGATCTAATTGTTTATATCTGTCTTATATATTCATGAGTATTTATTTATTCTCTGTATTCAATGTCTATAATTATTTTAGGATTTATTATATAAAAAGCCTATATTTGATAATCCTTGAATAATTAACAATTAATTAGAACTTTACATCTGTAATTGTGTGTTTGGACTAACAAAGTGGCAATCAACGTAATTTTATCACCTCACAAGTGGTTTAGTCTTTGTCTTGGGAATGAATAATCTAATCCAAATGAACCCGGTTGTATGTTTGTTGGTTAGAATTGAGTCTCACTAGATCTTAATGTTGTTGAAACATTAAATCCTACTACACAATTTCCAGGTGTTGTCTTCCAATTAGAGAAGTAATTAGTGGGCATCTGTTAATTACCAAAATATTAAAGAGAGATTGGTTATTTAGAGCTTTCGTTGATAACTATAATTAGTTTATTTATGAAAATATGATTTGATTTTTTTCGTCAATGATCAAGTGATGGAATTAAAGCAGAAATGCATCTTTTGATTAGAAGATTTCTCCCTTGTTTAGTTTCTTAAATTTATTTACATCTTTGTTTTATTTTGAATTGAATTATTGTGAAACTTATTTTCATTAGTTAAAACCCCTTAATTTTATTGTTTATTTTTGTAAAAGAGATAAATCTATCATTCCCTATGGAAACGATCCCTATTTAGTGAATTAAGGTTATTTACTTTTGTTAGTTTGATAGCCACTATTTCTTCTGACAGCAATCAATTTTTAAGTTACCACCTACTATGATACGGGTTAGGGTGGTAATAAAAACAAATGAAAATCAATAATAGGACTAACTATTTATATTGGACCGAATTTGATTGCTTTGTATTCTAGAAAATAAAAGGAAGTTGCTCGTTCTTCCATAGAAACAGAGCATTGAGCTATTGCAACAACAATTTGTGAATTTCACTGGCTTCAATCTCTTTTTAAAGAGAGATGTTTGGTGTGATTATTTGTCAACTAGATATCTTATAAATATGCCCATTTTTCATTTAAGCATCTTGGAAATTGATTTCCATTATGTTCATGATTAGGTGTCTAATTGGAAAATTCATGTGCAGTATCTTTTATCTAATGATCAAATTGATAACATCAAAGCACAAATTTCATTACATGCAATGCAAATTGATAGTTTTTGAAAAACCTACTCAAATTAAAAGGATAATAAAGTTAATCTTGAAGTTTGTTAAGTTTGTTATAATAAAATTATCCCTTAAATTTGTTATGTTTGTTAGCTTGTTATGCTTTCTAAAATAAAAGACATAAACCTCGCATAGTTTAAAAAGTTTTAGGAAAATATCATAATATTTAAAATTCTAAAAAACTTTTTAGTTATTAATTTTTTAGAAAAATCCTTTCTTTTAGACTTTGGTTAAAAATAACGATGATACACATGCACTATAAACACTAGACAAGTACTAATCAATTACTATTTGTATGATGATTCAACTCAGTTCTTAAATTTAAGGTAAACTAATTAAATCTAACTCAATCTAAAATTTATTATAATTATATTAGATTATTAATTTAAATCAAACTCAATTTAGTCAAGTCGATTTTAAGAGTTAAGTTGTGTTATCATATTAGTGACATTTGATTAGTCCACATATGATGTTCATATTACATGTATTTTATCGTTATTTTTAATCACAATTTAAGAGAAATTGCTAGGCTAAAAGATATAATCAATGAGAATTAGAAAATTATTTGTTATATCATCAAATAAAAGGAATTCTATTAATACTAGCAAAAGCTAGAAAACATCATTACAATGAGTTACTTAATCTGGCTAAAAAAGTAGAAACTGCAAAATAGAATACATCAATTGATTATATCAAATCAACTTGACTAAGTGTCTATTGTTAGTGATAAAGCAAACATACATAAGAGGGAGATAAATTGTGTGTGATTTTAAAAAATGTGCAAGTTACTTTCAATTCAAAAGGAAATGACAGGAGCTTGTCCATAATTAAAACAGTAGGAGCCTGTTATGCGATAGGATCTTATATAAATAGAAAGAGCCTGTTAAATAATAAAAAGGTTGTCAAATGATAGGAGTCTGCTAAACGAAAAATTCTATTAAAAATAATTTAAAGTAGAAGGCGCTTGTTAAAATTGGAAAGAATCGCTTGCAAGTTGAAAACAGAGCTTTTTATAAAGTTAAGGAGTCTCTTGCTAAAATAAACACACATACACAGTATAATGCAAAAATTTAAAAGTTAAGAGAAGAGAGAGAAAGATATAATCAATTTATACTAGTTCAACTTACAACCCAAGCCTACGTCCAGTCCCCAAGTATCCAACTTGAGTGTTTTACTATAAAAACTAAGTAGTAATTTGAAAAGCCCCTTCAAGCTCACAACTACATATTTTCAAGGTTCTCCAACCTTCCACACTCGAAGTACATAACAAGCTTCTAAAAGCTCATAGAAGAATAAAATGTAAAATCAAAAGTAAGTTCTCGAACAACGATTTCTCTTTTGATAGAGTGATTTCATTTTCTAAGGCACAATACGAATTATATGACTCTCAATAATATAGATTTTGCTCAAGTGTTTCAAAAGTCTACGTATGTTCATTGCTTCATAAGTGCTATTGCTTTACTTTAAATAGTCAATTTCTTCAACTAGTCATTGTTTTATCTTAATTCAGAGTTGACCTTGAATTTTTAATATCATCTCTGCTTGAACAAAAATATCTAGACCTAATTGTTCGAAACAGTAAGATTCTCCCTAATGTTAATAAGGAAAGTTTACTAATACGTTTCCTCCAAGAAATGAAGTAATTTTCTTATGATTTTATTTTCTTTTTTTTAAAATACCGTCATCTGCACAAGAAAATATATCTAATTTGAATTTTAAATGTTATAAATTATCATCAAAATGGTTAAAAATAAAACTTGAGCTAACAATCTCCCCCTTTTAATGATGACAAACAATAATAGATATGTTTTTCAAAATTCAAAGAGATAATAGATGATTTCGAAAGATACCTATGACTTTTATATGTTCAAACATAATTAGAAGGAGCCTATCTCTTAAGAAAGGAACCTATCGTTTATATATCATAAAATTTCACAAGTTCAACAATAGAATTAATCACATATATAATCGATAATAAACCTTGAGCTAAGAAACACCCCCTTTTTGATGATGACAAGCAATAATAGATATATTTTCAAATTTCAAAGAGATAATAGATGATTTCGAAAGATACCTATGACTTTTATATGTTGAGACATAATTAGAAGGAGCCTATCTCTTAAGAAAGGGACCTATCGTTTATATATCACAAATTTTTACAAGTTCAGTAGAAGAATCAATCACATATATAATCGAGACAGCATTGAGAAATATGCATTAAGAGATTTATCATCATATATGTAGAAATATGAAAAAAAAATATCAACATAAACTCTCCCCCTTTTTCAATACCAAAAATAATAAAAGAGTATAGGGAGGTAATGAAATATGATGAAAAAGTAAAAAAATCAATTGACACAGTCAATGAAGAGTTCTCCTAAGGAGAATTTACAAAGATAAGTAGCAAAGAATATTCATGTAAAAATAATATCAAAGAGTTTGCGTATACTAAGCTCTTTTCTTAAAACGAAAAATCTATCTTCAAAGAGTAGCTTGGTGAAAATATCAGCTACTTGATTCTCAGTATTAACACGTAAAAAATCAATGGTTCCTTTTAAAACATGATCTCTAAGAAAATGATTTTTGATTTTTATATGTTTAGTCCTAGAATGATGCACAGGATTTTTATAAAGATTTTTAACACTACTATTATCACATAATATAGGAAAATGAGAAAATTTTAGAGAAAAATTCTATAGTTGATGCTTCATCCATAAGATTTGAGCATAACAAATGGTAGCTGCTATATATTCGGCTTCAATCGTCGAAAGCACTGTGTAATTTTGCTTCTTGTATGACCAAAATACTAGAAATCCTCTAAGAAATTGGCAGTGACCACTTAAGCTTTTTTAATCGACTTTATCACCTACATAATCTGCATCGCAATAACCAAACATGCCCAATGAATCAATTTTTGGATACCATAGTTCAAAATCCATAGTTCCGTGGAGATATCGAAAGATTCATTTGATTGCTTGAAGGTCACTTTCTTTTGGATTTCAATAAAAACATGCACAAAGACACACATTAAGCATAATGTCTAGTCTTGAGCTTGTAACATATAGTAGTGATTTAGTCATGCCTCTATACTTTGGCTCATCCATAGTTTTTTCTTCTTTATCTTTATCAAGTTTAGCTCCAGTGTACATGGGAGTACCCATCGGTTTAGCATTCTCAAAATGATATTTCTTGATGAGTTCCTTTATGTATTTTTCTCGGCTAATGAAGATTACTTTTTTTTGTTTGTCTAATTTTTAATTCGAGAAAGAATGATAATTTTCCCATCATGCTCATTTCAAACTCCCCTTACATTAATGCTTAGAATTCTTCATAGGAGGATGGATTAGTAGTAACAAATATTATGTCATCAATATATGTTTGCACCATTAGATAATCATTCTCCTTTCTCTTAATAAATAAGGTTTTATTGCCCTTTCCTCTTTCAAAGTTATTCTCAAGCAGAAAATTACCTATCCTCTCATACTATGCCTGAGGTGCCTACATGCTTTAAACCGTACAGAGCTTTGATTAACTTCGTCATGTAATCTGGATGGTTTTCATCTTCAAAACCTGGGGGTTGCTTAAAAAATACTTCTTCATTAATGTAATCATTTAAGAATGCACTTTTAACATCTATTTAGAACAACTTCAAGTTTATAAAACATGCAAAGGCAAGTAAAATTCTAATCGATTCCATTATAGCAATAGGTACAAGTCTAGTTTTGTTTCTTACCATCGTACCATTTTCGTCAAATTTGCTTTGAAATACCCACCGAGTCCCAACGATTGACTTGTTTTAAGGATAAGGTACTAGATTCTAGACTTTGTTTTTGTCAAATTGATTCAATTTGTCTTTTTTCAAATTGATTTAATTTGTCTTTATGGCGAAAACTAAGTTTTCATCAGTAAAGGCCTCTTTAATGATCTTTGGTTCTATTTATGAGATGAGAGCAGTAAAGTTGTTCTTAAATGATGACCTTGTTCTTAAACTTTTAAAGGGGTCTCTAAGAATATATTGATGTGTATCAAAACCTCTCTATTCTCTCAGTGTTTTTTATTGCATAGGCTCCTGTTAAGATGAAGGAAACTACTCTATTCTAGCTTCAGAGAGGCATTTTTAATTTTGTAATTTTGAAGGTATTATAGGTGTAGTTTGATTCTTCGATGTATTTTTAGTTACCAATGGATGCTTTTCATCATCTAAGTATGTTATTGTTGTTGAAGGTAATGTTTCATCAAATACCACATATATTGATTCTCACTAGAAGAAAATTACAAATTATCAATCGAATATTACCGACGGTAAAAATACCATAGGCAATCAGAGATAGAAAATCAATTCCTGTCGAAAAATTTATCAAAAAATTTGCATTCAACGATGGACAAATTTTCCGTTGGTAAAGATGGAGGGAAATTATCCCAACATATTTTTCGACGGAATATAGCGATGGAATAATTATTTCCATTGGTAAATTTTTTGGGAATTCTTTGAGACAAAAATAAGAATCAAGGTATACTGACAGAATTAGATTCTGTCGATGATTTAAATTTAAATGCTATCGGTAGCTTCAGCTTCAACATTTTTAATAAATTGAAAACAACATCGTCACCAAATAATGTTGTTTTGGTTAAACGTCTAACTTACCCATCATCGATATTCATTTTCTCCTCCCTTTCATTTTCTCTATTGTTGTCGGTTCTTTGTCACCGTCATTGTCCATATGTTCTTTGGTTCCCTTCTCTCCGTCCATCTTCTTCCTTTTGCATCCATCTTCTTCCTTTGCATGTTTTGACTCCCTTCTGTGTCTTCGTGTCCTTAAGTTCCCTTCTTCCTTCGTGTGTTTTTGTTCCCTTCTTCCTTCTACAACTTCGTTTATTCATCGATTAAGGCAAGTGGGTTTTTTTTCCTGGATTTTGTGTACTGCCTTGTTATTTGGGTTTTTGTTTGTGGTTTAATTGTATAGGTAATCATCTGTTTATGTTTTTTACTAGGTTGAGGTATTGATTTAATCATCGATTGAGGTACAAAACTCAAACATAGATATTTTTGTAATGCATTATGCTTAGATTATAATATAAGCATCGGTTGTAGTTAGATTATATTTTTGTAATAGATTGATAATCATCGGTTTTCTTATTTAAAAGAAAATTTTTAGTTAATAAATAAGAACACATAATTAAAGCAATAAATTGTAGCATCTTGATATTGGAGAAAGCAACTTTTGAGAGAAAAAAAAGATTTTCAATCAAAATTATAACATCTTGATATAAGTTGTCAAATAAGGGAAAATTAACTCTAATAAAATCTCATATTGATGATGGTGAATCAACAAATTGAACCGTGTTTGAGCATCGAGTTGTGATTTGGTTGAGGATATAAACATTATATTATATGATTTCATTAATAATTTAAATATTATGTTATGATTTGGATTATCATTTGAACTTGATATTATGATTTTGTTAAGAATTTGAACATTATATTGTGCTTTCGAAATTGATGATTTGAGCATTATATTGTAATTTGGTTAATAATTTGTGTAAGAAGGTGAAGAACCAATAAATATTGTCTAAGAAGGTGAAGGTTCATATGTATCAGGACAAATAAAAGATACCCATCACTAAGTAAACAATTGAGAGAATAGGTATCTAATGACTTTGAACTTTCTCACCATTTGACAAATCCTTAAGCAATTGGATGCTTTTGGAGCTTATTTTGGTATGAATACTGCTTAGGCTTAAGTTACACTAAATCCCACTAGACTGAGGTTTCAACTTTGTATGATTTTTAGGATTTTTTGAAATTACTCGTGTATCATTTGATGGTCTTTTTTTGTTCTCATCAATGAAATATAAATATATTAGTTCTTTCAAAAAATGTCATCATAGATAAGGACAGGGCCTTATTTAGAATCTTTGTGAAATATTAAGGTGTAATGCAAACCTTTAGTATAATAAACATTGGTAGGTAGTTTTTTTTAAATTATGTTTTATAAGCTTACATGCTTTACAAAATATACTTTTCTATTATTAGTGGTAAATATGCATATTAATGGATCATTACTTTCGCTATCTAGTTATAAATTTTTGTATTAGGTATATATTACCCATAACAAAGGCAAGTGTACCTTTCGTTAGCAAGTAATACAGTAGTAAGTACGTGCTGATCCCTAAAGGAAATGGTATGGATTAGAAAACCTAAAACTACTAACTAGTAAATAAATACAAGTTTGTAATAGATTTAATATATAAATAAATAAAATTTTGTAATATAAATGGTATGGATTAGAAAACCAAAAACTATTTATGCTTTTGCTCGTCCTCAAGTAAATCAATTTCAATCACTTTTAACTTAAATACGTGACAATTTTAAGGAAACGAAACAAATATATTAAAGAAATCAAGGTTATCCATCATCTACTCAATTGCATTATTTATCAACTAGAAAGGCATTCAAATACCATATAATTTAGTCTCTAACTTAGAAAGTCACCTTGTTTCATTTGTCTATCCAAAAGGTTAGAGTTACTATTATTGTTCCCTCTAAAAGTTTGTTATTTTAAATTGATGTTCTTGGTTTTTTATAATTGAATTTGTTTCTGTAGGAAAATTTTAAGGTGACGAAATAAGCTTCCTAAGATTAAGAACATCAGTTCGCTTTGGTAGGTAAGATTGTTGGATTCTCATCTTTTTATTAATCATAGTTATTTCCTTTTTAGATTATAATGCATATTTAATTTACTAGTATTTATCTCTTTGTTAATATTTCATAATATATTTTAATTTTGTGTATCTTTTAAATGATTCAACATTCAAGAAACTTTATTACTTTGTGTGTTGGATCCCGCTTGTCTTTGGAATCCAACTCTTGCTTGATCTTGAAACTTGAGTTTGCTCTGATACCATAAATGTTAGATCCCGCTTGCTTCCGGAATCCAACTCTTGTGAAATCATGAAACTTGAGCTTGCTCCAATAGAATTTCCTTGATCATCATCTATTCATCTTCATTCTTATAGCATTCTAAAAATTGACTCTCAACTTGTTTAATGGCGTGCCCACGTAAAAGTAGTAACCATACTCGAACTTATTTCTCCTGCTTGTGAACAGAATTTGGAAATATTCCAATCCGAATTTCAAATTGAATTCTTCAAAGAAATCATATCTTTAAGTCTCTTGGTTATTCTAAAACAAGAATCACCTCAATCGGAGCTCTACAGCTCAAGATATACTTAAAAAGGCCTAAGAGTGTTCAAACCCTAGTCATGCTCTCCTAACCGACCTCTCACTTGTTCTAATGCAAACTCTCTCAAATCAACTCCAAATGATACAAATTGTTATGTAGATATATATACATGTCTTAGGAATCCCTTGGTCTAAGCATCACTTCAATTGGAGGTCGGATAAGGGAGTTATACCTAAAAGAATAAACCATGTTTAAACCCTAAATTGATTTGAACCTATCTTGGCGCGATTGCCATAACCTTCACCACAAATGTCGGATTAGTTTCTTTCTTAGACCATTAGAAATTAGAAATCTAGACCTACAACTTTGATGAAGACCCCAAAGTCTGATTCGGCCTCTAACAGTGTCAAAAATAACAATCTTTCCCATGAATGTCCTTTAAACGGATATGCATGTCCTTTTAACGGACATGCATCGAGCTTAGGAGGCCAAAATGACCTGAGAATGTCCGTTAAACGGACATAGACTGGCCAAAGGGTGTTTTTACTCCCGAGAAGGTCTGTTAAATGGACCTTATGTCCGTTAAATGTACATTGGGTCTCCCCAAAGTCCTCCAAACCCTCTTTCATGCTTCCTACAACCATCCTAACATCATAAACACTTATAATCCTCCCAAAATAACTTATTCTTATGCTAAAACACTTCATAATAACTCAAACATCAAATTTATCTCATAAAACTTTCAAACCTCAATCAATTTGAATCATCAAACCACAATTCTCATCAATATATCCTAGCTGTCATACATACAAAATCATATGCAACATCACAACTTGTAACAATCATATCTCTTCATTCCGATGTCCAAAAATTACAAGCTTTATAGCGTCGGAAAGATAAGAAGATCATCTACAACTTCAAAGAAGACCATTTTTACTAATTCTATCTAGATTTTTCCATAATTTTCTTTGAATCCTGAAAACAAATCTTACCCTTATGAAAAACTGGAACTTTGCCCCAAATTCACTTCCTTAGCTAATACACCATCATTCTTATCCATTCAAATACTAATCCTTCTTTTC
>JANITW010000007.1:25230026-25247427 GCA_027564335.1 Erythroxylum williamsii
GTTTTGAAATGTGATCTTTGATAAAGTGTATGACTGAAAAGGGTTTTCGTATCACGGGCCCGAATCGTTTATTATTTCCGCGCACTCGACTGTTTTCAAAAAGAAAAATATCATAATGAGTTTTTTTAAACTGTATTGACTGCTCTAGCATACCACCCTCGCAGGTCGCGGGCTTGGATATCACCGTCGATGTCGGGTTCGGGTCTCGCGGGAGTGGGGTGCTACACTTAACTTGACCTATGTGAAAGTAACTTGACAAAATTGTGACTAGAGCTTGAGCTATGCTTGTTTCCCTGATACTGCATGTGATAGACCCCTATGCAGGAACCTTATATTATTTCCTAATTTTGAGGACCTTATAGTCTGAATTACTGAAAGTATAAAAACCATGATTATTAATGTCTTATTAATGCTTCTATAAAACGGTTTTGTTAGGAGATGTATTGATAATGATTTATTGAGAGTTGAGTATTGGTTGCCAATCTATTTCTTACCAGAAACATGACACAATTTGGATAGAGATTATATATTAAAGGGAGATGTTATTTGTGTAATTTTTTAATATATTAAGACTAATGGAAGTCTAGTTTTGGGGAGAACAAGAATCATGGCATTTGGATATTTTTAGATAGAGTTATGATTAAAGAAGACAACTTGTTTATAAAAAAAAATAGGAAGAAAAGGATGTAAACATTGCACATAAGGTTAGGTAAGCTTGATGGTTGAGGAGACATTGAAATGAATTAGTAAGTAAATTATTGACCTATGGAAATATGCTATAATAACATTTATGATGATTGATTAGGGATGAATTTGGTTGTGGTGGTGTATGAATATGAGATACATGTTTGAGTAGTAAATACATTGTATATTTGTATGTATAAAGGCTAGGGAGCTATGGATCAAGGAGCTTGTATTAAGGATTGTTAAAGTCAAAAGAGTGCACACATTCTTTTGAGGTAAGTTGGGGAAATTATATCTCTCAAATGGGATTACGATATCCTAAGATATGCATGATGACTTGTATGTGAATTTTAAACCTGGGTAATGCATAGTAGAATTAAATCTAAAGTAGATGCTAGTATACTTGTGTATTTAATAAATGACATTGTTTTGAATAAATCTTTGCACTTAGAGTGCAATTGATATTTTTATTACGTATTTTAAGAAATTATAGTGTTTTCAACAAACCTGCACTTGAAGTACAAAGGACAATGTTTTATTTTCTGAAACTACAATTTTGAATAATTTTGCACTTGGAGTACAAAAGATAATTTTTATTGTATGAAATAATGTTTTAGAATTTACATATGCATAATCGAGTCATGTATGCTGTGTTTTTATGTTCTCTTTTGGCTTAGAGCTATGACAAGGTTTCATTTTATCGGTTGGACTGATAAATAAAAGCATGGTACCTTACTTGATTTTTGTACTTAATATTTGCATGTAATTTTTGTGATTGGTGAGATAAAAATTGGCTAATCATGTGCTAGGAATAATAGATTAAGCGAACTCCGTACCCTTGATGCTGGTACATAAAAGTCGAGTGTCCGTATTGACACCTTTCTATGGGACTTGTGGGTGATTCCACACTTAGGGTTTGAACATTGATGAGGTCATCGCCTAAGGTCATAATGCTTTTGTCGATTGTAGTCTGAACTCACCATGGATGAAAGTTGAGCGAACACTGATAATCAAAGGGTGTACACACTAGTTAGTCTAACTAGTGGTGACACATATGAATGTTTTAGCTTATTCTAAGATTTATTTTTTGATAAGTTTTGATTTATACATGTGATGTTTTCTACTTTTGTGTATTGGAACTGAAACCTATGCTCACTAGATGAGTGATTAAGAGGCTAGCCCTATGTGGTTCCTAACCAGTATACATTGATTCATTGGTCAGGCCTATGTGTTTCTATGTCAGGTATGTTCACTTCATAGGTTATTTACACCACCTTGGTGTGTATCAAGTTCTATTTGCAATATATGTTTTACCTGCTTACTGAGTACATAGTGTACTCACCCTTTCTACTTTCCAACCATACAGGTTGATCTGGTGAGCTTAAGTGTATCGTGCGGCCTGTTGACATTTTCAGGGCATTACTGCACATAAGTAGTCTCTGGTTTATACTTTTGTTGTATAGTAGCTTATGAACTATTTTTATTAGGTTGGTTATGTTGATGTACTTTATGATTTTGTAAATTAACTTTTCATTGCCTTATGGTTTTTAAATGACCTTATGTATAAACCTTTTGTACTATTGTTGAGATTAGTCTTGAGTGGACTTAAAAGTCCAGAAGTTGTAGTAGAGTTTTAAATGTGAATATATAAATGCATTTAAAACTAATTTACAAGTATTTTAATTAAGTTTTGGGACTTTCAAAATATAATCATTGTGTTATCCAAATGTTTTCAAAGGATATTCAGTTAGCCTTGCATAGTTGGGTTAAGGATACCGTAAGTATCCTTAGCCTGGGTATGCGGCGGTTGTCACATTTAGATAGGCTAGAAGTCCCATTCCTTAAAGTTTTACATAATAAAATATATTTATATCGATAATAAAATACAACAAAAATTATAAGGTACTATAGAACTTTTTAACAAGATAGTATATTTGGAAAGTGACAATAATTTATAATGTATATATTATGGAAGTTACCTAAGAACGTTGCTTCTTTCTTGTAAATGGGTGTTTAACACTGTAAAATTTTTCTTGAAGATTTGTTTCCTTTATTGAGTATTTCTATTTTGTTCATTTGAAAAATGCTTTTGAATACTCAACATTAATCAATATCAAAAGTTATGATGATTATTCACACGTTGCCTTTATTTGAACAATTTATAGTAACTATTTATTCTTGATTACTAAACTTCATATGCATATTGATAGAATATATAAAAATAATGCTTACACACTTAGAAGCACAAGGTTATTTGCCAGGTAACTACTAATGGTTGGACATAAACTCTTATTAATGGCTTGCTTTAATTGAAACATCTTGTTATTAATCCATTTATATAATTTTGTTATAAACAAAGTGCTATTGGCAAACATTAATCACATCTTGATTTCTTTAATTTCAATTTTTAAAATCTAATTCCTATCTATAAGCTGGATGTGTTATCAATATAATTATTAATTGCATTTGGATTTTGCCAGTAATCCATTAAATATGTTGGAGAATCAGAACCCTCCCATATATAAAAAGTCTAAGGCTATTCACTTGTAATGGAAATTGTCATTAAAAATTGCATTTTTATAAGATTAAACATTTATGTTTATCAACTTTATTTTTATTTTCTTTTTATAAATATTTCATGAGACATTTTTATTGCTTTTGTCAATCATATTTAATTATTTTAAGTTATGAAAGCTTTGAATAATTTGAATTATTTAAACAATCTTGTAGAAATAAATAAAAAGGATGAGATATGGAATGATGTAATAGAGTTACATTTAATCTTATTAATAGTTGAAGAATTGAAGAATGAAAATAGAATAGCTATTACATTTTCCAAATCTTATTTAAAGAATATTACGATAGGTATTCAAAAAAAAATCAATAAGGAATATGTTAGTATTTGGTTGAAGAACAATTATAATTAATTGAGAGATAAACTAAAGAATTTCAAGAATTTATTCAGAGAATACTTATCCAATTGATTATGTGCTTCCCTATCCCTCTTCGTGGATTATTTTTCACTTTTAGTATTTGGTATTTAGTTCCTAAAAATGATTGAAATTGCATTATCAAATTTCATAATATTTAAAGTTAAGTTTTGAATTTTATGATTGGTTTTTTTCAAAAACTTCATTTTTATTATGGATTAAGTTGTTTCAATAGTTTGCATGATTTTGATTTTGTGTCATAGTGTTAATCTATGTTTATTAAGTTTAAGAAATTTTGATTCTTTAAGTTCTCTTTTATATTATTAATGAAATCTCTATTTAAACCTTTTATGAATTAAATTGATTTGTCTTTTCATGTTTAGACTTGTTGTTTTACTTTACTCATTTTAATTTTTGAGACATCAATTTAATAACCAATGGTGGGCCAAGCTTTTGTTTCATGTTCCTACATTTTGGAGGAGTAAATCTAGACATTCAACTAAAAGTTTCAAATTAAAGTTTTCTTTTAGGCTTAGGCTTAATTTTCTCTATATATGTAATTTTGGATATTTTGTACAATAATTTAACAATTAAATAAAAAATCATTAGGATTCAACTTTTTTCATTTATTATGAAAAATAACCACTTAGACATTAACTAAAGAGGGCTACACTTAAGTAGTCTTTTCTAAGATTTGATTAGACAATGATATTAGTTTAATGAGATGTATGCTATTTTCTTTTTTATGACATGTTATGATTACTTTATAAGGGACATAAGTGATGTAACACCCCACTCCCACTTGACCCGAACTCGATATCGATGGTGATTTTCGAGTCCATGTCCCGCGAGGGTGGCGTACTACATCACTTAGTCAAAAACTTAGGATAAAATTGTTTTAAAAAATTACGCGAAGATCAAGAATAACAAATTTGGGCCCCCTTTTATGCAGAACCCTTTTTATTTACAAGAGTTGCCAAATTTTTGTTTTCAAATACCAGAATTTCGATTTGCATATTAAAAAAAAATCCAAGTAGGAAGTTATACACAAATATATTCAAATACACAAAATACAATGATTTATGGAAATACAATTTAATGCAAAAAGACAGAGACACAATGTAGACGCGAACTGATCCCGACTTCTAGCTTTCATACTCTCGTTTACCAAACGTGGTATTCTTCAAATCCTGAAAGATAATTGCAAATTTTGGGTGAGTTTTACGAACTCAGTAAGTGACCATCATCGATGGCTCACCCAGTCACATAACACACACAATTCATAAATTTCACTTCACCTTACATTTCACATTATTTCACAATCCACATTCACATTCACATTAGTGACATTCGATACACTTAATCATTCATATTATGTATATGCAATGCACATGAGACTCACTTCTCGTTTGTTATTTTGTTGTGACTGAGTGCCTGAACTGTCCCATGTAGGGCTCATTAATAACTGTCCCTTATCCGTTTGGAGGATACAGGGCTCATTAAATTTTGAGCCTGAGGCTCTGAATCACTTTGAGCTCGAAGCTCATTTTCACTCGTTGAGCTTAAAGCTTTAATCGGTAGGACTCTGGTTACAACAGCCATTATATTTCATACACTTATGCAATGAAATGCATTAATCCCATACACTCACTTTCACATGTCATCGGACCGTAGTCCGGCACTCAATGATAGAGTTGAGAATCTTATCCCATACATATGCAATTGCACAATTAAAACCCATTTATCATCGGATCGTAGTCCGGCACTTATCTCTCATATAATGTGCATTCAAAACACATTTATCAATCACAATGAGTACACATAATTCATCCAATTCACATTCAAGTAGCACTTCAATATCAAAATCAGTATCACAATCGTCGGACCTCCTGTCCGGAACCCAATACAATCAATCACATTCAACAATCAATTTATACCAAATGAAAAAAAATAGAACAAAGAAAGAAATGAGACCATCTTGGTCTACTCACAGTACGCTCCAAGTTAGCATTTGCTTCCAAATTCTAGAAACGCCTGACTGTGGACTTTTAACCTACACAACCCATTTATGCAATACGTTGCACATATATTAATAATTTTGCACAATTTTAAGCATTCATTTATGCACATGTGAATATGGAATATGTACGATACATTTTCATGACAATCCCGGTATCATTTCATAAATTTCATCACAAACCCATTCCTATATCAAAACTCATTTATTCCTAGGTTTAAGCCACATAAAATCATTTAACTTGCAATTTATTGCTCATAGCCATATTTCAATTTTTTTTAAACACATATTTCAGGTCTACTGTTCCCGATCAATGAGACCGTCAACATCAGATAACATAGGTAACCCCTCTTTAATAAAAATGTTCCCCTATGTCTTAGGAATCCATAGACACCAAAATTACCCAATTCGGATCTCTATAGGTCCGGATATTGCCCAAATACTGTCCAGAAAAGCTAATCAATCGGTCCTCTCACTTTGATTTAATCCATCATCTTCTATTTAATCTCTAAAATTCACAAATTCTCATGGAGAGGTAGAGAAATGTCTTGCGAATCCGACGCCTCAAAAATCAAGTCAATCGGAGGTCAGATGAAATAGTTATAAGCAAAAGAGTGGAGAGGGGTCGGATTTGGGCCAGGCCAAGTCAGGCTCGATCAGGTCGGGTCGGGTAGCCCAGGTTGCGAGCTGGTCGCGATTACGACCCGGTCATAAGGTGACCGCGTCGCACTCATGACGTTGCTACCCTTTCTCATTTATTTCTTTTTTATCAATAGAAAAATCACAGAAAGCTCTACAAGTTTTATGAAGGCCTTAAAAATCAATTCCACCTCTAAAGGTTTTAAAAATCACTTCAAAATATCTGTCCTATAAATCTCATCCTAAACAGTAACACATTTTCTAAAAATCATAACTGCCCATTCCATTGTCCAATAATTCTAAGCTTTATATCAATAAATAGATCAGAACACAATCTACAACTTTCATGAAAGACTTGGAAGCAAAATCAACTTCTAAAATGGTCAAAATCTCAATTAAAGTTTTTGTCACCATAATTTCACCCTAAACCACAACCAAACTCCAAAAAATCATAACTTTCAATTCTTACATCCAAAAATGGCACATTATACATCATTAAAAAGCTAAGACATTCCTATATAACTTTCAATAAGGCCACTTGAGCCAATTCAAATCATAACAGTCCAGAATTTGCCTCAAAGTACAATATCCCAAAACCTACACTTATGGACATTTTCACAAACAAAGCACATGAATCTTTTGAATAACATCCAAAGTCAACAGATCATAATTTTTAACCTCAATATCAAAAAATGTCATGCTTTATAGCGATAGAAAGTTAACAAGAAAATCTACAACTTTCATGAAGACCAATTTAACAAAATCTGCTTAAATCAATCCAAAAAATTCCCAAAGTTTCAGATCACAAAATGCAATTCTCGAGCTACTGTTCATTCGTACACACTTTCTCACTTTCATGTCAAAATGTGGAACTCTTCAAGCCAAAATTGAACAACACTTCCTTCACAAGAAATATAGCTAAACACCTCTAATTTAAATTAAGCTAAAAATCATCTCAATTGCATAACCATAGAAGAAGTTATGGCTAAATCATTGAAACATACTCAAATCAAAATTTTCCAGATTAGCACCTAACTCTTCTCCTACCTCTTCCATACCATTTCCTCACTCAAATACTACTCAATTCACTCATGAAAACAACCATATCCAAATCAAAACCTTTACTTGAACAAGAGTCCACAAAATGACAGCACCTTACACCCAATCACCTTCCTTTTCATACACTTATCTAACATATTTTCACTTCCAAAACACCTCTAACTTACATTCATCAATTTCTACATCATTAAGAATCAATCAAAGCAAGCAATTCACACACACATACCCATATCCTCCAACACAATTTTCATGCAATTAAATTTAAATAACATCACAAATAATTAGTTTAACTAACAATTCATGATATAGAACACAATTCTTACTTAATTCTTCAAATCTTCAAGAAACTCAAAATCCCTAACTTCTTCACCATTTCACGATCATCATCATCTTGAGCTTGAAAGGTTTGGGTTTTTGGTGAGAAGGGAAGAGAGCAACTAAGATATGAGAGAGCTAGATTTATTATGGGTGGAGATTAGCAACAAAATGACAAGAAGAAGAAACCATCAAAGAAGAAGGAGGAGAGGATGAAAATGAGGAAGAGAACAAAATATCTTAGTCTTCACAAATGAAAGCATCGTGAATGACAACCAAGAATGGTAAAAGGATTTTAATTAACCAAAGGTGGCATGGTTAGGCAAGTGACATGGCTTTTAATTAACCAAAGGTGACATGGTTAGGCAAGTGACAAGTGTCACTTGCCACATGTCCTATTTTTAGGCATTCTCATGGTTTCTTTCCAATTAAAATTCAATTTCTAGTCTAATTTTTCCCAAAATTTCAATGACTCAATTAATAAATCCTACAATCACTTCTCTCAATTTTCAGTGCCATTGGACAGTAATTTCTACTACCGGTACACAATCAGCCTGTCACTTGGCATTTTTTCTAGTCCAAAAATTACACCGAAATTTTAGAAAAACAATTTCTAAAATTTCCTAAAAATTCAAAAATCACAAAGACCCTCTCCAACTCAATTTTTCATACACACAAATCACATTAATTTACAATCACATTTCTTCACACTTATACCGAGAAATGTCATGAATGCATATACAGTCATTTTTTATTTGCAAAATTCACTATTCTCATGTATGTGGATGCTAGATTATGCATGGATATGTAAAGAAATTTTTAAACGTCTATTGACCACTCAAAATTACTATTTTACCCTCCCCATCGGTGATAGGATGTTACAAGTGAAGATAGAGAATCCAATAAAAGGTTTAAGTTTTTTTTTCAAAAGCTCAATTTCCTTTTTCAAGTTCAATTTCAGTAAAAAAATAGTCACCAATTAGATTTAATCGGGCTCACAAACCCATTATGAATATCTTTTTTGTTTTGTTATTTTTTAGTTTGAATTCTTAGGTCCATTAGCTTAGTTTAGTTTCACTCAAGTCTTTTGGTCTTTATGACCATTAAATTTCTTTTAAACAATGAATGATTAGTTCATTTCATTTTCCTTTAAATAGTTCAATCCAAAAAGTTTGTCCCTTTTTAATTATTTTTTCCTTTTGAATAACCTGATTCATTAAATTCCTTTTACAAGTCTTATTATTTTATTTTTAGGACCTTTTATTCTTTAAAATAAAAAATTACATCATGTCTACTAATATTATTAGGAAGTTCATTTTATTTCTCTCATTATTTGCATTCTCCCCCTTTTAAAGAGAAAATTCAAGTTTATTACATTCAAAGACCTATGCAGTTTAGAAATTTTATTATTTTGATTTATGCCTTGGATGAAACTACGAACCCATAAGTATTCATTCACATGTTTTAAATTTTATTTCAAATGTTAAATATCAATTCAAATATATTATTTGAACCATATGTAAAACAATAATCTCCTAGGCATTCAATAATATGTTTTATTTTCTTTATTTAGCCTACTTTTACTCACTTTATACTTTAGTTCATTTTCTTTCAAAAAATATCCAAATTTACAAAACGCTTGTCTTACACCTTGGTATTTGCTTAGAAAAATAAAATAGGAGATCTAATATCTTCCATATTTTATACTTCGACCCTTAGTTAATAGAGTAGAGTGACTATTGTATTACATTTTTAATTTAATTTATAGTCCTATCTATGTTAAAGGTATCCAAAAACATCAACCACATTTATCTTATATGTTTTAGTGTTTGAGAATAGCTTTAGCATTTATATTTTAACATTTTAATAAATTATTAAATATTGATATTATAGATGCGTGGCCCCTCTTTTAAATTTTAAATAAGATTTAGATGATGAAACATTCAACACAGTTTTAATTTTTGTAATGTAGAAGAGTACAATAATATTATTTACATAAGAAATTGTATAAAAACTTCTACTATACCATGTCATGGTTCAATATTAAAATTTTTGATTGAGAATCTTACAAGGATTAATGAGAACTTAATCCTTTTGAACTTATTGGATAAATTGAAAAGTTTAGGAGACTTAAAGATAACTAGCCATTTGATTATAAAGGAGTAAGTTATGATTTTCATTATAATGATAGGTATAATGAGAGAAGTAAAGTTGATATAAAGAGCTTGCACCATTCAACTAGGAAAATTTTCAAAGTATTTTTGTAAAGTCTTATATAAGGTTAATCAAGTCATAAAAAGTCATTATTCTACCATAAAAAGAGTTATTACTCCACTAATACATCTTATGAGATTCATTATAATTCAAAATACTTTTCATAATTTCAGGTATATTCATATCTTTATTACCATTTTATTATATCTTTATAATGAATTAATCTTTTTTACAATATAATTTTATTTAGTAGGATTGTCTATAAATAATAGATGGTAAACATATAGATGCACATATTTCAGCCGATAAACAAGTACCATATGGTTGTAAAAGTTGATTCAACTCAAAATGTTATATGTTGTTGCTCATTTAATATGTGTTTCACACATGTAAGGATTGGATGAGAAGGTATTGCAAATAATTCTAAAGTTTTTTTTAAGACAATAATAAATCCAATGAACTAATTTTCTATGTCTCTATAAGGTGTTATATTATTTCAGATAAATAGGGTAATTACAATTAATTTTTATTAATTTTTTAACGTTATACTTTTTTATATGCTGGTAAGTTATATTTTATTGACTTTGACTACACTGATATGATTGAATTTTATTCACCATAACAAGATTGAGAGATATTGATATTGTTTGTGTGATTATAGAGGTAAATTAATACCTTAAAGTCCATATGAATCATTTAACTACAAACATTTTTTATTAAGAAATATTATTGAAAGATATTTTAATGTTTTAGAATTAAGATTCCCATGTATTTTTGAATATTTCCATTTATAATTTGAAGAAGAAAAAATGTAATGCTATTTTGTATTATTAGAATGTATGGATAAAGCGATAAATCATTTAGTGGTTATGTTAAAAACGAAGAGAAAATTTTAGAAAGTATAAATGCAACTTAAGAGTTTGTTTTGAAAGTAAGACAAAATTATTGGACAAATGTAGAATGATTATATTAAAGAAAGCTCCAAGTTATTGATGTTTTTAAAGTTATGCTACTATTGTACTTTAAATCATTGTAGCATGATAAATATCACATATTAATAAATTTTGAATGACTTAATGTAATTTTTATTTTCTACAGCACTATAATTATATAGAATTAGTGCATAACTTTCTCTAATTATATTAAATATTCATATTGTCATTTTAAATAATTATTATAATTAATAATTTTAAGAATGAAATTTGGTATATTAAGAAATGAATCAAACTTCTATTTAATGCTAATATCTAATAATATATAATAATAAAAATTGGGATATTGAATTCATACAAGTTTTTCTTCATTTTTTTTGTAAATCTCACCCAAATAAGCTTTTATTTTTAAAAATAAAAAACTAAAATTAAAAAGTACAATAAAAATAATAAAACCAAATGAACCCTTATTATTTCAAATGAAGAGATCCTAAATCCATAAATTTAAGATATCTCTATGACAAATAATTTGATCACAAAGTTTATTTAGATTATAAAAATCTAACCTTTAGAATCATATAGTAAAGATTTGATGTTGGTATGGTAAAAGCTCTATAATACTCAATAAATTAATAATCTTAATTTTATAATAATACTATGCTATCAATTTAGGCTAATAAATAAATTAATAATATAGTTATTTTCTATTAAAAAACCCTTATATAACTTTATAGTCCTATTTATACTATAAATTAATAATTTTTTGAAATTGCAGTTATGTATAATTAACTATGATAGTTTCTTAAAATATAATTTATTGTGACATATTTTTCTTGAAATTTAAATCTTGGTGGATTTCATTTTGTTATTAATTTTCTAATTTTAAGGTTGAATTCCCAAATTACATTAAATATAATTAATATTTACACTTAGTATTTTCAATTAATTAATCAAATTTATAAAACAAATTAATTATACTTAATGAAATGTATTTTTAATTGAAAATACACTCTAAAAATATAATTAATTAATACTTCTTCTTTTTAAAGAAATTAATACTTCTTTTATTAGTAGATATTATGTGGTTCTATGTTATTAATTTATAGATCTTTTACCACATATAATTGTTGAACCAAAGGAGATTCCAATTGATGTATTGATGATAAACATAATTACTACTAATGCTTTTATGATTTTGATGAAAATGAATATAGAACAAAATAAAGTCATAAACTCAAGAAAATAGTGAATGAAGTTCATCAAGAAAACTTGAAATTTACAATCGACAAAATGAAGATCAAAACAAGAATAAAAGAAGATTAAGGCTCATCAGGTCATTTTACATTTTGTATTATATTTGTAATCTCACTTTGTTAATTCAATGATCCAAAAGGCTCACCATGCATAAACATTTTATTTCACTCTATTGTATGAGGCTTTACATTCATAAAAAAATTAAAGCTTTTGTTTATAATATAAAAGGCCTTTTGATCTTTCAAATAATCCTTAGAAAATTTTTTAGGAAGTGTTTTTAATCATAATGACATTAATCAAATTGAGTTTGAGCATTTAAACTTGTTAAAATCATATTTTTAGGGTGATTGATTGACCTATTTGAGTTAGTGGTTGACCAACATAGGTTGATGTTGTTAAATTTGAAGCATTGAGAGTTTACTATAACATTGGATAATGTATTGGTTGACCAATTTGGCATATTGGTCGACCACTATCCTTTAATGTTCAATTAGTGTTCCAGAGACTAGTGAATTTAGAGCTTTTAACGCATACTGGTTGACCAACGGTACATCGAATATAGCCATTGTAACAGTTTGTTCTTGAATCTAACGTCTATTTGGGGTCCTAAAACACTATAAATAGGTGTTTTCTTATTAGTTTTAGCATCAAATAACATTTTAATATCTTTTACACACATTTCTAGGTATTTTTAATCATTTGAACATTCATTGTATCATTTTGATTGTGTAAGTCTTTTATGATTATTAAAGTATCCAAGTGAATAAGTTTGAGTTGCAAACTATTTTTGGGGTTTTTGATTACTGTTGGGTTTATCTAAAAATAGTTTGGGGTTCCTTTTTAGCTTGAAGAAGATTGAAAAGGAGGTCCTTCTTTGTCAAAATAAAAAATTACATAAAGATTATTCTTGCCTTAAAAGAAGAATTATATTGGAAATCTAATATAAATCTTGGGAGTGGACGTAGGTAAAGATTGTTTATCAATCCACAAAACATCAATTTGTGTTTCTGAATGAGGATTTGAATCAATTTGAGAGGAATAAAGTGTGAACTTTAGTACTTAGACCTAGTGATCACCAAACCATAAGTGACAAGTGGGTTTTTAAAAATAAATTAGATAAGTCAGGTATTATTACGAGAGATCAAACTAGATTGGTAGTAAGGGGGTACAATTAAAATGAGGGCATAGACTTCAAGGAAACTTTTACTCTAGTGGCTAGGGTAGAAGTTGTTAGGATTTTACTTACATTTTCATTGTGTATGAATTTCAAATTATTTCAAATGAATGTAAAAGTTCCTTTTTAAATGGTTTCATTCAATAAGAATTTTATATAGACCAACCTGCTGGTTTTGAAGAACATGATGCACTTAACCATGTCTACAAAGTTTCCTAAGCATTATATGATTTAAAACAATCTTTTAGAGCTTGGTATGATAGACTAAGTGCATTATTTTAGAAAATGGATTCTCTAAAGACAAGATAGAAATTACTCTTTTTATTAAAATGAAAAACATGATATCCTAATTGTTCAAATTTATATTGATGATATTATTTTTAATGCTATTAATGAGAATATGTGTAAAGAATTATTCAGGTGTATGAGTTGGTAGTTCGAAATAAGCATAGTGGGAGAATTTATCTTCTTTCTTAAACTCTAAACCAAGAAAAAAAAGGAAGGTACCTTTATAAATCAAGTAAAGTACAACAAAATACTACTCAAATGCTTCATAATGGATCAAGCTAGACCATTAGGGACACCTATAAGCATTACAAAAAATTGAATAAATATAAAAAGGGTAAGCCAGTGGATGTAAAGTGATGAACTCATATTTTCGTATATCTTTAGGACTTAATTCAGAGTCATTTATGTTCATTTTACATTCATCTATAGCTGGTTTATTATGTTTTAGCATTAATCGAGGTTTGTTGACATAAAATGCATAAATAAAACAAATAGATTCGAATTGCACTGTTTTTGGGAATCTGGCAGACTTGACGTTTAGTTATTGTGGGATTTTTATCTCAAGATTGGTTTAGCCAAAAATTTTGAACTTTCATACTTAAAATTCTTGACTCATTGAATGATTTTTTTGGGAACAATTACAGATTTTTCTGAGCTGGAATTCAGGAGAAATAAATTCTCAAACGTACATCAGATTTTTGGATCTCTAGAATGACCTTTTGAGGATATTTCAATCATAACTTTTGACTTAGATAGTGGAATTCAGTGATTCAAGTCTCATATTAAATATAACTTAAAGAAAAAGCTACTGATAAAATTTGAGCTCCAAAATCGTCACCGTTTGGTTTTTATGCACTGTGAAAATTGACCCTAAAAAATTGGTAGGAATGTGTTTCATTTTATATCTCTAAATTAGGTCAGCCACCTCATCAATGTGACAGGTATAAAAATTGACTTTTGTCTCTAAGTTTAGGGTCAGCCTCCTCTGGGTTTTTCTTTAAACTCCTAACTGAAATTCTTCTTCTCTTCTTTTTTATTTTCAATGTAAATTCCTTGGAGAATTGGGTGGTAGATTCGTTTTACAAGGTATGTGTAGCTAATTTTGCATTTCAATTGTAAAGGATAATACCCTGCGAACCTATATTAGTTCATGAGGATTTAATCTTAATTGATTCTTGTGTTCGTGATTTGCAAACATGTGTTTGAATTCTGATCCTTTAATGGCTAATCTGAACTCGTGAATCTTAAAATCCGAACTTACGCTTTATAAGGGATTTTTGGACGCTATTTGATTAATTGATGGTAGTAGTTGCCAAATTAATTGATTTATAGCTAGGTTGTTGATATTAGTTGTCAAACCTATATGAGAGAATTCAAACTTTGTCTTAAACTAATGATAATAGTTGTCAAAGTTTTCAAGGCAAGATCATTAAATTGACTATAGTAACGCTCTTACGCGACATAGGTGGATTAGTAGTTATGAATCCTATGATTGTTTGAGAAGATCTACTTTCTTAGTAGTTAAGAAGCATAAAAACAGTAAGTTGGTAATCCGTAATTATGTAAACACAGTACACAAATAAATCCTAGAGTCCAATGAATGAATTAATTGGTTTCATTGGTGAAATCCTCTGCAATTGAAGTTTCCGTAATTCTATTTTTTTATCCTAATCTTTCAATTCTGGTTTCTATTGAATTTTGGTTTGGCATTTGTTTAATTTCATGTTATTTAAAATTTTAATTGTAGAGATCAAACCCCCTATTCATCATTTATTTTCGTGCATAGGTTTGAGATCAATTTAGGTGGTTTTGTTTGGTTATTGTTTGCGTCAAATTTAATTCTGTTCGCGTTAGATTGTCTTTTGATTTTTGTTTTCCATTAACTGTTTCTATTCTTTTTGGTTTAGTTAGTCGTTTGCATTCGATACTTAATCATTTAGGTTAGATTGCATTTTAGATATTAAAATTTTGTTTTGTTTATGTTTTTGTGTTGGTTTTCGTGAAAGAAATTTCGTTGACAAGATTGACGATAGTTAGCATTCCATTATCAGATCTTTGAGGGAATGATCCCTACTCCTATATACTACTTGTTATTCGTGTAGGGTTAATTTGCAAGGGTAACAACACCTTGTCACTCACATTTAGTGTTTAACGAATGATTTTTTAAACTCTTTTTCGTATGCCATCTAGTTTTGGCTATTCTTAGCTTGTAGCTTCTAATTCTTCACGTTGTGGTCAAAATTTATTCATGTTCTTACATTTCCACACCTCTCATCCTACCTTCCTCTTAACTTTTTGCTTCTTTTAGCATCAAAAACTTCTCATTCTATAATTATTGTTGCTACTTCCAACTTATAAGAGATGGATAACTTAATCTCCCAATCCACTGCAACTTCACCATACCCTATAATCAACCCTCGTCTTAATTGGAGAATTGTAATATATGAGTGCTTTAATACATCCTTGCAATATGTCCCCCTTTTTAATTTAGATGGTTGCATCATTTTCCTCCTAAAATGAAGTTTTGAAAGAGGGTGCTAAGAGCTAAACATCAACACTGGTAGGTTTCTTCTTAGGTAAATGTCGTCATTTCCCTTTAATCAATACTTGGTCCTTAAAGCAATAGAAAAAGAGAGTTTTGAGTAAAGTTCTACTCTTTGAAGACAACATCATTCTTTTTAAGTTCTTAATTGATTTTAGAGTTAAAGAAATTTTAGAAGGGGCCCCTTAGTATCTCTAAAATTTTCCCTTATTCTTATAGCTCAAGAGACCTAGTATTAGCTTGAGAAATGTTAAGCATGAGAATGTCCCTAAAATGTGTAACTTAGGTACTGGTCAACAAAAAGATTAAGTTTATTAACAAGTTACATTGTGAACTTATATGTATGGATGCAGTAACAACTTTATGAAAAAGAATTAGGTTCACTAGATTATGTGTGAATATTTAGATGGAGAGTGAATTGCCTAACTCCATCCCTCTTATTAGACCAGGGGAAGATGATTATTTGAAAATTCTACTAAGTTGTCCTATCAATGGAAGCCAAAAAAAATGGAGAGCAATTAGAAGAAGATTTACCAAAGGAGACTACTATAAACTTATAGGCCTTAACTCTCAACCAACTATGACTTCCTGTGTAGTTAACTCATACCCTATTCCAATGGCAAGTTTAAATAGGACATAAGGGACCCTAGTGGAAGCAAATGTTTCTATGCCACATATTAACAAGCTTATTTAAGTAAAAACTAAGGAGGAGGAAAGAAATGGTTCATACACCATAAATGAGATTCTTGAATCCCCTAAAGAAACACGAGGAGCCTATCATGGGGTGAGGTTTTTGATAGATGCAATAAACTAACTAGACTCCTTAGAAGAGCCTGCTTAATCCCTTACTATAGTGGAAGCCAAATAGTTCAGAACTAAGGAATTTAAGGTTGACAGTAGAAGAAAGTCATGTAAAGGAACAGATCTAAATTTAAAAATTCCCTAATAGGTCCATAATTTCATGGAATGTGAGAGGCATTACTTTTATTGGAAAATACTAGTCCTTAAGGTACTATATTTAGAGAACTTTTTGAGCTAAAATTTTTGGGCAATTGTTAGTCCTTTTTATTAAACCACCAACATCATCCATATGATCATATAGTGATATCTTTTAATTCTAAAACAATTATGGTTAATGCTCTTCAAACTAGTGATCATCCCATACATCTTTCTATGTCTCATATATGTATGGATATAACTTTGCCTTTTAAAAAAAGTTACTATAAGATAATCTTCTGTAGCACCCCACTCTCGACGAGACCCGAACCCGATATCTATGGTGATATCCGAGCCCGTGACCCGCGAGGGTGGCGTACTAGAACATTCATTACCTTATTAAAAATCGTATGACAT
>JANITW010000007.1:25373724-25385725 GCA_027564335.1 Erythroxylum williamsii
TTATAATTTTTATTAATTTTTTTACGTGACTGAACATATATATTATATAAAATTAATTTTTGTCAAATCTTTTTCAAAAAATTAAATAAAAATTATAAGACTATAAAAATAACTATGAAAAGTTTCTAATTTTAAATTACAAGATTTTAAAAAATAAATAAACTTATATAAGAATTGTTGTATATGTTTTATATTTTAATTGTACCCAACAAATATACTTGAAATCGGCCTTGTCCCAAGCTTTCGCGCTACTATGGCAGTAAATTGCTACTAGAATTCAAGTTCTTGAAGAGAAGCAAAGTCATACTTGACACTTACACACAACTCAATGAAAATTGTATAAGTTTATGCACAGAAATGAAACACCTAACAAAGGTCTTACACAATATATTATTTTTCACAAAAATAATAGCATACATTTTAATATACTGAGGATTAGGTCTCAGTCTTTTCCATAAGCAAAGTGATAAGGATAACTAACGTCCATATCTATTATAACCATTATTATTTGGTTTATCATATATTGTGTATCTAGATTAGTACTTATCCTACAATTTGGATAGAAATTATCCAGACTTATCCTATAGTTTTGTAAACTCTATATATGTATCTTTTGCTCAACGTGAATGAAGTGTATTTGCCTTTCTAAATATCTTTTATATGATATCAGAGCATTTTGTGGTCTAACAACCTAAGAAGCTATAACGTCTATTGAGGGAACTCTTGTGTCTTCTTCTTTTTCTTCGTCGACTACTCATATTTTAGCTCTTCCAAACGTCACACATTAGTTGTCTATCAATTTAAATTCTACCAATTATTTCGTTTTAGAAGACACAACTTCTACCTCTTTTACATAGTTATGATTTAGCAAAATATGTTGAAGGCACCTGAACAGCACCACCTCAATAAATTACTAATTAATTAAATCCAACTTATCATGACTAATATACACAAGATCGATTAGTTTTAAACTGGATCATTGGCTCTACCATGAGAGCCTTATTCCTCAAGTTGTAGGTGTTTCCAACTCCTATGTGACATGACAAAAATTAGCCAATACTTATGCTCGGAGTTCTAAGACATAGGTACGAACCATTAAAGCAAAATTTTTTAAGCTAACAAAGGAACATGGTGAATCTATTGCTTAGTATACTTAACCAGAAAAAGGAATATTTGATCAGTTGGCAGCACTTAGTAGTCTTATTATGGAGGATGATTTGGTTCGAGTTGTTATTAATGGCTTGGGTCTAGCATATAGACCCTTTGATTGGTCTCTTGAAATTTGTTTAGATGCTATTTCTTTTGATGATTTATATGGATTATTGCTTAGTGAATAGGAGAATCTTGTTGTTGAAATAGATGCAAAGCCACTTATGTAACCTACAACTCAATATGTAATTCAACTGTCATAAGATATTCATCTCTTGGTAGAGGAAGAAACCAAATGATAACACATGGTAGAGGACATTCCAATGTTAGTACCTTTTTTGTGGAAATTTTTGATCTCCAAATGGGCTTCCTCATAATTCTTACATAACTGGCAATTTGGTGGACAATATTTATTGTCATAATTGTAACGTAAGTCAATCTTTGAATAATTCTTTTCAGTTTCATTATGTCTTATGCGTTCCTTTTTCTTATTAGAATTTATTATTTGTTTATGCTTTTACTAATGTCAATAATGTTTCTGTTGAATTGTTTCATGATTAAGGATATCCACACGAAGGAGCTCCTTCATTTAGGCCAAAGTGGTAATGGTTTATACTCTATGTTCCTAGAACTCATTCGATAGCCTCGTAGTCCAATTAACATAATGACTTCAACTCTAAAGCAGTGGCATCACATTTGAGACATGAAAATTATCAAATAGTTTGACAAGCTCTTTAGCAAAATTAAATTCCTTTTATTTCTCCTAATAAATCGAGTCTTTCTCATGTTTTTAGTGTTAGTAAGAGTCATAAGTTGACATTTTCAGTCTCTCATTTTAAAGCTAGCAATCCACTTGATTTTATTTGTTTAAATCTTTAGGGTCCATCTCTTGTTTCTTCAATGGATGGCAACCGATATTATGTACTATTTTATGATCATTATTCCAAATATTTTTGGATTTATTTTATTAAGTATAAATATGAAGTGCTTAGCATTTTTATCAAGTTTTGTCATATGTTGAAAAATGTTTTAATCGAAAAATAAAATTCTTTCAAGCTAATTAGGGAGGGGAATATCAAGTCTTATAATCATATTTACCTAAAACTAAAATAACTCAATGCATCTCCTATCTCAAAACTACAGAACAAAATGGATGTGCGGAAAGAAACCACCGGCATATTATAGGAGATTGGTTTGACTTTACTTCAACATTCCTCCATTCCCACAGATTATTGGAGTAATGTTGTTAATAATACATTGTACATAATAAATCGGTTGCCTACATTTATTCTTTCTCATTCTAATCCATATCAAATTCTTTTTCATCAAAGTCCCGATTACAATAATTTGCATATTTTGGATGCTTATGTTATCCTTGGTTACGACCTTATGCTCCACATAACTTAGCACCCTCTCCCAAATAGTATGTTTTAATATGATATACCAAAATTCATAAAGATTCATATTGCCTTGATCTTGAATCTAAAAAGTTTATTATCTCACGTGATGTTGTTTTTCATGAACAGGAGTTTCCTTTTTCCAATCTTCAATATCAAGTTCTAGAGTTCAAGATTCCTCACCATCCACTATATAGCACTGAAAATCATCTTTACATTGGATGGTTTGATAGGAAAACTGGCTCGTAATTAAGTCTTCCTGAACCCATTTTTGCTTTTTCATTTTATTTTAAAAAAACTTATTAAGGATCTACTAAGGGAATGTAGGAGGAATGCTATTAGAAACTTGTTCTTTTTCTTTTTTCACAAATAAGAAATCCCCTTTTTTTAAAGGTCGTTCGAGCTTTTCTTGAGAGTATGGCATGGGTTACTTCAGCACCGTAGCACCTGGCACTCGAACGTTGGCTCGAGGTATTTTCTCTACCCCTTCTTACCCTGAAAAAGCAGGGACACCATATATCTTTGAACCGATAATTTACTTCGTGATGATTTTATTGAAAAAGATCAAAGTTATGGTATTTATTTCACTCAAGATGGGGCCTCTCTATCACGTGTTCTACCCGTGGCTTTTGAAGGTATTCATGTATGACATATGCCTGCTCTAATTGAGATCTTAGGGCATGATTCAAATCCTCATTAAATTGGAATGTATGAAACATTCTTAATGTTAGTTGAGTACCCGACTCTCTAATGGATTGACCCGCGATAATACCTATGGCTTCTCCCAACGGCTTGATCGAAGCAAGCCTCCGCAAGTTCAAAGTCGCCTTGTCGAGTGGCCTATTCTCCTAGGTCAGAATAGGAATAGATGAGTAATTTCCTTTCCTTAGAACCATACTTGAGGGTTTCCTACCTCATACAGCTCCACATTTAATTGCCCCATTTTTTTTCTAGAATTAACCAAAAGAGGCTAATTACATGAGTTTCAAACTTGAATTTTGATTTGATTTTTTACCATCACGATTCACTCAAACTTCTACCTCACCCACCATTACCTCACTCCTTGCCTAATGTAAGAACCTTACCAATTCCAACTTCTCAAAAACACCTTTTACTATAAGGACAACATCATCAACCCCACCTATATGCCATACATCAACATCTTCTCAACCCCATGCTACACCCACTATTGATTTCCCTTTTATTTCCTCAACCAACACACTTACACCACCCATAAACCATCCATTCATGTTTCCTAATCCCACCACAACACCCATCATTGATAATTCCTTACTTGTTCATATAAATCACTAGATAGCTCTTCTACAACATCATCTAAAATTCCTTTAATTGTTGACTTAACTTATTACAATTTTGACATTACTGCACTACCTCATCAACATCCTCCAGTTACTAGGTCTTAAACTAGTACTCTTAACCCTTATCAATTTTTTACCTCATCTAAATTTGAACCTTCAACTTATAAATAAGCCAGTAAATCTGAAGAGTGGAGATAAGCAATGAAAGAAGAGTATAACCCGATGATCCATGACAACTTTTGGTTTTAGTGCCTCCTTCTTAAATTGGTTATATAGTTGGAGGCAAATGGGTATATTGTATCAAGCAAAAGCCATATGTTACGGTTCATCAATACAAGGAGCATTTAGTGGCAAAGTGATTAAATCAATGACCAGGGGTAGATTACATAGACATTTTTAGTCTAGTTATTAAACTTTCCACTATCTATCTTTTATTATAATAGGCCTTATCTAGTAATTAGGAGATTTGACAATTAGATGTTTCTAATGCCTTTTTACATGTTTCACTTGATAATAATGTCTTCATGTAACAACCACAAGGGTATGTTCACCCTACATATCCAAACTATGTTTGTAAATTACAAAATTTTATTTATGGATTAAAACATACACCTCAATAGTGGTTTATGTGTTTGTTGAATTAATCAACCTTAGCTGCAAGGGTTCAAAGACTGATCCCTCTCTCTTCATCCTTAATCATAGTTTAGTTCAAGTTTTGTGTTTATTATATGTTGATGATATTATTATCATTGGAAAAATAGTCATGTGGTCATAACATAATTCAATCTCTCCAACAATCCTTTGCATTAAAGGATTTAGGATGTCTTTATTACTTGTTGGGTATGAAGGCACGTTGGACTTCAAATGGTTTGTTAATTCAATCCAAAAATATAGAAGTCTTGTTGAACAAAGCTCATATGGAGGGTGCAAATAGTGTTGCTACACCAACTTGTGACAAAGTAAAATTGAGTATTCATGATGGGACTTCTTTTTTGGACACTACTCTTTATTAAAGTACTGTTAGAGGCTTACAATACCTCTATTTAACTCATCTTGATATTTTTTATGCACTCAACAAGGTTTCTCAATTCATGAATTCACCTACTGATCAACACTGGACAACAGTTATATGAATACTTAGATATCTTTTTAGCATTATTGATCATGGCATTTTGTTAAGACGCTCAAGTTCTTTTCATATCTCAACTTACAATGACTCTGATTGGGGAGGTAGAGTTGATGTTCGTACGATTACTACAGGCATTGCTATTTATATTGGTAACAATTTAATATTATGGGGATTAAGGAAACAAAGAACGGTGGCCAAATCATCTATCGAAGTTGAGAATCGTGTTGTTGCCATTGTTATAATAGAGTTACAATGGTTACAACCAATTACGTAAGAAATTGGTATCCCTTCAACATCCTCTCGTATTTTATGGTGCGATAATTTAAGTGCTACTTATCTCACTAGTACACCTATTTTTCATACAAACTCTAAACATTTGAAAATTGAATTTCATTATGTACGAGATCAAGTAACTGACAAAGAACTTCAAGTGCGTTATATTACAACTACCAATGAACTGGCCAATGTTTTAACCAAACCGTTATCAAAGCATCGTTTTCATCATTTAAAGAACAAGCTGACTATCTTGCTAAGACCAGTTCAACTTGTGAGAGGGTGATAAGGATCACTAGAGTCCATATCTATTGTAACCATTATTATGTATTGTGTATCTAGATTAATACTTATCCTACAGTTTAGATAGACATTAGCCAAACTTATCTTATAGTTTTGTAAACTCTATATATGTATCTTATGCTTAACCTGAATAAAGTGTAGTTGCCTTTCTATATATCTTTTATAAAAGAACCCTTTTAGCAGTATTCTACTTATGCACCCATTTTGAGTGTAAATTGTAGACAATGTGGTTAAATATAAAGTTAGATATATATTCACGTATAATCACTACAAGAGAAGTTTATATTAGTGACAGAAATTTATCGGCTGAAGGTTTAAACATTTATACTTAACCAAAACGATGTTGTTTGGTTTTTGTTTATGTTTTATTGGTTATGTTTTAAACCACTCAAAGCCCTTCTTCCCCAGTCCCCCCCACCCCACGACTGCTATTCCTGCGCCTACTACGTCGTCTTCCTCCTCCATCGCCTCCGTCTTCCATCACCATCGTCTAGAGCTGTGCTGTCACTGTGAGCTCGTGCGTCTCCAGCGTCATCTTCTTAGGCCAGCAAACTGAAAGTATTGTCCTCTTGTCCCTCCTCTCCTCTTCTTCGTCCGATGATGTATATGGTGTATGTGGTTGAATTATTTGGTTGTTATGAGTTTGTATTTGGTTTTAGGAACTCAATTACTGATTGTTAATGATGGGTTGTGTATTTGTTGGAGAATGATGGAAAAAGCTTGGGAATTTGTCTTGAATTAGGGATGAATTGGTTAATGCATACCAAGTGTTTGATAAAATTAACTCAATTGATAAAAAATTGACTTGAAGTCATTTCAATGTTTTTCCTTATATTTTTTCTTAGAATTGTATTCAATTCTTGAATAATATCATCCTAAGGGAAAATTTGCATAATTATCTGAAAAAGATATCAAAAACTAAATAAAATCAAATAATTTAGCATTAAAATCAAATAAAATACTTTAAAACATATATGAATAATTCATACACATCAAATTAGATATTTATATATAATTACTAGTATTTTATTGTTCCAATTTATTTATTCTTTAATAAAAACTCTTAGTATGGTTTTTATTCACTATATGTAGTATTTAAATTTTTAGAAGATAACCATAATATTATTACAAATTTGCTCTTAGTTTATATTGAAGTTTCAACACTCAAATATTTTTTTATCAAATTCTAAAAGCATAATTGAGTTTAAACCAAGAATGTTATTTTATGGATGTGATTAATTTAGTTTAAATTTTAAATAAAAATTATGTTATTTAATTGGATTTTGTTATAGTGTGGTTGTTAAATTTTTTTATACATTCTATTTATAGAGCAAATGAAAATTTAATTACTTTGTGTAGTATGACAAAAAAATCATTTCTATGATTCTTAATTCTAACTATAACCTATATGATTGGAAATATATTATTATTTGCATCTAAACTAATAGCTAATAGAAATTTCTCTCTATGCTTACATTTTAAGTGACAACCATTAATGCATTTAACAAACCTACAAATAGCTAATAAACCCTTCATATAGACATTTAAGCATATGTACTTGGAATCAATACCTCTTAGATACTTGATTATAAAAAAAACTAATCTGGTTTTACTTTAATATAGTTAATCTATAGCTCCTTAATTTCTCAATGAGCTTCCCTTTTTCTCTTGTTAATAACTCTAATGCAAAGTTCTTTTCATTATATGTCTTCTTGTATGTAATATTAATATTAAAGTTCCTTTAAAGTGCCCTTTTAAGCCCAATAATATCTCATATAAGGCAGTCTCTAAAATATGGGAGGTATTTTCTTACAACCTAAAACATCTTACATTTTCCATTTTGGTATTCTCGACCACACTCATGGTTGGAACGAAATGTCTTGATTTGAAATGTAGTTCCATGTTATATTGAAGAAACATGTATTCTCCATTCATAACCCTTTTTTATTTCTCATTCGTGATATAATCATAATAATGACCCTTCTTAACAACATACTGTTTTAGAATTTTTCTAAATGCATTAATTGAATCAAATAGCATACTAATCTTTAAATCAATTCGCCTCATCATATCATTATGTATTCACCTTTTTCTCCCTTTTTTATTTGAACTATCATATATAATCTCAAGCTCATCATAATCTTCATATGTTGAATCTATTTACAAATCTAGAATATTATTTGTTCGGACATCTTATGCACTACCATAAAAACGCATAGTTTTCTTTTGTAACCTCTTCGCCAATCACCTATCTTCCATAACTATCTCATCATACTTCCATAACTATCTCATCATATATATCCTATAATCAAATGAACTAAAATCGTCAAAGTTACTAACTTCTTCTTTGCCACCCTCGTATGTTGGATCATCAAATTCATTATTATCTGCATCATATTTTATAGGTTGTTTACCCTCTATAGAAGAAAACTATTGCCTCTTTACAACATCAAAGTCACTTTTTTCACCTTCTCCAACAATGCACAAAACTTGTCCACGTACTCAAAAAGTTGCCTATTCACCCTCCATAATCTCATAATTAACTTTTTCACTTACTTCACAACATCCTTTGTTATGTATCAACAAGGGATATTCAACATTATCCAAAAATACACCTATAATATTATAGTCTTTCTTTTCAATTAAATTAATCATATTAATGGTATGAGCCTCACTTTTTAGGTCTCTAATGTCATCCTTAAAATACTCTTAAGAAAATTTATAACTAAAAACTCGAACCTTTTTATAGTTCAAGTCTCCTACTGTGTATATAAACTGAATCATTGTCAAAACTAAAATTTAATTATGGTGTTTGTCAAATAAGAAAGACAAACAAAAAGATATAAATATGTTGTCAAGTATTTTAATGGACAAACAAAAAGTTATAAATAAGCTATGAAGTGTTTAATTAAAGCTTTAGCCAATCTTAAACAAATATGATTTCAAACTTAAAACATGTTCTTTGATCATTATATGCAAGAAGGGACATCATCAAAATAAGTTATAACTATAGAGAATTGAGAATATCTTAATGTATTGACTATAATTGAGAGTGTATGGGTTACAAATTGGTATACTTGAATTGGGAATTGGAATATTATTATAGATTTTGCAATGTCAATGTGGACTGAAATGAGAATAGACATATAGTTTGGAGATCCAATTTGAGTTGTGGTTACTGGTTGATATAGAAGTGTAATTTTATTGCAAGATTGACCCTTATTTCAAAAGGAGGATGTTCATTTTATAGGGAAAACTTTGCTGAATTTTCAATTAGGTCCTCGTAAAATGTGACATCACCGCTTAATTAAAACAAAAGCTCCTTAGTATTAACTGATGATCTTATTGTCGAACATGACTTATAATTATGCAAATTATAGAGGATAACACCTGATGGTTGAATTATTTAAGTATAGCTAATGACCTTGATTGATTATAATATTTCATGACAATTGTTTTAATATATCCTACTTTATAAACTGTGAACGAAATTTTTCTTGGTTGTAGGAACTCATTTATTGCTAGTATTTATATTTTGAAGGAGATTAAAGAGAAGCTTTAGTAGGTATTCAAATGACATTCATTTTCTTATATGGTGTGACAATGTCAACAATGAATTTTCACACATTTTTATGACATTTGTATCAGTTTCTATAATTTTCATTCTATCTCTGTCATCATTATCTTCCTTTACATACTTTAGGAAGATCTTTCTGCGTGTCGATTGAGATAAGTGATTTTGCTTTTTTACTACGCTTTTGTGAACTTGGTTTAATTTGGATATTTGTTTGCTGTTTGAACTTTGGTTTATCATTGAATTAATATAGGATGAGTTTGACTTATATCATAGTTCTGCATGCCCTTAATATATCAATATGTTATTTCATTGATTCTTATTCCGTCGTGATTAGCTTCTCGTAATGACTTTTCATGTGCGAATTTTTACACGCATCTTTTAAAAACTACATATATGTTAAAACAATTTATTAAAATAAGTATTTATATTTTTTATGAATACTTGTTATATTTGGCACTAGTACATATTTAATAGAGGACTTTTAATATTAATAATCTTCTATCATATATGATTACAAACATATATGTTCGATCTTCAGGATAGGTTCGTATTTTAGATTTGAACTCATAAACCTTAACCTATAACTCGTGATGATTGCTCTTGTAAGGCTTATCGGTGAAAAATACGAGGACCTTAGGAGTCACAACGAGAACTTGTTGTCTTGATTCACTAGTCTTATCAAATTTTGAAGTAATATTTGGCGAACATTAATGATACTAACTCACTGATTTAAATTAAAAATTTTGCATAAATGAGTTATGTTGATAGATCTTGGATGTATAGACGATTAACACTTGATGGTTACATTAATCCTGAATTTGTTGCCAGAGTTGAAGCTTTTATTCATTATGCATATTCTTAACCTGCATATATGGATGGAGCAAAGATCAGATGTCTATGTAAAAAGTGCAAACACAAATGTTTCCTTCCTATTGATGAAGTTAATGGGCATTTGCTAAGAAAAGGATTTGTTCCCAATTATTTTGAGTGGACACAACATAGAAAACTCTGCATTTGTAGCACCTCAAGGGGTAATCAAGTAGAATTGTCTGTCAACTTCAATGAGTTTGAAGAGGAGATTTCATTAAGAACAAATTATAAGGATGGATCTAAAAATCAATACATGCAAATGGTTTATGATGCTAGTGGTAATACCTTTAAGAAAAATATGGAAAATCTTAGAGAAGAACCTAATCCACATGCAAAATAATTTTTTGACTTACTACATTCAGCAGACCAAGAGTTATGGCCAAATTGTGAGACACTTACCTAATTGTATTTAATTGCTTGAATATTGAATATAAAGTCTGAAGGGTATATTTCAGACTGTAGTTTTGATAAAATTCTTAAGTGGTATAATGAATCATTGCCTCTTGATCATACAATGGTTAACAGTTTTTACAATATGAAGAAACTTATTAGGGGACTTGGTTTGCCTGTTGAGAAGATTGATTGTTGCAAATTGGGATGTATGTTGTATTAGGGGGATGATATGAAATTACAAGAGTATAAATTGTGTGGCCAACCAAGGTTTAAGCCTAGAAAGCGTTCAATGAAATAGAAATTAGTATCCTGGCAGCGGATGTACTATTTCTCGCTAACTCTGAGATTTTAAATACTATATGCTTATGATGTTACTACATCGCACATGAGATGGCATAATGAACATGAATAGGAAGACAGAATTATGAGTCATCCTTCAGATGCATTGGAACACTTCAACGACACCCATCTTGAGTTTGAAACTAAAAGTTGAAATGTAAGGTTAGGATTATCAACAAATGGATTCTAACCTTTTGATCAATCCGGCCAGCAATATTCATCATATTCAATTATAATAACTCCTTATAATTTGCCTATATGGATGTGTATGAAAGACGTATATATGTTCTTGACAGTGATTATGCCAGGTCCTTCAAATCTAAAGGGTAAAATTGATGTTTTCTTACAACCATTGATATCAGAATTGCAGCATCTTTGGGAATATGGTGTTCAGACATATGATGTATCTCTGAAACAGAATTTTATGTTAAAAGCAACATTGATGTAGATCATTAGTGATTTTTTGGCATATGCCATATTGTCTTGATGGAGCACAACAGGAAAACTGGCTTGTCCTTATTGTGGCAATGATTTTGATGCCTTTTATCTTCCAAATGGGGGCAAAGTGTGTTGGTTTGACAATCACAGGAAATTTCTTCCTCCAGGTCATCCATTTAGATGTAATAAACAAAAGTGCATTAACAATAGGATGGTAAAAACACCTCCTCCCCCTTATTTAGTGAAGAGATTTTGCAGGAGGTTGATGAATTAGGCTTGCTAAAAGTTATAGAATTTGAAGCTAATGAAGTTAATACAAGCATTAGTAAAAACTTTGGTTAGAAAAAACGAAGTATCTTTCAGTATTTGCCATATTGAAAAACTAATTTGATACGTCATATTCTAGATGTGATGTATATTGAAATTTTTTTAACAATTTGTTCAATACCATAATGAACATTGAAGGGAGGACAAAAGTCAATGTAAAATCACAAGCAAATTTACTACTTTTTTGTAGAAGGTATGAGTTACATAAGGATCTTCACATCGGTAAGTATCCGAAAGCAAGTTACACTTTGGACAAAAAACAAAAGGAAATATTGTGTGAATGGTTGAGAAGTATAAGGTTTCCCGATGGTTATGTTTCAAACATGGCAAGGCGTGTGGACATGAAGAAGTACAAATTATTTGGGTTGAAAATTATTTGGGTTGAAAATGTTAGTAATGTGCCCTAGGCCAATGGATATTTGTGATTCATGTATTAACATTATGACTTGTTAATAATATACTATGAGGTATTCCTTCATATATGCAT
>JANITW010000007.1:25578511-25589322 GCA_027564335.1 Erythroxylum williamsii
TGAAAAATGTTGATTAATGTTTGAAATTATGAGTTCCGAATGATTTTTGAAAAATTATTACAAGCTTAAATTCATTGTTGAAAATGATTTGATAAATCGATAGAAATTTCTGGAAATTCATTTGTTATGAATGCATTGATAAATTATGCAAATTGTTGAAATCATTGATTGATTGAATTGATTGAATTGTATGAATTATGTGAAATAGTAAATGTGAATGTGTCTAGTATGACACGCATGAGAATCAAGTTTTCGATTTGTGCCTTCGGGCAATCCAAAGTTTCAGTTTTTAATTATGTGTTATGTGGGTTTGGTTAGGTCCCTTAAGTTTCAGTTTTTAATTTGTGCCTTCTCCCGGCTGCCCGCTAGTGGTACTAGAGTTCCGATTTCGGACTCCCTTCACGGCTACACCGGACCGCTATGCGGGAAGGTGTAGTACGTTCTGTTCACGGCTGCACAAGACCGCTATGCAAGAATGTGCAGTACGTTCTGTTTTTAGACCGACCCAAACCGTTTGATCTGCTATATGTTTGATTTGTATTTCTATGTGACTGCATTCATGATTTTGAGATCGTTTATGAATTATGAAAATTTGAGAAAATTAAAAGGAGAGAAAGTGAGTTTTCAGCCGTAAAATGTTTGAAAAATTATTTATGATTGATTTGATTGATTTGAAAAGTTCGAAGATGAGATTTTGATAAATTTCCGAATGTGAAGTTTTTAGAAATGGCAAATTGGTTGAAAACGATTTGGGCTTATTTTTCAAATTATAAATGTGTTATCCACTGAGCCGTCGAGCTCACCCCCTTTCATCCCCATCTCCAGGTTTCGAGTAGGAGATCGGATGAAAGACGGTCAAGATATCTGTTCGATGTTTGCATGTGTTTGTATTTTGTGTACCTTGAATCATGGATTTTGGTTATGTATATGACTTAAATTGTCATTATTGTATTACAAGTATTTCTTTCGGAATGTATACAAATTCTGGAAATGTGTATCGAATTAAACTATGATTGGGATTGTATATAATTATTGATTTGGCTACGGATAATAGTGTATGATTATGCCTTATGCATGTAATTGGATATTGAATGAGGATTTTGAATGTGGTTGGGATTGAACGATGAATATATATATATTAAAGTGAGTTATGAAATTGTTTTGTTTATGATTAAGCAATTTGAAGTGTTTAGATATAGGAGTGCGTTTGTTTATGCTGAGATCCCAGACGGAGGGTCCGATGGATTTTGATTGATTGTGTAATTGATTGAAGATTATAGAAGTGTGTTTTCGATACTTTGCAGGTTTAGGTTAGAATAAATGCAGCCGTTATGCTCCCAAAATTTTGATAAAAATTGGTATAAAGATGGATTTTTGGGATTTGATTGTATGCATAAGCAGTTTGTATGTATTAAGTTTTGATTGAGGAAAAGTGGGAAATAAATTATATTTGGTTTGCATTAGTTTGAATAAAGATGAATATGAGAAAATAAAATTGATACCGGATTTTGGGATAGGTTAGTCTAGGTTTCCGACGCGATAGTTTCTGAGATCTTTTTGCTCCCGGATGTCGGCTTTTGTTTTTGTTCCATTTTCAATTCGTATTCGATTTCGCTTCGCTACTTTTGTTTCGACTCGCTCTTGATTTTGTTGTCCGTAATTTGTTATCTGATTCTCCTCTTCTCTTCGTTTTGCTTCGGTACTTTTGTTTTGTGTTTCGCTTTGATTTTCGCCTCTGTCTTTCATTTCTTCGGTTGGGATTCGGTTCCCGGATCGGGTCCCAACACTCTGAGACTCCCGAGTAATGACCCAGATAAGAGGTCATAGGTATCATCTCCTTCTATTAGGAGTGGTGAATCATTACTGGCTACTCAGTTATCTCCGAATACCTCAAGCTATACACAATCACTACCCTATCGGTAACCCCTAAAAGGCACCGATAAATGAAGTTAAAGCAAAGAATCAGTATCTGAGATATCCTTAAGCACCTCAGGTCAAAGGATATTTGCACCATTGCTATGATGAGACTATCATTGACATTGAAATATAATATCCATGTGATTGTCTCATAGTAGGTCAATCCAATGTACTTCCTACCCTTATTAAGGATCTGGATGTTAACTCTAAACAACTCATATTTACAACTTGTGAGATCTACTGCTTGATCTAATCAAGGAGTATAACATATGCTAATATATCCGTATTAATGATATCCCATCCTATTAATCCTATGACTAGGGAAAGTTTAGATACTAACATAATTACACATGATAGGAATGCCATTATCATAATCTTATCATGATTTCCTCCATGTTATGTTTTGTATCAAGGACTTCATTAAATCAATTTAAGATCAACATCAAATCCATAAATGTATGAACATTGAAATAATGAAAAATGTCATTATTAATCTTAAAATGATTTGTACATTAAGTGCTAAAGGTGATTGCCTTTAGAGCACTTCTCTAACAAACTCCCACTTGCACTAAAGCCAATCACCTTTATATCTAATACCTTAGGCGTATACATGTGACACAAAACTCTTCTGAAAAATAAGCTTAGTTAATGAATCAGCTATACTCTGATCGGTGGGAACTCTCTCTATCTTGACATCATTTCTACGAATGATCTCTCTAATCAAATGGTAGCACTTGAGTACATGTTTAGACTTCTGATGAGATCTCAGTTCCTTTTCCTGTGCTATAGCCCTATCGTTGTCACAATACAATTGCACTGGATCAGTGATGCTCGAAACTATACCAAGTTCTATGATGAACTTCGTGATCCAAACTACTTCCTTTGTCACTTCTGAAGTTGCAATGTACTCCGCCAATCAAATTAGCAATAGTATCTTATGTAGAACTTTTCCAACTGACTGCGCCACCATTTAGTGTGAATGCATATCCAGACTAGGATTTAGAGTCATATTTATTGGATTGGAAGTTGGCATCAGTATACCCGCTTACCACAAAATCACCTTTTCCATATACTAAGAATATATCTTTAGTTCTTCTCAAGTACTTAAAGATATTCTTGACAGCTACCCAATGACCCTCACCAGGGTTCGACTGATATCTGTTTGTAACATTTAGAGCATACGATACATCAGATTTAGTACATAACATAGCGTACATGATTGATCTTATAGCCAAAGCATAAGGAATCAAACTCATACGAGTCCTCTCATCTTGTGTCTTTGGAAACATAGATTTAGAAGGTGTAATCTTATGTACCATAGGAAGATAACGTCTCTTGGACTGCTTCGTGTTAAACCCCTTTATCATCTTGTCTATATATGTAGACTGAGAAAGACCAAACAACCTCTTAGATCTACCTCTATAAATCCTTATCCCTAAAATATAAGTTGTTTCTCCAAAGTCTTTTATGTAGTAGTTCTTAGCTAACTAAATTTTGACTGATTGTAAAGATGAGATATCATTTCCTATTAGCAATACGTCATCTACATACAGTACAAGGAACACAATTGCACTCCTACTAAGCTTCTTATACGCACATTGCTCATCCGAATTTTGTGAGAAGACAAACTCTTTGATTGTCTCATCATATCGGATATTCCATCTCCTGGATGCTTGTTTCAATCCATAAATGAATTTCTGAAGCTTGCATACCTTTTCTCTATACATGGATATGAAACCATCAGGTTGTGTCATATACACATCCTCGATTAGGTTTCCATTAAGGAAATCCATCTTTATATCCATTTGCCATATCTCATAATCATAATGAGCAATAATGGCTAGGAGTATCTTAATGGATTAAGCATAGCTATTAGGCTAAACATTTCGTCATAGTCAACACCTTACCTTTGACGATAACCTTTAGCTACAAGCCTAGCTTTATAGGTAACTACATTACCCTCCATGTCAGTTTTCTTCTTGAAAATCCATTTGCACCTTATGGGTTTTATCCCTTCGAGTGGGTTAACCAAATTCTATACTTGGTTTTAATACATGGAATCCATTTTGGATTTCATAGCTTAAAGCCATTTGTCAGATTCTAAACTCTTCAGAATCTCTTCATAAGTAGTAGGCTTATCATAATTTATGAGCAATATATCATTATGTTCACTTATGAGAAATCCATGTCTTTCGTGAACATGACATATGCTACCTAACCTACGAACTTCTTATGTGTCAGAAGATTGAACTATTATTTCATCTTCATGAACAATAGACTCGGGTCTAAGTAGTTGATCTGCGTAGAGTATCTTGAACTTTCACAAGTTCAATTTTTCTCCCATTATCTTCTTTTAGAAGAAAATCTTTCTCTAAAAAGACAACATATTTTGAAACAAATAACTTTTTTAATGAAACATGTAGAGCTGATATCCTATAGTTTCTTTAGAATATCCTACAAGCAAACACTTTTCATATTTAGCTTCAGGATTATTTGACTGAATCAACTTCATATAAGCAGGACAACCTCAAACTTTCATATGAGAAAGATAGGGTTTCTTGTTATTCCATATCTCATATGAATTAACATCAATTGACTTGGATGGGACTCTGTTCAATACATAAATAGAAGTTTCGACTACATTCGCCCAAAAGAATTTTGGTAAATTTGCTAAACCTATCATAGACCTCACCATGTCTACTATAGTTCAATTTCTCCTCTCAGTCACACCATTGTTTTGTGGTGTGTAAGGTGGAGTCCACTAAGATAATAATCCATTATCCTTGAGATAATCCAAAAACTCTTGACTTAAGTATTCACCACCTCGATCCGATCGAAGTGATTTAATGCTCCTCCCAAGTTGTTTCTCAACTTCATTTCTGAGTTCTTTAAACCTTTTAAAGGTGTCAAACTTGTATCTCTTAAGATAAACATACCTATATCAAGAATGATCATCGATAAAGGTAATGAAGTATACGAACCCAGGTTTGGCATATATGGACATCGGACTACATACATCAGTATATATTAGGTCTAAAAGTCATCAGTTTCCTTCATTTGCTTCAAGGACTCCAGATAGACCTTATAGTTTCTCTTCCAGTGTCCATCCTTGTCACAGTGGAAGCAAGTTCCCTTCGAGGCATTTTTCTTTGCTTTCTTGACACCTCCCTTAGGCCCTGCGGACTTCTTCTTCTTTTGTCTCTTTTTCTTTGAACTAGAAGAGTCCATCAGCATCACAACCTTGTCTTTACGGATGGCTCAACTGCCTTGAGCATGTTGACCAGCTCAGAAATTGTGCTGGATATATTGTTCATTCGATAGTTAAGCACAAATTATGAGTAACTATCGATTAAACACGTCAGAATTAAGTCAATACTTAATTCATGATCCAAAACAAAACCCAAAGAGGCCAATCGCTCGATGTAACCATTTATCTTTAGTGCGTACTGTACTGGAGATGTCCCCTCAACTGTCTTGGAGCAGAAGAGCAATCACGAAGTATCGAACCTTCGAACCTTGCTTGCTCATCAAAGAGCTCCCTAAGATAATAGACTATAGTATAAGCATCCATAGCCTCGTGCTACTTTTTCATCTCCAGTGACATAGTGACTAGCATAATACAACTGGCCATCTCACTATCATCGAGAAGCTTCCTATATGCCCTCCGATCATCATCAGAGGCATCAGTAATAGGGAAATTGGGAAGTGGTTCTTCCAAGACATAACCAAGCTTTTCAGACTTGAGAAATGTTCTTAAGTTCATAACCAAGCTTCTCAGACTTGAGAAATGTTCTTAAGTTACTGAACCAGTCAAGGAAGTTTGATCTAGTCAACTTGAGCTTCCATCAATGATCTTATATTCACACTAGTACTCATGGTGTTGACTCGAGCAATAGAAATATTTCGTCAACGAGAGAAAAATTAAAATATACTCAAATGCATGTCTATAAGGACTTTCATAACACGCATTATGGCTCCCACTATTTTCACGAATTCATAACCCTCAATATAAATCCGAGAGAACTCGTAGAGAAATTCTCCTAGTGGGTCAATATCTAATATCCTTAAGAATGACCTTGGTGTTGCCCAATAAGCCACCTTAGTTTAACCGGTAGGTATCAATCATGCCAATTGCATCTCCAATGCAAGTGCACACTTATTGGGCTATCAACTCTTGACACGTATACATATAATATACACTACCCAACCTCGCCTCTGTCCATGTTGATCTTGGTTTTACCTAATAAACCAACACTTCTAGTTAAAATTGAACCATTAATTTGAAAAACCTATTCCTATGGTTCGAACATATCCGTGTAAAGCGGGCGTGGGTTGACCCAATAACCTTAACTTGAAAAGGACTTTGGTTCTCACCATATTAAAGGAAGGCGTTAGTTTTAATATTCTAAGTCTAAGTGAGGGGTTTGACTAAGGTCTCATCTAACTTAGATGGTCTTATACATATAACTTATATATATATAAACACATATAGTTACTATAAATGTATGGCATGATATGGACTACCCAATTAAATTTGGCCTAAGCTCATAACCATCCATCATGTAAGCCCACACATTCTCCTAACCATGCATTCTCTACTGCATATATGTAAACACATCATTTTGGTTATGACATGTTATAGATCCTAACATGAAAGGTCTAATCCAACACTTGGATTTAAGCCCAATCTAACACTTAAATTTACTATCTTCCTTTTACTAATTTGGTTAAATTTACTATTTATGTGATTTCATTTGGAATTAATATTAATCTAATTAACATGAATGCCTAATTCCATAAATTAATTCATAATTAATTTACCTTAAAATAATTATTTGATATACAAAATTAAACAACTTCAATTTTGTCACATATGGCAATTTTTTTAATCTTACTAGAAAATCTATTACTCTACCAAAATTAATTCAAAATTAATTTCTATAATATTCCAAATTTTCCAAAACATCAAATCATCATTCCAAGCATCTCTAGGTCATTTCATGATGATCAAAATAATCTAAGAATCACCCAAAAATTATCATTACCACTGAAACATCGATAAGACATTAAAAATGACAAATATGACTTCTAAATTTTTTTTTTCTAGAAATCAAATTTCTTCCAAAGTCATTTAGGCATGCATCAAACATCAAAGTAACACAATATTATCACATAAAAATATTTTTAAGGTTCTGGAACCAAGATATAAATATACAAAAATATCAAACAAAACAGATCCTATAAATTTTGGAAAACTGTCCAGTTATAAAAAATTGTTTGATAAAATTATTAAAACATTTTTAATAATTCTATAAAAATTACAGAGGTATAAAAACATCCAAAATATGTTCAAATAATTTTTTTAGAATCAAATTCCATGAAAATCAGTTTAGCCAATAGACATATCATGCCCAACAGAAATAAGATCCACTCATGCATATTGATATAGAAAACAAAAACATGAAATGGATGATGTTTACATACCTTTCTGACGATCTCCTTCATTCTTTAATCTTCTCCATGTTGGGTTCTCGTTAACCATAAATATCAACGTAGACCATCTCTAATGAAAGTCCCCATGAAGATAGAAGGATGAAAACTCTCCAAAAGATGGCTAGAATTCTTTCTTTGTGTTAGCAAAGACACTAACTCTCGTGAGAGTTAGAGAGAAAAAGAGTGTGTGTGTAAGAAAGAACCTTTCTTTTTCTTATGTCTTACACAAGATGCACAAAAATCATCTTTATTTTTTGTACTATTTGGTCTTCCATAACCCCATCACCAATGGAGAGTTATAGGAAGTTAATGGTCATGAATAGCATGCATTAATGGAAGTTATGAGAAGTTAATGACCATGAATATTATGCATTAATGGAAGTTTTGGGAAGTCAGTGACCAAGTTAACAGCCAACAACACTTGTTTCTAATCTATTTCATGCAAAGTTTTTTACCATGATCACATCGCGATACAATCCCGAAACACTCTCTCATATCTTGAATCACCATTCAAGACCATTTTACTCATCATTCGGATCTCCTATGTATGTGACCCATTAGATTCCCAATTCTGTTGGTCACTTGAATTAACACTTAATTCAAATAAATCAAGAATGGTATCTAGCAACACGTTATAACCCTCAATTGACTGGAAAGTCAGTGATTTGACTACGAACTCTTTCATATGCAATGTCGCCATGTAATTCATCTTTTCACCATCTATACCCCACTTGGTTCAGAATATGGTCAAAGTGTCAACTCCCACTAGACTGATTACATCACATCTAGTCTAAGTGATATTAGATCTTATCCTGAGGATCTCATTACTCTATGTATCATTGAAGACTCTCTTCCTAACAGATACCTGCTCTGGCCAGGGACCCTCAAGTAATGACCCCGATAAGAGGTCGTGGGTATCATCTCCTTCTATTAGAAGTGGTGAATCTTTTATTGGATACTTAATTACCTCTGAATACCTCAAACTGTACTCAATCACTACCCTATGAGTAACCCCTGAAAGGCACTGATGAATGGAGTCAAAGCAAAGGATCAGTATTCGAAATATCCTTGAGCACCTCAAGTTAAAGGATACTTACACCATTGCTATGATGAGACTATCATTGACACTGTAATAGAATATCTAGATGATTGTCTCATAGTGTAAGTCAATCCAATGTACTTACTACCATTAGTAAGCATCCATATGTTAACTCTAAACAACTCATGTCTACAGCTAAAGAAATTTACTGCTTGATCCAATCAAAAAGTATAACATGTGTTAGTCTGTTCGGATTAATGATATCCCATCTTATTAATCCTATAACTAGGGAAAGTTTAGATACTAACATAGTTACATATGATAGGAATCTCATTATCATGATCTCAATGCTATGTTTTGTATCAAGGACTTCATTAAATCAATTTAAGATCAACATCAAATTCATAAATGCATGAACATCAAAATAATGAAAAATGCCTTTATTAATTATAAAATGATTTGTACAATAAATGTTAAAGGTGATTGCCTTTTTATCACTTCTCTAACATATATATTACAAAGTAATTTAACATAATTTACATATTGATTAACTGGAAAGAAATGATAGTTTATGTTTCTAACTTTCTCCAATTTTAATTCAAAGTTTCAAACATCTCAAAACATACATAAACAATTTCCATTTCCAACAATTTCAATTTACAAATTTTAACATTTTCCAACAATTTCAATTTAACAATTACAAAACATACATAAACTATTTCCAATAATTTCCAACGATTTTGAACAATTTCAATTCAAAGTTTCAAACATTACAAAACATACATAAACAATTTCTATTTCCAACAATTTCAATTTACAAATTCCTACAGTTTCATTTCTAACATTTTCTAACAATTTCAATTCAACCATTTCAAAACATACATAAACAATTTTCATTTCCAATAATTTCTAACTGTTAGGCCCCGAATTTTTTTTATGATGTCATTAAGCATGAATTGCGTTAATTATGTGTTTATGCCTTAGTTTGATTAATTTTGGAGTATTAGTGGATAATTGAGGTTTATTTGAGTTTAATGTGGTCTAAATGGAAATTATAGGGTAAAAGCTTATAAGGGTATTTTGGGAAGTTTATTTGAGTTGGAGTGGTTCAAGCTTTGTAAGGAGAGGTATAAGGGTCTTTATGCTACTTTTGACTTAAGTAGGAAATTAGAAGAGAAGAAAGAAGGAAAAGAAAAAGAAAAGAGAAGAAGAGCAGAGGAGCACCGTCGATGGAGGAAGGAGAGGAGAGAAGAGGAATTTCGATCTTTGAGGTTTTCCGACAGTTTGAAGCAACTTCCGGGTAAGTTTCGCTCCGTTTAAACTTGTTTCGGTTGGATTAAGCTATAAGATAGGTTGAATGTAGTAGAATCGGTGGTTTTAGGGCTTAAAGGCAAAATGGTTAGATTTCTTGTGTTGATGCGTTTATGACTGATTTTTGAGTTGCTGCTGGGTTAGAAAGGTAGTATAAGACTTGATCTAGGATTTAGATGTGTTGCATTTGGTTGTGGGAAGGATTGAAATCAGAAAATGCAGGAAAAATGGGGTTCGGAGTCGCTCCTCCAACTCGCACGTCGCGACGTGCTCATGAGCACGCCGCGGCATGCGGCAGAAGGAGACACGCCGCGTACACCAGGTGCACGTCGCGGTGTTCACAAGGCAAGCCCTCGTCGCGGCGAGCTGGGTCGTTCGCCGCGGTGAGCGTACCTTCGCCGCGGCGAGCCCCCAGCTTTTTTGAAAGATGATTTTTGGTATTTTGGGCATATCTATTGGTGTAGATGTCCAATTGAGGTGATTTTTGATTCATTGTGAACTAGAGATCAAAGGCTACAAGTTGTATGAAGAAGGGAAGTTCAGAATTTGCCTCGAAGGGTTTGGAATTTTAGGAGGAGATCGAATATAGAATTTTAGTGCTTTAATTTGGATTTCCAAGCTTTGAATATTTTCTGTGGACATTGATTTATTGGAAACTTGGTTTGTTTTAGGAAACCAAGTTGACCCGATTCCATCCAAGAGGAAGGACACCAGTGAGTCGGAGACTTAAGCGATCTTAGGTGGGTAATGTACTTATAGTTATTGTATGACTAAGCAATTTCTTGCATATGTATGAATATATGTTATATGTTGTGTATGTTTAAACATGATGATTTGAATGATTCTGATTTCATATACCTTGAAAGCATCATGAGAATTAATAGCATTAAATTTGATTCTAAGCATGTTATGCCTTGACTTCGGTCATGGCATTGTGACTAAATGCAAGGTATGAAAGCATACCATATGATAAGATGATTCTGAGCATGATTATGTGCTTTTGTTTGGGCGAGAGTGGAACCATTTCGTTCGTCACGTGCACGTCGACAAG
>JANITW010000007.1:25599773-25619846 GCA_027564335.1 Erythroxylum williamsii
ATAATAATAATAATAATAATAATAATAATAATAATAATAATAATAATAATAATAATAATAATAATAATAATAATATTTTATTTTCAACAAAGCCATAAATTAGAACCTTATTGAATATAACAAAAATCTTGCTTAACTAGTTAATTGTACATTCTTTAGTAAGATAGTTGTTTCACTTTAGGTTATACTATATATCTTTTTCTAAATTTTTTTGTTAGTCACCTCATTAGCTAACTCATTCTTCTCTTATCGAATACATTATTATGTTTTAATAATGTAAATATATATTATATTTTAAAATTATGTCCTTTTAATTTTATAAAAATGCCATCATGAACCAAAATATCAATTTTAATTTATTTTTATTAAGTTTTTAGTTTTCCTTAAAATAATTAAATGACTCGTGCCTAAAATTTGTTAAAGCCATAGTTGGGACTAAAAATAATAAGAAAACTTATTTTCTATTTAATGGCCATTTCATCTGGGACACAGATCCATCTATGTGTAATTCTAATTGTGAATGTTGGATGGATGACAATTCTGATAATGATGATGAGGTTTATGTCCCTCGATAGTGAAAAGAGCCCAGTAGAAAGTTGAAATCTTCGTGCCAACCACTAAGGAAGACCCAACTCAGGCATGATGAAGATGATGATTCATGGCTTTGGATTGATCTTAGGAATCCTAAGCCTAGACTAAAGGATCTCTATAAACTATTGAGAGTAGTTAGAAAAGAGCATCTAATGCAACCAAGAAGCTATATGCCTTTAATTCCTATGGAAAGTCCCAAACTAGTACCTTGTATGATGATTAGATCATATGAGGAAGATTTTGTACCTTTGAAAGCCCAAACTAATAAAACCATTGGAGTATCTGTAAGATCGTACTCAAGATCCACAGGTATTAGTCTACATGATAATCATGTACTTGTTTCTCTAGCAGAAGAAGTTCTTAATTGGTAGACACAAAATGTTGTGGCATAAAACAATGTCCTTCAAAGAATCGATTCAAAGCTCGATAGTCTGTCCAAACATACACAAGGTCTAAATTTAAAAGTTGATGATATATCTCTTCATATCTCATAATTACATCAATGGCTACTCAATCAAGTTGTGTAACTTGATTCAGATCTAAGAAGATACATTCACCAACGTTATTATGGACCAGAGTTTTGTAAGAAAGAAAGAGAACTTCAAAAGGTTCGAGAAGAGCTTAAAGAATTGAGTCAGATATGGCTAAAGAACATTTTAAAACTATATATGATGCATATCCCTCAACATTTCCAGCCACATGACCCACCTATAACACCCCATCCAATCTCAATGCTACTAACTATGAAAAAGTGTTCAAAATGTCTTATCCATTATTTAGACAAACCCTTGCAAAACTATCAAAACCTTCCAAACCAAACCCACCAGCTAAAGACATTATGTCAACTTCTAAACCTTCACATAGACCATCACCTTCTCCATTAAAAGAAAGACCTTCCTCAAACACACCAAAAGAAATATATCTAATTAAAGATTTTCCTTTTGGATATGAGGATATCAAAGACCAACTCCTACACTATTGCTCGGAAAGCTATGATCAATTCAATCATCTGCATCCACTATGGAAAAATTCAAAATTTTATGTCTAATTACCATTCAATAAGAATGAGGATATTAATCCAACAAAGACCACTCATCCTAGAATAAATCTCGATAACCTAAAGATGGCACCAGAATAATGTTTAATACTTCTAAAACAAGGATTGATTAAGCCAACCAAATCAGATTGGGCATGCCAAGCTTTTTATGTTGAGAAAAGAGTAGATAAGAGCATAAAATAGCAAAGGGAAAAAGAGTTTAGTCATTGATTACAAGCCTCTAAATCATTTACTTCAAGATGACAAGTTTCACTTGTCCGGCACACATAGTTGGTGAACTACTAAACTTCCAAGACATGAACCTTACTGTTAAACAAATCCAACAATTTATAGGAATCGTGAATTATATTAGGGATTTTATCCCTCATGTGTCAAAACATATTATCCAACTATCAAAACTATTGAAAAAAAAAACCATCTCCTTGGGGCCTAGACTAGAAAAAAAATAGTCAAATAATTACAAAAGATCAACCAGCATCCATCTCTACTGAAGATTCTTGACAAAGGAAAACAAATCTTGCAAACCGATGCTAGTGAGAATTTTTTGGGAGCAATTTTAATAGAGGAGATAGAAGGAAAAAGATTCTACTATTGATATGCTAGCTGACAATTTAAACCCTCAAAAAGACATTATCATGCAATCTACAAAAAGATACTGGCAGTCAAAAGAGGTGTAGAAAAGCTTAACTCCTTATCTCTTTACAATAAAAATAGATCCAAACATAAAACTACTACCAAAATGCCAATTGCTTCATTGAAAAGATTAGTTCTCTCGCTATAAATTCATGATTCACCACATCAAAGGTCGTGAGAATATCTTAGCTGATTTCCTCTATCGGCCTCAAAAATGTATTAGCCTTACCACTCTCCAAAAATATCTCTCTCTTCCTCTCAATGGCTAATCTGCCTACCATTGTAAAAATAAAGAAGTTTTTTCCTCCTATCGCAAGCACACCCACTATTGTTGATGAGAAAGCCACTCTTGCCTGACTAAGCTTGTTCTGTTGTCTCCACCTCTTCCTCAATCAATCAATAATATATTATTGTCTGTCCTTGTTCAATATACAAGCTCCATACCTTATTGTGTTTTTCATCAATGACCCGCTTTCATAAAATGCATTATATTACCTATGGGCACTCTCTACGCTTTATGCTTGTGCTATCGCCCTTCCTCCTTTGTAAGTTTATCAACACTTGTGTGATAGAGAGAATGAAAGTTCTATATATCTTATGGACTTTCTTTGAGTGGTACCAACCACTGGTGCAATGGAGAATGCAACGCTTATAGGTTATTAAGTGTCTCAGATTGTGGGAGACTCTATTAGAGAAACAGTCCACCTTATGCTTCTTTGTTCTTCATTGTCCATATAGTACAACCTTCTTAAGTTATTAGATTATGAGGGACTCCACCGGAGAAGCAATCCACCCAATCCTTCTTTGTTATTCATAATCCATATAGCATAACCTTCTTAAGTTAGTAGTCTTTAGACTCATTTTAGTAATACTTAGCTTAAAGAGTAGTCATCAATTTCTGTTGTTTCCAAAGGCTTGCTTCAATGTAGACATTCCAACCTCTCAACCTCTTCTATCGAAATACAATCGCATGTAGTTATTAAAGTAAACATTAAAGAATGCACGAACATCGTTGTACAATGTGCGTGGCTCCATGAATGTGAGTGAGTCAGCAGGTTGAATAAGAGGACATCCGCTAAGAAAACAGAAGAAACAACAAGAAAATTCTACTAATGAATATAACTTTGTATATAGCCAAACAGACGTGTGACGATGTCCCACAGAAGAGGACTAACAATCATCAATATAGTTGCTCCATTTTCCCACCAACATTCTGCTCAAGCAAACATGGCTTTTTCACGTACCGGACTGCCTAGACTCTGCGTGGGTCGGTCCATGACTCATGTTCGGGTCCGGACACCATCTGTTCGATCCAGACCCTTCTGTAATCCAGTGGAAACTGAGCAGAAAGTTGACTTCTTGGGCAATGGCTCGCAGAATTTTGGCGGTGATGGGTATGGGAATAACGGCAATAAGGTTATGGTAGTGGTGGACGCAAGCGTTGAAGCCAAGAGTGCACTTGAATGGGCACTGTCTCGCACTGTTCAAAACCAAGATACCATTGTTCTTCTATACGTTTCCAAGCCACCCAAACCAGGTTAGATACTGATAATGATAGTCATTTTTATGATCGTTTCGTGGCATGTATTAAGAAACATCATGTTCTAAAAAATGGACGTAACTACTTGTGGTCGCAGGCCCTACGTCGAACCTGAAGGTTAACCTGAGGGCTCATGTGCTTCTTTATCCCCTGAAACATATGTGCGAAAGGAGAAGGCCTAGGGTGAGTAGCCAGCTATAGATTGAAATTTGTATTATTTTCTCGATGACACGGATAAAGAGTTGGTTGCATTAATTAAATACGCCAATGATAATTTTGGAGCTCTGTCATAATTTATATCGCACTAAAAGGTTCAAGCTTTAACATAGTTCTGAAACTTAGATGGAAATGCTTCTGATAGAGGTATAGAGTTGAAACATTGATGATGCCTTGTGCTATTAATTACTTTTAATTATGTTTACCTTGTCGTGTTCTGTTTAGATTAATCTCAAAACAATCATTCGAAAGAGCAACAAAGTCACTGAAACCTCATTAATGTCAAGTGGTTGAAACGATGGTTTTTTCAAATTTGTCCTTATAAGGCCCTCAAGAACTTCTCTTTTTGCATGGGATTGCATTCGATATCTTGCAAGTATATGCAGGTACAAGTGGAGACAACTATACGGGAAGGCAAAGAAAAGAGCTCGATAATAGTGGCAGAAGCAGAGAAACAAATTGTGTCACTGCTAGTGTTAGGCCAAAGGAGGCGGAGTTCGACAATGTGGCGACTAGTCAGACAGTGGAGGAGTAGAAGCAGCGGTTGTGTGGCGGAGTACTGCATCCAAAACGCTTCATGCGTGGCGATTGCAGTGAGGAGAAAGGCCAAGAACGTTGGAGGTTATCTGATAACCAGCAAGCGTCATAAGAACTTTTGGCTTCTAGCATAATTAGCATACCGAGCTTATCAATAAAGGAACTGGAAGGGGAAACAAAGTCTCAAAATTCGGTACCTGGAATTCTAACAACTGAATCCTATGGCTTCTTGGTATCTTACGCTCACATTGCCTGAAATTGTCAAGGATATTTTAATCCTTAAAAAGCTTAAGTGCCATATAGACCATGTTACTACAATGAACCTTCCTCCTTCCAAAGTGCTCTGAAGCACATGATGCAAAAGAGATCAGATTCCATATTTCCTGCACAAGCATAAGGAGATTTATTGATTGAGGTGACAAACAACAATCGAATTTCTCTCCCTATTACTACAAGTATCACCACGCCTTCGTCTTCCTCAACAAATAACCTCTAGAAGTATTGTCCAAAGATTTCACAAAAGCACAAATGCTGCTGCATATGTAACTCTGTATCATTAAACCTCAATGTAGTGTACAGCATTAGGAGTCACTACATAAGGCTTCCAGCAACATCATCATAAGAATCATGCCAAGAATTAACTTATAAATCTGACACGCCAAGTACATTATATAGGGAATCTAGTTCCAGAACTGGGCCAGTTGCCCAAGATTAAAACATTCACCACATAAGAAATAATCATGCTCTTTCAGACTAGTAAATAAAAGCCTTCGGTTAGTGCTTGGCAAGACTAACTCTAGTTGAATTCCCTTTACATGGCAGTGGGAATTTGGTCTCACTTGTGCAGCTATATGTTTGAGACGTGTAAGGATTACATTATAGACTTATCAACAAGAACAGCCTAGAATCTAGACTTATTGAACCTCTATTACACATTCCAGTTTCCTTCAGTTAGATGACTGTATTGGCTACAAAAGAATTGGTTCCTATAATGTACACAAATAAGTTTACCTTTTTTTTTCTTTTTATCCAGAGGTCATGTTGGAGGTTGTCCTTTGATACTTGTATCAAGGACCATTTTCTCCAGTAACTTCTCCAACTTTCCTTCTCATTTTGTTGATTGCCATCAATTGCAGAAACCAACTCATGAGAAAGTAGAATAAAAATTCCGTGAAGAGGTATTTACTTTGATGCTTTTGCATATTGGTCAATGACATAACCTTGTTTAAGGGCAACTCTGTACAGTTGATCATAGCCAGCAAGCACTCCAGCTCCTGCTACACCCAGAAGCATATTAGCTGTAACTCCCCGGAACAATGCTCTGTAACCCTCAAGGCGACTGATCTCATGAAATGCATGTATTGCATTCCGATACTTTGAAGCCTGTCCCGAAGTCAGCATCATTCTCCTTCTTAGAGTATCAAAAGGGTAAGCACAGACCCCAGAGACTATAGTGATGCTCCAGCCCAACAAAAAACTAGCAAAGAAATTACCCTGCAAGAGTCATATTCCTATTTAGACACTTCAATAAAAATTTTGACATCAACTACAGAAAGAAGAAATAGGAACCACCATTATGAACAGCCCTAGGATATGTATCTGTCAAGGGTTGAGATGATTTGAAATGACAGTCTTTACTAAGTCTAAAGAGACAACAGATTCAAAGAGAAACTCAAATTACCTAGCATGTCTTGATTTTTTGTTAAAAATTCCCAACATCACCAATTTTACGAGTCTGAATGACTGGATTCCAAGAAAGTATATGTATATGAAATTTATACTATGGTTCAAGTCAAGCTTAATACAAAATTTGCTTGCTGTAATTAACTTGATGGCATTTACCTCAAGAGGTCCCACCAAAATGACAGGTTTCATGGTATCATAGATCCCAAAATACATTCCTCGATAGAGAGTAATTCCTACAATTGAAGCTCCAAAGCCACGATACAGCCCAGCAATCCCGTCACTTGACAATGTTTTACTGTACACATCTAATAACCCCTTAAACTGCCGTCGACCATTAATTGGGCACTCTCTTGCATCAGTTCCAAGTCGTGTACGTGCATAATCCAAATGGTAAAGCAGCAACGAAGTTGTTGCTCCAGCAGCACTGCCTGAAGCCAAATTTCCAGCAAACCACTTTAGGTAACCATCCTTTTCTTTTGAACGTCCGAAAACACTTTTGAAGTAACCCTTGAATGCAAAATTGGATGCCTATGCAAAATTGAGACCTGTTTCAGTAAATGAAACAGGACTAGAAGATACAACCAGGAGACAAAAGGTTCCAGCAGATAGTGATTTAGGAGTGAAGACTAATTTAAAGAAACTTTAAAATTTCTACTCATCTGGATAATGAGTAAGATGTCTGACACAATCGGTTCTCAAAAAGCAACACTCGGGATTAGATTGTTTTCCCAGGATAGTTGTCAAAGAACAGTTAAATTCATTCTTGAAGTGCATATCAAAAGCTGGTCATGATTAGTTAAGCATTGCAAGCATGAATTTCAACTCAACATTTTATCAGTTAGTATCTAGTTCATAGCATGTTCATTGGCGACTCCAAAATCTTAAAGCAGGATATAAAGGATTCTGAATTGATGTGAAAACCGGGTAGCAAACAAAAGATACTCACTTAACTACCAAAAGGAGATGACAGGTCCAAGTTCCACAAGAAGAAAACAAAGCCTTGAAGTAATTACCAACTAGAGTCTAGAAGAATATCATCTAAAGAGCACATATTACTGCATACCAAAGCCTGTTCATCTCCAAAAATTTCAGGGGAAAAAAGGGAGTTGAGCAATATCATCATGAGCAAGCAAAGAGAAGAACCTGAGTGGGGAAATATCGTATAACGTTGGCCTGATTGCCTCTCCAAAAGGAGAACAGCCCTTCTTCTGTGAAGACCCTTCTAAAGCAATCTCTAACACCCTTGTAAGGAACATTAAGTTGTCCTCTCTTAATCATCTCTCCTTGGTTCTGCAACAAAAGTTTCACTCTTTCAATAGGCGCTGCAGCAGTCTTTGACACAACCGCTGCCATGCCTGCCGTCACAAAATCTACCGAAAATTTCTCAGGTTTTCGAGCCATTTCAAATCTTCCCGCCAAAGGCTGCAACTTTTCTCGGTTCTAGACAAACCCAGAAAGGAAAAGGAGAGAACGATTCAGCCTCCAGAACAACCCTCATTCTTCACTTTCCAGAAACCAGAAAGACTTTAAATAATTAAATCAAATACATTAAAAAATTAAATGCGAAACCTTACACGTAGAAGCCACCAGCCTACACATACGATAATGCAATGAGAGTCAATAACCCATTGAATTTGAGATTAGGAGAAGCAGATCTCTGGCTTTTTGTCCAGAGATTCGGGGCACGAAGCTTCTGTCGTTTCTCGTAAAAGAAGTCAGCGACAAACCACCCGAGGGAATCGGGATGCAGCAGGTGATGAAATTTTAGAAAATTCTTCTTATTTATAGAATGGTAATTTATTAGAATTTTGTGGATATGAAATTAAGATCCTAATCTTCATATTTGAATTATAGGAATTTAATAGTATGATTAGAGTTTAAAAATGTGTTGTATTTTATTAATAAAATAACTTCTCAATTAGAGTTAAGCTATATTAATGTAAGAAATTAGTATATTTTCTCAATTTTAAATTTTGTATATATTAGATCCCATGCACAAGAAAATAATATCAATTTCCAATAACCCAAGATCATTTAAATTATAAAAAAATTATTAACATATATAAATAATAATAATAAAGCATGAATTGTAATTTAACCTTATTGTGAAAATTAATCATTTTCTTGTTGTTTGACTTGAACCATTTTTAGGATGGACTCATCTCAACCACTATATAAATGTCTAATTTTTAACGGTATCTACAAAATGTATCGAAAGAACTCTACAATTATTACAGAGAGTAAGGACTACTAACTCTTTTAGAATATAGGTTTATTTATAATAGAATTTAACATTTCAGTAATTTAATTAAAATTAAAATTAATTATAATTACATATCAATTAGGATCAAATAAGATCCAATATTTCATATTGGTCCTTGTTATTAAATATCTTATATTTTATCATAAAATTTCTCAAACTTTACAATTAAGTACCTTTTTTTTCTCTTCAACTCGTTATTTGTATGTGACTCATTAAGTTCTCAAATATATTGATCATGAATATAAATTATACCCTAAATCATATTTAGGATTAAATAAATTAAACTTTTTTAATTTATCTTTAATTATCTAAAAATAATTTACATATATAAATTAAGAATAACATTTAGTAATGTATCATGATCACCTAAATATTTAGGAATATCAAAGTAGTTTTTAATAATTTTTCTATGTATGATTTCTTGTATAATTCAATCCTTTCATTACTGTTCTGTTTAGACATATATCATAGAATTAATGTCTATTATATTTGGTCCAATCATGTTAGCTTTCGACCCTTAGTAATTGATTTAATTAATGACATTGAAAACTATTTTCAAAATGTCATTCCACTTTAACCAAAGATTTCATAAATAAATACTAATTGAGAACAATGAAACATTCTCCTTAATCATTTAAAGGTCATGAATTTTCTATTGATTACTCAATTACTTTCATATAGTTCATGATAGATTAAAGAACTATCAATTAAACTACCCTTGAAGAAATCATAAGTAATATCAAAACATAAAAACCAATAGATTGGATGTAGGGCATAAACTAACAAAATGATGATGAAATAGATGTGACATGAATATCAAGCTTGTACCAATCAATTACTACATATATAACGATTCAACTCAATTCTTAAACTAGAACATAACTAATTAAATTTAAATCAAACTTATAATTTATTATCATTATGTTAAATTATTAATTTAAGTCAAGTTTAATTAGTTTGGATCAAGTTTACGAGTTAAGTTGGGTTATCATATTAATAAATTTGATTAGTCTATGTTTGATGTTCATAACGCGTGTATTTTGTTGTTATTATAAAAAAGTAAAAATTAGAAGGATTTTTTTAGAATTTTAATGATTAGAGAGTTTTTCTAGAATTTCTTAAATTACATTAGAGGTCTATGTCTTTTTTATAACCATTTATTAGAATAGATAATTATTTATTAATTTTTTTTATAACCATTTATTTGAATAGATAATTATTTATTAATTTTAAAGTAAGATAAAAATGACTATGCACAAATTCTCTTATCTCACTACAAGAAATATGTCTATTGGCTATAGGTTTTTCCCCTACGTTTTAGAATTCATAGCAAAAATTATATCACTACGAATTTTTTAATTGTAGCTTAATAAAGCAATACCAAAAAAAATATTTCATGGACTTTTCAAAGACAATCAACTATGTTGATTTTAACTACGAATTTTATATTTTATAACCAAAAGAATTTGGTGAATAGGCTATGTTCATATTTTGTAGCCAAAGATTATTAACTATGTTTCTTTTAACTATGGATTATTTTTTTTGTAGTCAAAATAGTTTTGGTGAATGGTTTATGTTTTTTTTTTGTAATGAAAAACTATTAACTACAATTTTCACAAATAAGGTGAAATATGCAAGTGATAAAACACTCCCTATATGACATTGTTCTCCTATTATAAGAATAGAAATACATTACATTCTTCTCTCTCATCCTTTGTCTCCATCACCTTAATCCATTTGTTTCTTCCTTAATTGGGAATCTTTTTCATAAAAAATGTAACTTACTCAGTGTCAGTACCCTAATACTTGATATTCTTATCATGTCCAACACTTATAAACTTAATCCCATTAGTTGAAAACCAAATATCCCTAACCCTCATCTAATGACCCATATATGTTTACATAAATTTACCCAAATTAAAGGCATTCCATATCTTCAAATGCCTATATTTAGAATTAACATCCTTTGAATTCCACTGCATGTTTGCAGAATTCTTTTAGGTAGATAACAATGATCATTAGTAGCATGCCTTATGGTATATCTTCTTTAACATAGTAGTGTTCTTGGGGACCATAGATTAAAGCCTAGAGTTGGTCGTAGCTTGGATTGAAGAAGACAAAATGTTAAGACTCTTGAGCCATCGTAAAAGTGAGCATCATGTTATCCACCTTGATAACAAGTCTCTAGCTTATTTTTTCCGTAAGATCTAAGGCCAAAAGATTATTTAAACCTTAACGTTTACATCATAATATAAGTCTAATGGTAACGTTTCACATCATTTAATTTGAACCCTGATTATTTACAAAAAGTTAGAAACAGACCTATGAGGATAAAAAATATAACAAAGGTTACCTTCTATCACTTAAATGCTACGTTATATACGATATGGCTTTTTTCTAAAAACATTTTATGCATCAGTGGGACTTGTTGATGTGGCATTCTTATAGTCAAATAAAAGTGGGTTCTAAAACTCCAAAACTCGCGGCTTTAATCTTTAGAAAATCCTTTAATAGTTATTGCTTTTAATCCTTCACAAATTCTCTTCATAACATTCACAATCCCTAAATCACAAAATACCTAATTCTTTAAGTGATTACATAACAAAATCCCTAACTTTCCCACACCTTGCACAATGTTTGCAGAAATCCCACACACTCATTCCGCTAGTTCAGTCGCAAAAGTTGTTGGCCTAATTGTAGTAGTAATTTCAATCATCTTTTGCACACCTCTTTTGGATTTATAGAATCAAGATAGGAACATCATTCTTGATAAAAGGGAGCACTTCTAAAAAGCTATATCACATGATATCCTTTTATATATTCTTATCATCTATTGTTTCATTATTGTTCAGTTCGTCAGTGGCTTGACAATTTTCCATTACTATCTCATTTGCACAAACTAGGTGATCTGCTTTCCAGTTTAGAAACTAACATCATCATGTGATGCAATACATTTTTCTAGTTTGTAGTTACCAATTTAAGTATATATCTATATGTTTAAAGTTAATAAGGAGCTATTATGTCATAATAGATTGTTAACTTCTGAAGTTTATGTGTTACATCAAGATAGAGGTCTTGTCACAACAATCTAACTTCTACCCTTTTTCTATATATGAAGAATTATCATTAGAAGTATTGAACTATATAATACAGTATCCTTTATAAGTCTAGTTCTGATGCACTAATTCATATCCAAAGATGAATGCTACTTTAGATGCACTAGTTCATACAATTCATTAAAATGGATTACAAATTAGGATTAGTTGGTATCACTAAGAAAATGTAAAAATTGAGGTTGGGCAAAAATTTTATATTTTTGTAGTTTTATTGTTTGTATGTCTTTTTGTAGCATTATAGAAAATGAGAATTTCATAATACATTTCCATTATCATTAGTATTATAATGCATTCAAATTATAATTTTCACTCTAAACATTGGTTTTGTTTCAATTTACAAGACTCCTTTTCTAAAACCAAGGCAAGATTGGTGGCAAGTGATAAATAAATGCAGAGCTAGTCCACTTGCTTATTTGAATCATTTCTTATTAATCATGCATTTGTATAAGGCTTGTCCTAAATTTTCACCTTTTCTTCTTTTCTTATAGCTAGTGTATTAGATAAACTTCTTACAGCAGGTTGTTAATACATTTACAAGATTTTCTTGAACCTCCTAGACATATTTTAACCAAGATGACTCATGTATATTTGGTTCTAAGATGACTCCAAAAAATCAATTTTGGTGTTCTAATTCAATAGATTGATCTTTTCTCGAAAGATAAGTCGAAAATGTCATCACAAGTGAAATAATAGATGCTCTACTGATTGATTATTTCCATTCACTTTCTTGCATATAGATTTATTTATACTTGAATCCTACAATTCGAATTTGTATATACTCCTCTACCTTAGCTTGGCCTGGGGTCCTTACGACTTGTCTTTAATTGGTGTAATGGTATAATTGCTTTCTTCTTTCTTAGACATGCATGGATGAAAACTTCCTTTCACTTTTATAAAGTCATACCATAATGCACTAATTCATACCTTGAGATGAATGCTACTTTAGATGCACTAGTTCATACAATTCATTAAAATGGCTTATAATTTATGATTAGTTGGTATCGCCAATAAAAGGTAAGAAAAAGTGGGGACGGGGAAAACTATTGAATACTTTTAGCCTATTGTTTTAATGTCTTTTTACAGCATTTTAGCAAATGGGAATTTCATAATACATTTCTATTATCATTAGTATTATGATGTATTCAAATTATAGTTTTCTTTCTAAACTTTGGTTTTGTTTGAGTTTAGAGACTCCTTTTCTAAAACCAAGGCTTGATTAGTGGCAAGTGATAAATGACTATGGAGCTATATATATCAATCATGCAGCTATATATAGGATAAATAAGAGTATTAATATAATTTTACAACGACTACATAAAGTTATGAATGTGATGTCTTCAACTAAAACTACATTAAATTTAAACAATGGTTATAGTGTGTTATTATGGTTTAAAAGCCCTGTGAAGAACTTCATAGAGTGACAATAACTTAGGTAGAAGAGTTTATGGATTTCCCAAATATCCTATTTATTTTTCAATAAGGTAAAATTGTTTTTATATATGTTTAATGTTTTTCTTATTAATTATTAATTTTCTTTCAAGTTAGAAGATGTGATTTTTTTAAAATGGTACGATGACAAATTTAGTAAGAGTGTTGTGGAAGTAAATCATAAATTAAAGAAAGAAGTAGGTATGTTGAAGAAGAAGGCTTAATAAACCACAATTGAATCATATATAGAGTTGGTAATTAAGGAGCAAATAAAGATAATAAAAGAAAATATTATTTTGTTAACAAAAGAGAAAAATGGGTTGAAATTTATTTTAGTAATTATTGTAATACGGGTTTTTACGCTTATTGTATGAAAATCCTCATTTTAAATAAGTTGTAATATATTCTGTTTTGCCTCTATTGTTTTGTTATTTATAAAGATATCTTAATGATGCCTAATTAATAGTTGTAAAAATCATCAACAATATATACACAAGTGATTATATCATAATAAACAAATGGAGCAGTATATAAGCAAATAATTGCACCACAACATCTATCCATCCGTATACAAAAGTAATTGGATCGTTCCGTCCATATACAAAAGTGACCGGATCCAATAACTAAGGGCCTGTCTATTTCCCATTCTTTTCCTTGCTTTTTGTTTTGGTTTTTATGAAAAAAGAACATGACATTAAAATTTGTTTGCTTAAGAATTGTTGTCATTTCTTGTTTTTAAAAATAAAAAAATCACAACCACTCTACAAAATCGTAAAAAAGACGTTTTTACATGTTTTTAAAACAAGTTTTTTTTTTTCATAAAAACAACAGTCTCCATTTTTGCACTGTCTTTTGTTTTCATTTTCAACCTGGCTTTGCCTTCACCACTTTATGCTTCCTCGTTTCTCTTTAAAAAAGGTTAACAATGGAGGCAATGAAGATTTGGTGCTTGGAAAAGTTTTTTCCATCGTCTCTTAAAAGTTGAAGTTCTGAGTAGTCACATTATTGAGCTTGTTTGGGTTGCAATCCAATCTGACTTCTTTAAGTTAGGATCTTTTCCAGTAAACCCACCGAGGTATGGTCTACTACCATTGACCACTACAACTTCTTCTTCCAGTAACGTTGATGTTGTCTTAGACCCTACAAACGACCTGGTTGGTGGTGCCGCTATCTGTGTGGCATTGGTGTAGCTATCGGTGTGGCAATGGTGCTGACAATAGTGCTCTTAATGAAGTGGGGTTTCGATACAAGAACTTCGTTGTTGTGATTCGTGAGGTTCTATCCACCACTCCCAATTCTCAGAAGGTGAAGATTTTTAAAACCCTAGTTGATTTTGGAGTTTTATTCAAGAATTTGGGTGCTTTTATTTTGGATTTTTATTCGAACCTTCTTCTTGTTACAATTTTTTCTTTTTTTTTGACTTATGTTATAAATAACCAGTAATTATCTTGATTGTTATATCTAAGCTATCTTTGATATTTCAAATCTATTTGTAGATTATACTTCTTCAGGCATCATGAAAAACAAATCAAGATTGGTTTTTATAGGTTACTACAGAAGGTCTTACCTTTTCCAAAATCTTCATTTAGGTTGGCATGGTCATAATTCCAGCTACAACAGGGCAAATGGGTGTTCTTCCTAGACATGTATCAACAATTGCAGAGTTGAAACTTGGAGTTAAGTCAACAATTGTGAAGTTAAACAGGGCAACTGGGTGTTCTTATGCCAAATTTGTTTTTTCAGTGTGTAGAAAATGCTTTTGCCTTATGGTCTATCTCTTGATAGAGAGGATAATTGAGATTAATTATTAGGTTATCTAGTAAAAATGTTAATCTTGCTAATCGTTCTTGGATCTACAATAATTGTATTAATGGATACTTATAAGGAACAATAGTCATTCATGGTAGGGATAGACAATAAAATAGTGTGGTTAACGTTTGTGCACATGTCAATTTCTTTCTCTCGTACATGTGAATGATTGTCTTGGCCATTTAATCAACGTCCCTTTTAGTCTTGACAACCAAGGTGGTTGTTTGGTTATGCAAACTGCAACACAATTGTATTGCAGAGATATCATTTACATGTTCATTTTATCACACTTACAATTTGGGGTCCTCATTGTTGCAATTTATTAATAATTCTAGATAAACTATGTGAGATCCCACATCGGTTGGGGAATGAAATACGCCTTATAAGGGTACGAATACCTCTCCCTCATAGACGCGTTTTCCATGGCCTAATGCACTGGATCCCATTGAAACTCCTAGATTAAACGTGCTTGGGTAAGAGTAGTTCTAGGATGGGTGACCTCCTAGGAAGGCCTCGGGAAAAGCAAAACCGTGAGGCCTTAGCTAGGCCAAGGTTCAAAGCGGACAATATCTGTAAGCAGATGATCTGGGTCATTACAGTGGTATCAGAGCCAGTTCTCGGGCCGGTTGGACTGGCAGGAGGCTAGGCCTCCTTTACAGACACATTTTTCACGGCTTAACGGGAGAGAGGGGAACGAAGTATGCCTTATAAGGGTACGGATACCTCTTCCTTACAGACGCATTTTTCATGGCCTAACGGACTGGATTCCATCAAAACACCGAGGATAAATGTGCTTTGGAGAGAGTTGTTCTAGGATGGGTGACCTCCTGAGAAGGCCTCGGGAAAAGTAACAAGCGGACAATATATGTAAGTGGGTGATCTGGGATGTTACAGTGGTATCAGAGCTCGTAACCTAACCGTTGTGCCAGCTAGGCTGGACCCTAAAGAGGGCTGGGCCCTAAAGGGGATGGGGAGTGTGAGATCCCACATCGGTTGGAGAGGGGAACGAAGTACGCCTTATAAGGGTACGGATACGTCTCCCTTATAGATGCATTTTTCATGGCCTAACAGACTGGATCTCATCGAAACTCTGAGGTTAAATGTGCTTTGACGAGAGTAGTTCTAGGATGGGTGACCTCCTGAAAAGGCCTCGGAAAAAGTAAAACTATGAGGAATTGGCTAGGCCAAGGCCCAAAGCGGAAAATATCTGTAAGCGGGTGATCTGAGTTGTTACAAATTACCTAGTTAAGAGTTGCAAGGGTGATACTACATAAGGACTAATTCTCACTACTTGTTGAATTATGCACGTACCACAATCATAAGCCTTTTTTTGTTTGGCTTTTTTCCTTTTTATTCATATGTTAGGCTTGATTTAGGTTTTAAGGACATCTTTTATGCATTCAGCACAATTTGATTTCTCATTCTTACCATCTTGCCACTTAGGTAAAGTATTGGTGATTAATATAATTATTAATTTATAAAATTTTATTATATACAATTAATGTGCAAATTTCTTTAATTATATAAATAGACATATATTTTATTTCTTACCATAATGAGCATTAATTAATTTAAAAACAGAATATATTATTTTAAAAATAATTAACATCAAAGTATAATTAAAAGTAAAAAACCAAAAATGTTTTTCTTTTTAGTTTTTAATTATAAACCTCAACCAACAAATTTTTGTTTTCAGTTTTATGTTAGAAATATCTATCAAACAAGTTTTTGTTTTTCTAATTAAAAAACATAAACTAAAAATAGAAAACAAAAAGTAAAAGTGAAACCAAACGACTCCTAAAGTTTCAACAACACATAGCATCGTTAGTGTATATTTTGGGAATCAATCACATTGCTTCCTTGATTTGCACTTGACTGAGAAGTTTGATCACATACTGGTTAATTCAATGATGCTCTCCTCATCATTGCTTGGGTTTCTGATTGTTAGGAAGTGATGTTAAATTTTCATTTGAACCCTAGACCTCTTGGTTCAAAGGATAACTTGAATGAATGTGGATTAACTTCTCTATACTTTTGTTTACTCCTATGCGAAGAGCTAGCAACCTATAAACACACATAATGTCAATAGTATTCACTTGTAGAAGTTATCAATAATGTGATGAATGGTCATATACTTACTGTATTGCTGTGTTGATTCGATACAACAATATGTTCAACTTGTGAGGAGACCTTGGAGATGACATAATAAATATGACATAAATATCATTGTTAGTTTGATAATCAAAGAATGTCATAGATATCATTAGATATATGAAGCAATACATAGTAATGAAAATAAGCTTTGATAATCAAATAATGTTTTATACTTGTGGAGATCACTAAGCAGGTTAAGTTGAGCCTTCATTTTTACATTTTCTAGCATTGTGGTCAGAATTACCACATTTCCTACATTTTTGTACTTGGCCCTTTCAAGTCAATTTTTTTGGATTTTTCAACTTATTAGACTCATTTACTCCTCTTCTTCTAGCTATTTTAGGTCTTCCTAGCATAACTTTTTTGAGTAGGGTTTATTACTTATTGCATCTCTAATAGGTTGCAGCACATGGTTATACAATGTGAGGAATTTGTACTTCTTATAGCAATCATCTACAAATGCCTCCGAACGTTGCTTAAAATGGTGAACAACACTTATAACATGCTTACAAGGATATCCATAAAACTCCCATGCCTGACAACTACATGATTGGTGTCTACCAATCCTTATAGTATGCTTGCTATCACCCCTAGACCATTCATATGCTCTATCACCATTCCAAACTATTATCCACTACATTTTGACTTTCTTATTCTTCTCCAATTTCTTCATAATCCTTATTGTAACATCTAACTTCTAACTCTGAACAAATTCTCTCATATCTGCATGCCTCTTTATCACCATAATTCTAATGATTTCAAGCATTTTGATAATTGGCTTATCTTATGTTGGTAAGAACCATTTATTAAAAGTTTCACTCATATTATTGTCGATAACTGGGCATTTTGATTTAAAAGATTGATAACATCTTACCTACCTCTTTTTAGTATATTCAAGCAATGATGATGCATATCAAAGTTTTGTTTTATCTAATCTTTTTAGTTGCTCGTTTAAACCTTCAATGTAAGTTAACCATGCATAATTCTAAAACTGCTTCCAAATCTTTTCCTTTCCAATTCATATACCATGTGTCTAGCATACATCCAATAAGTGAAACACCAAAATGTATCTTCCACAACCTTAATCAATCCGTATAACAATCGAAAATATTAAGGTAATATAAAATTTGTACAAAAATAAACTATAAATAAATAAAGAATTAAATATCTTTTATTATCTAATATAATTGTTAGCCCTTCACCATTATCCAATTACAAGTCAGAAGCCAACAGATTTATAAACCATGTCCATGAATCAGTATTCTTTACCTCTACAATAGCCCAAGCTAGTGGATATATCACTCCATCATCATCCCTCCCAATTGCACTCAATAGCTAGCCTTGGAATTCTGTCCTTAGAAAGCAACCATAAATGCCAAAACTTAGCCTCAAATGCCTTATCCTCTTTTCATGGCATCAAAGCAAACATAAAATCTTTTGAACTACACAAATAGATAAATAAGTACGAATATCACAACTATAGTTATTGATTATATGTATAAATTTAATTATGCTTACCTATAATAAATAATTTTTTCATTCCTTACTCGTTGTAACTCTACTATTAATCCAAAATTACTAATCCTCAACTTATGTATATATCCTTGCAGCTTGGCATATTCATTCACATAATTAGTTGTCCTCTCTTTTCTCAGTCTTCTTTTTGCTGCTCTACATATACTTGAGTTAACAAATATATTAAGTTTTTATCTGGATTCTTCAACAATCTTCTCATTCAAGATACTAGGCTTCTCAATTATTCTTTCCTTAAAATGTCTCTTAAGGAACTTAGCTAAAACCAGTTTAGGTTTGTTGGTAGTAAAACAACTATGCTTAGGATTATATGTCTTCACTTTGAAGCACTATTAATTATTGTCACAACCATTATACAATTCCTATGGGCATCTCTTGATACATCTAGCTCTGATACTATGATTCTCACTTTTCTTAAAATTGACATTATATCATGTTTGTATTGCATAATCCATAAAAAAAATCTCTAAATTCTTTAACTAATCCAAACTCCATCCCCAATTTCGAATGTGCTACCACATTAGATGAATTATGCCTAATACTAGTACTAGGTCTTCACAATGGTTCGCCAGGCTCTTCTCTGCTTGGATATTCATCACTATCAATAAAACTATCATAATCAATCGAGTCAATTTCAATTGGTGAGTTATAATCAGGAACATCAACTTATATAAAATCCTTTTCCTTGGTCTCTATCATGATCATCCAGTTCTTCATTAATCCTACTTCAACTCCTTCACCAACTCTTACACCAAATCCTTCGTTAGCTCCTTCGCTAACTATTTCACTAACTCCTTCACTAACTTCTACACCAACTAATTTGTGAACTCTTTATCAACTCCTTCACATTCCTACATGAACTCCTTTTTCAACTTCTTCACTAACATCGTCACTAGCTCCATAACTTCCCTCTTTGCCCTCGCTATCTAAATCCTCTCTTGTAGTTATAGACAATGTCTCAAGTACAAGGATTGAGGTGTCTAACAATTTAGTTACATAAACATCAATCATTTGATGGAATTTTATAAGATTAATGAGCTTTAGAAAAATTTTATTTGATTCAATCAATCTCAATGACTCACTAAATTGAAACCCATGTATATTGTAATAAGCCTTATGCACTTAAAGGTATCTTAACTCCTTTCCCATCTCACATATTTACCTGTAACTAATATAATCAAGGTCTACTTTATCAAAAACACTTATTTTCCTATCAACATATTTCAAATTCGATTCTACTACAAACTTTTCACCATAAAATAACTTTATACAACCAAATTAGGTCATGATACACCTATTCACAATTCAGGGGGAATTAATTATAGCCAAATCAAAAGAAATATTCATTTGAATATAGCAAAATCATTAACACCATATCTTAAACTTGAAAGAAAACAAGTTATTTAGCTATTATCAACTTTTATAATTAAAATTATGCCTAAGCATAAACATTTTAAGAGGTTTATCAAGGATATAAGTAGTTTGATCTTATCCTTTACTGTAAATCATT
>JANITW010000007.1:25662829-25673780 GCA_027564335.1 Erythroxylum williamsii
TCTTTACTCCAAAAAGTCAAACTTTCTAATTTCTTCAAAATTTTACACTTTCACTTTCTATTTCTTGATTTCAACTTATATTTCAATCAACTAATTCATTTTAACTTTCATAACTCATACAACTCTACTCAAATTTTAAAGTCATCAAAACCAATCACTTCATTTCTTATCCATTTCTTTTAAGCACAATAATATCTATAACATAATTCATATCCGAAAACACTCTTTGAATTCATTTTAATATTTCTAATTTCCACCGAAAGATCGGGGTCCAACACATAACTAGTCAATAGTCAACAATTCATAACTCCCATCATACATATCGAAAAATTGCAAAATCAGTGGCAGTGGAAAACTAACAAGATAGTCTTCAACTTTCATTAAGACCATTTTTACCAATTCCTCCTAAATCAATCTAGAAAACTCATCAAAGTTTCAGGTCATCTAATTTAGACACTGTTCACACAGCCAGTATAGTTCACTTTCAAGGAAAAAATTCAACCTCTTCAAGTTACAATTAGACAACACTTATTTCACGAGAAATTGAAGCCAAACATGTAAAGTTTAATTTAGCACAAACCTTACCTCATTTGCGAAACTACACAATTTTTTGTGGCAAAAACATTAAGCCATGATCAATTTGCATTTTCCAGCTTTGCTCCTACACTTATATTCTATCACTTCCAATGCCAATTACACATCAACTAGCATCCAATTGAGGCAAGAATTCAGCCAATAGGTCATCAAGATCTTAACCTAAGCACCTAGCCTTAAAAATGGCAGCATACACAATTGGCTTTTCCTAACTTTTTTCACTAATCTCACCTTACAAAACTCAATCCAAAGCCATATAAAACACCTTTCCTTTCATTCACTATATTTTACCTAATCAAACCATTACTCAACTATCAATTTATCAAACATATGACCTACCATAGACACCAATACAATTCCCATGCAATTAGGTGCACAATGATCACAATTAATATATGTAACAACAAAACAAGCCAAAAACACCATCTTACCTAAGCAAGCTTTCAACTTTCCAAGTCTTCAACTATTACACCAATCCTCTATTTTTCAACACCATACACAATCATCATGATAAAAAGGTAGAAAGCTTAAGCTTGTATGCATGCAAGGAAGGCACTTAAGGTAGAAGAGAAGAGTGATTTAGCTAGGATTGATGAAGAAAACGATGAAGAAGAAAGAGAGGGAGTAGTTTTCGGATGGGAGAGAACCAAAAGCAAGCTTCCAATTCTTTTCCTTTTGTTTTCACATGGTAATGTCGTGGATGCATGGTGGAACTCAAACATTAAATGAGTTATGGTGAGTCATCATGCCACTTGGCATGTAAAAATAGGAAAAAGACAAAAATCCATCCAATGGCTCTAATTAATTCATCCAATGATTCTAATTAATTCATCCAATGGCTCTAATTACAATCCTAAAATTATTTATCCAATATTCTATTGCCATTGGGTAGCAATTTTCACTACCAAAAATCAACCGGTTCGCCACTTGGCGGTTTTTCCGGTCCGAGAATTTTCTCCGGAAAAGTCCAGAAAAATTCCTAAAATTCCCTGAAAATATAAAACACATAACAATCCACTCCAATTAAATTTTCAAGCCCATAAACCACATTTTCCAAAATAAAATCCCATTTAGGCACAATACCGGGAATGTCATGAATGCATGTACAGTTATTTTTCATGTGCAAAGATTCACTGTTCACAAATACCAGTATGCATAAAAATGCCAAATCAGTCCTATTCACTCTCACCCCTAACCAAATTACTATTTTACCCTTCCCGTCAGGGGTGGGATGTTACATCAGGAGTATAGATACTATTGTCTATGATGACATCATATCGTCTATAAAGATGTATCATCTCTGATGATGTCATATCATTTGTGTTGACGTCGCTTCATCTATGATGACATAATATCTTTTATAGTTGACTTTCTGCTTCTTCTGTTGTTGATCGAAACTTCTCCTTTTATATACCATATGTCTAGTCCATTTTTAACCCTTCCGATGATAGAATTTGTCTTCAAGGTCTTATGAAAGTTGTAGATCTTGAAGTCTTCTTTAAAACCATCCAAAGAAAACCCTAATCTGATATCTATACGGAAAGTTATGGCAATTTTTCCAATTCATTTGTTTTTTCAATTCGTCTACTTTTTCCTTTGGTTTCGTTTGATCCTATCATCTGCTCCATTTTTGACCCTTTAGACGATAGAATCTATCTTCAAGATCTTCATAAAAATTGTAGATTTTGAAGTCCTCTTTCGAACCATAGAAATAAAACCCTAATCCAACATCTTTAGGGAAAGTTATGACAATTTTCCCAGTTTATCTGCTTTTTCCTTTGGTTTCATCTGATCCTATCATCTACTCCATTTTTGACCTTTTAGATGATATAATTTGTCTTCAAGGTCTTCATGAAAGTTGTAGATATTGAAGTCCTATTTCAAACAATCTAAAGAAAACCTTAATCCAATATTTTTATGGAAAGTTATGGTAATTTTCCCAATTCGTATGATTTTTCAATTCGTCTGCTTTTTCGTTTAGTTTTTATCTTACCCTATTGTCGGGTCCATTTTTGACCATTTAAATGATAGAATATGTCCTCAAGGTCTTCTTAAAAGTTGTATATCTTGAAGTCCTCTTTTAACGTATCCTAATGTGATCTTAATCTGACATCTTTTGATAGGGTTATTCTATTTGTCCCGTGACAGGCTCAATATGACTGAGGGCAAAATCATGTTTGATTCTTTCGGCCATAACCTTGTTATCTGTCCTAAAAATGAGATGATTCTTAAACCAATAGTTTCTTAACACATTTTATGTCCCTCCATATAATTTGATAGCATTTTGTGGGAACTCGAAAAGGATTGCTTGAATCAAAGTAAGGGTATCAGTTGGAAGAGTATGAATGGGATGTTTTACTGAACATACTTCGATATTTGATGATGTCTTCATCGGTATAGCTTCGAATAAGATGATTCTTGTTTCAAGACAAACTAGAGACATGAAGCTACAAATGATATGAAGAAATCGAAATCTAATTCAGTCTCTAAGACTTTCAATTTATGGATGGAATTTAGGTATAACGTATTGTTTTAGTCTAACAACAGTTTGAAATATTTGGGCCTTAACTTTTAGATTTCTAAACCAAATGGTTTGATTTTGGTGTCATTAGAAATTTAAGACAGGGGAGAACACTTTTCTAGAAGAAAGAGTTATGTCAGAATATCCAAGGGTATTATTGGCAAGACACTTAAGCATAAAATGACATAAGGCATAAATGGAAGGGCAAATGGGACATTTCTCACTCATTAAGGGTACAGTTGGAAGAAGTATTGTCTTGCATTTTAAGAAGAGAGAAGAACAAAATTTAAGACAAAAAGAGAGAGTGTCATGAAGAAGAGAGAAAAATATGAAGAGAAGGAGAGAAAGAAGAGAAAACAAGCTAGGGTTTAATTTTTTCTTAATCCTCAAGAGAGATTTTGAAGCTGTTCAAGAAAGGAAAAAGGGTGAGGAAGAGAAAATCTTTCCTTTAAGCTAAAGATCTCTTAAATTGGTGAAGAATCAAGGGAACCAAGAGAATCTTATCCAAGAGCAAGGGCAAAGACAACCTTGACTTGGATTTTTTCAAGCAAATTAGGTGGGTAATATATTTATAGTTATTATGTAAATGGGCATTTTGCCTATGTGTGTGTATATGCTAGAATTCCTAAATTGTGAATTACTATGATGTGTTTTATGTTATGCATTGAAATATGTATGACATTTTAATATAATTGAATTGTGATTTTAATCATGTTATGCCTTAAATTATGTCATGGCATTTTGTATAAATGAAAAGAAAGGAAAGAGCATGAAAAGTATGAAAGCATTTGATAAAATGATTTGAGCATGATTATGTGCTTCAGGTTGGCGAGAGTGTAACCATTCTGTTTGTCATGTGCACGTTGACAAGAACCTTCGCCCGGCTGCCCGTTTGTGACATATGAGCTCTGAAATTGGACTCATTTCATTCATGGGGTAAACTTCAGTTTCTCCATTTTGTTTCCATAAAACCCTCGAGCCAATTATCTGTGCATTGCATAATTTAACTGTCAAGTATGATGCATGTTTAAGTGTTATGTTTTGATGGATGAGTCTTCATGATATGTTCTATGTGATGACATTCAAATTATGAAATTTTGATCTTGAAGTGTGGATGATAAAATTGCTAGATTAAATGGGATATGTGTGTGTGTGTGTGTGTGTGTGTGTGTGTGTGTGACTGAATTGTATGGCTCGTTACCAATGGCTATAAATGTATAAGTTACTGAGCTTCGCAGCTCACCCCATTACCTTCCACTCCATAGGTGAAAAAAAACCTTAACAGTATTGATCCTTGCAAAGTTTGGCAAACACCAAGAATAAAGACTTTTGTAATTAAGTTAGTTCAAAAACTTTGGGTATTTAGAATCATATCAAGCGTAATCATTCAATTGTATCATTTTTATTTTGTATTTTTTAATAAGCTAAAAATGATGGTTTTTGAAATGTAAAGATATTATGAAAACAAGCATTGTGATCTGTATGGGCCCAAGTGATTACTAAAACTCTGATGTGTTCAATAATGATTGCATCTTTGTGACTGAAATTGTTTTAAATCAATCAGGCCGATTTAATTATCGATTTTTTCGCATATGCGTTAATTGTTTAAGAAAATTTGCAATGATATTAGATCGTTAAATGTTTCGGAGCCCCGTAATAATACTCTCTAAAATGGTTTTGTTATCACTTGTTCCCACCCCCATTTGGTTTTTCTTTGGACTGTATTCAATCTAATGTATAATATCAATTATAAGATCTTGTTTTGTAGTTTTTGCTTCTTATGTTATCAAGTTGACTACCATTTGGTTGATTTTGAGCATAAAATGAATATGTTTTTATTGATCCTGGCATAATTGTGAGGCTCAATTCAGTTAAATATCTAGGTTTTGTTAACACTCCCAAACCTATTGGTTATTATCTCTCCTCTTTTTATAGTTTCGTTATTCTACACTCTTGTGTTCTCACATTAGATGTTTTGATAAATAAACTGATTAATATAACTTGAATTATGCCTTCAAATATATGTTGTTTATTAATTAGTATTTTCTTTCGTTTTTTAACATGCATTATTAAATCTTTCTGGGAAGTGTAGATGGTTAGTGATATTGCCTTAAATACTTCAATCCAAGTTTTTTAGTCTCGTAAAAGTCTTAGCTTAACAATTACAACTCTAATCATTTTGTAGTTGTAAGGAAATAAACCTCAGAATAAGGTAAACAACACTCATGTGGAAACTAAGTCATTAACTGTAATTAAAGCAAAGAGGTTTAATCAAATCTAGAATTTGGATTCCCTAACTTTTTGAAGGCTTTGGTTATATCCCATGTTGCTAATTTTTTTAATGGTAAGCATATTCAAAATGAATAGAGTGAAAAGACTAGAATGAGTGTTGGTTAAAGGTAGTTCTCAATAACACATTAGTTGCTCAAAGGAGATTTAATGGTCTTTCAACTAATTGAACCTTGCAAATTTAAGGTGATATTTTGAGTTTGTTTTACTATTTTCACAATTTATTATCTTTTAATAAAATATATATGGATTGGATAAAGACATACCTAGAAACTATTGTCTCTCAAATTTTTAGTATCAATGATGGCAATGGAATTCGAGAAAGTCCTTAGTAGGAAAAGACTCATTTATGAGTTATAAAATAAAATGTACTCGGACCCCGATCGTAAGCATGTAGGTTATTATAGTACGGTTATCATTCCCACAAGGATTTATACCAAGCACCAATAAATTCTTTCCAGATTGTTTAAGTTAATAATAAGATTTAGAAATTAAAAGTGATATAAATAAATTAATTACGTTTGAACTTTCTGGAACAAAACTAAATTTTTAAGAAGAGGAAATGCTTTCACAAAATCACAATATTAAAATTCCCAAAAATTGTTATCAACTCCTGCTGAGGTTAATCGAAATGCTAATATTTTGGTAGCCCAAGTTTCTTTAGAAGTAATTCTTCTCTCTCAAGTTTGAATTACCTACTCTGTTTTATCATAATGCAAATTTCTCAGATATAAATGAAATAAAGATGAAATGCATAACCTTTGAGGAATAATACTTAGACACTAATCTCTTAACATGCAAGTTGTAATTGTATGATTTTAAAGAAGAGCCCAACTTTCATTGAGATCAAATAATAACTATTCATAAGAACAACAAACCATACATAGTAGAAGTTTAGAAAACAAGATTCACCCTAGAGGGTGAAACAATCTTTAAATGAAGGAAACTAGAAAATACACATCATAAGCAAACTGAAAATAAACAGAAAAAATTAAAACAAATGTTCTTGTGCCCTGGATTACATGCTTCACAGAGCTCTTACTTCCTTTTCCTCGTTCTTGCTTCTTCTTCCGTTTTTTCTTCGTGCCTCCATCTCTCTTACATTTCTTGGCCCTCCTTTTATACTTATCCTTTTTGGGAAAATAATTCATTGATTTCCTCATGACTCTCCACCTTTAATGGATCATAACAGCTCCTCCCCACATTCTTGCATGTTGTATACCTCTTCTAACCTTCCACCATTCGTTTTGGATATGAAATGATGGAATTACCCATAAAATTATGTAGTGCGATCACACCAAGAGTGATCGCACCAATGTGCAAATAGCCTAGCTTCCTGCCAAAAATCCTAAATGTGATCCCACCATACATTCTCGTGATCGCACATTGTTCTTCTTTAAATCCACAACTTTGGTTGTGCTCGAATCGTTATTCCTCACTGTCGCAGTAGACACCTCTTTCCTCATTTTTTTCACCAACTTTTCTTATCTTGCTCCCTTGTCTCTTTACAGTTAACAAAACATCAAAATTGCCCAAAAACTAAACTAAACTACTAACCAAGAACTAAAAGTACCAAAAACATACCTAAAAACATTAACACTCAGCAAATAAATAAACTTACATCACTCATAGTTCACTTTTGGGTAGTAACAAAAAATCACTTATTAATGTTATATTACTTTTATTGGTACAATTTGATTATACTTATATAATATTACTTATTTAAGGAATGCTCTACATCTATAATTAATATTGTTTCTCTACAACTTAATTTGACAATAACAATCAAATAACTTATAGTAAAAAAATGTTAAGTCATTATATAGAAAATGTCACAAATTATTTAATATTAAATTTATGCAAAAAGTTGAAAAAAGTTTTTAGGAACATTTTCACACGCTTATAGCTAAAAGATTTTACTTACAATATTACAAAAATATAGTTAAATGACTATAGTTATGAAAGTACAAAAATGTAGTAAAATATATATAACTATGAGAGCATAAAACATAACCACAAAATATTGGCTACATTTTGGGAAATGTAACTAAAAAATTATGTCTACAATTTTAGAAAACATCGCATAAAATTTTTTGCAATAGGGAATTTGTCACGACAAGGTATCACATCGGACTCGTGACAACTACTATATAACTAGGCTAAGACACTAACGGTATCCTTAATCTAACTATGTAAAGCTGACTGAATATCTTTTTTTTTTTAAATTAAGCAGCATAACGGTTGTATTTTGGAAATCCCAAAACCTGTAAACAATTTTAAAAACAATCCTATATTCACATCCAACCACAACTTCATGATTTTAAAGTACACTCAAGGAAATCTCAACAACAGTATTAACAGTTCATACATAAAATCATTTATAAAACACCAGACAATCAAAAGTTAACTTAGAAAATCATAAAGCATAACTACATAAACAAAGTTCATGAGCTATTATACATCAAAAGTAAAAACTAAGAAACTACCCACGTGTGGTAATACCCTGAAAATGTCAAAGATCCTGCGATCCACTCAGAGCTTCAAACTCACTAAATTAACTTGCATGGTTAGAAAGCGAAGAGGGACGAGTACTATAGGTACTCAATGAGTGGAAAAAACATGTAACACAAATAGAATTCGATCATATCAAGACCGTGTAGATAACCTATAAAGTGAATATACATGATATAAAAACACATAGGCTTAGCCTATGCCTCATCATATACTAGTTAGGAACCACATAAGCTTAGCCTATTAATCACCCATCCAGTAGACATAGGTTCCAATTCTAGTAAACAAACGCATAAAAACATCATAGGTTCCAATTCTAGTATACAAATGCATAAAAACATCAGATGTATAAATCAAATCTCGTCAAAAATAAATATCAGAATAAGTCAACACAATCATCTATGACACCATTAGTCGACCAAACTAATGTGCACACCCATCGATTATCGATGTTGGCTCGACTTTCATCCGTAGTAAGTCCGGACTACAATCGTCAAGAGTGTCATGACCCTAGGTGATAACCTTATCGGTGTCTAGATCCTAGATATGTAGTCACCCGCGAGTCTTATAGAAAGGTGTTGATACGACGACTCGACTTTCATGTACCAGTGATAAGGGTACGAAAGTTGTGCCCAGCATACGATTGGCCAATCAACTCTTCACCAATCACCATAATCATATAAAAAAATTAAGTACAAATAAAGTAAAGCACCATATTTTTATTTATCGGTCTAACCAATAAAATGAAACCATACTATGGCTTTAAGACAAAAGAGAACAAATACATGCAAAATACATGACTAGGTTATGCATTGAAAATTCCAAAACACTGTTTTATGCAATAAAAATCATCTTTTAAAATCCAAATGCAAAGTTGTTAAAAAGCGTAGCTCCAGAAAAATAAAGTATTATTCTTTGTACTTTAAACTCATATTTGTAAAAGAAAATAACATTTCTCAAAATGTGTAATAAAAATATCAGTTTCAAAAACCATGTTGAAACATTATTTCATATAATAAAAATTATCTTTTGTACTTCAAATGCTTAGTTATTCAAAACAATAACGTTTATTAAATACCTAAACATATTAGCATATATTTGAAATTCAATTTTACAATACGTTGCCTAGGTTCAAAATTCACATACCAGTTATCCTACTTATCTTAGGGTGTTCTAATCCTATTAGAGAAATACAGCTTCCCCAAATGTATACACTCTCTTAGCTTTAACAATCCTGAGTACGGGCTCCTTGATTCACAACTCCTGAGCCTTTGTACATAAAAATGATATACAATGAAATTACTACCTAAACATAAATTTCCTATTTATACACCCTCACATAGTTGTATAAAACTCAATATCACGCCCTATAAGCTATAGAATTTGAACATTAAACTTCTCACAGTTTTATTTCCTTAGTAGTTACATTAGCTTTTCACTTGCATTTTCTACGGCATTTGATGCCTTTAATCCCATACTTACTCATTTTCAAACATAATTAAGCACATCTTTATCCTAGCATATTAGCCTTTACTTGTCAATCTAAGCAACAATTCAAGTTCAGTCTAAGTAAACATAAGAGTGTTTTCCAATGCATACCATCATAAAAGCCTTAAATCCTAAATCAAGTTCACTTAGGCATTTTATCAAACACCTAATGTGCATGATTTTCAAATCACATTTCCAAGACTTTATCATAATAATTCATGCTCATATCATGTCATATAGTAACACTTCCAATCAATGACACATTTCGCCACTCCATTTAATCCAATTTCCTTCATTTAAGCTACATTTTATCAATTGTACAACTCATTACATGAATCCACCTCTTAGCTCATTTCATTAATCCACCTCTTCTACATCATTTTGACCTAAACTTAACCAACACACATCTTCTTCATTCTTCATCATCAATTCACACCATACATATATAATTAACAACATAGAATTCATTTAAACCATCAATTTCAAAAGATATTCAAAAATTCACAAAGTTTCACCTAAAGGGAACAATTTCAATTTTGACTTAAAGAACCCTCTCCATGACACTTTTCATTCATCTAAACCATGTTTCATACATATTCAAGCATGGAGAACAACATATCTTAACATCAAACTCAAAATCATAATGTAGAGAGAGACGAGACAAAATTTACCTAAACCTTCCTTTGATGATATTTTCAAATCCTTTGAGATTTTCTAAAATCTAATGATAGATTTGATTTACTTGGCCCCAAATAAGCTTAGAACACTTTGGTTTGAATTGAAAAACCAAAAAGAATGGCCAAAATTTTCTCTTCTTCCTCTCTTTTCTCCTTTCTTCTCCTTTCTTTTAATTAAAACAAGATGGTTTAAGTCTTAAGTAATGGGATGCACGACCATGAATGAAGAAAGGTCTAGAATATTGACTCTTCTTTGACCAAAATATGGTAAAATTATCTTTTTGCCCTTAAGTTATATGAAATTATCATTTTGCCTTCCAAACTTTCCTAAATTTGCCATTAAGACCAAAATTTAGGAATCTCTAAAACATTTATTTTTATTTTGGTCCTTGGACTTTTGGAAATAATAACTAAGCCCTTAAATTTATAAAATTATATATTGGTCCTCCAAGAAATGAAAAATTATGTTTAAGTCTTTGACTTTTAACAATTTGTAATTAAGTCCTTATGTACAACAACTTTTCCAATTAAGCTTTCTAAGTGTCCAATAAATCTATAAATCTTGTCTAATCACCTCTAAGGCATTAGAACACATTTAACTTAACCACCATGGTCATATCCATCCAATGAATTCGGTTTTACACACTTAGAAGCTTATATTGTAACACCCCACTCCCGAGTGACCCGAACCCGATATCATTGGTGATATCCGAGTCCGTGCCCCGCGAGGGTGGCATACTACATCAGTCGATTAAAACTCAGTATAACATTTTCTCCTCTCTTTTTTTTTGAACCATTCATTAACGCGACATAAACAGTAAGAAACTTGAGCCCATGTTCACAATTAATCATTTTCAGTTATTACAGTCAT
>JANITW010000007.1:25712356-25723665 GCA_027564335.1 Erythroxylum williamsii
CAATAACAAAAGCATATTTCACCTATCTTAATCTCATGTAACAATTTACATTCTTGAATTTTCTTTTTCTTTGCACACGAATAAGTCACCACAAATTCCTCATTTAATGTCAATTTATAATTCAAAATTTCAAGAAAATTTCAGGGTCCAACAGGTTTGGTTTAGTCCATTCTGTATGTCAAGTGCACTTCAACTAAAGGTTTCTCTTACTTGCCTGCTAGTGGCATGGAGCTTCTTCATGGACTCCCTCATGTTTACGACTATGCAAAAACTACTATGTGGGATTGTGTTAGTTCATTCTCTTCACGACTATATAGGATCATTTTGTGGGAATGTGTTAGATCGTTTTGTTTATGGACCTCCCAAATCATTTTGATGCGCTTATGTGTTGACAAGTTTATTGAATGCATTATTTGGGTTGCTTATAAATTGCTTGATGAATTGAGAATTAGGAAATATGTGTTTCATGATTCATTGTGAATTTTGCAATAGTTTTTACGTGTTATCAATTATAAAACTGTTACCCACGAGCTTTAAGCTCACCCCCGGTTCTCCCCATCTTTATGTGATGAGCAAGAGATCCAGTGATCGAGTATAAAGGCATTACTTCAGATTATGCTTATTTAGTATTTTAAGTTAGTTTTTGTAAAATAAGGCTTTAGTTGCATTTTGAGCAATTCTATTTTGTGTAAATTATGTATTTTGGGACTATGATGTATTGTGGCTTTAAATGCCCATTAAAGCTTTGTAAAACTCTTATCTTTTGATGATAACAAAATATGATTGTGTTTTTGCTCATAACTCTCAAAGTTTGTACATTGCATTTTTAAGCATTCATAAGGGTAAAATTTTATGTTCTGACTTCTGGGGCAAAACTAGATTGATTTAGGCTGAATTAGACAAAGTTTTTTTTTCTTGATTTCCAATGATATAAAGTATGAATTTTATGGATATTGGGATTGGGAGATATGATCCTTATAAGTTAGTAATGCTGCACAGGATGCATATAGGATGACTATAGTGAAAGATGCTAATTTGTTGTCTGTGATGAATCAATTGAGCTGAGATTTGGGAGTTTAATGAAATCAATTTAGTAATTAAATATTTAAGGAGTGATATTGCATTAGAAGAAGTGAATTTGGGAAGATTATGAGTGAAAGTGATGCTAGAATGGTTGTAGAAACCATTGGAGATGCTTTGGAGGGACTTTTGTCTCACCTATATCTGTTAAATGGACTTTAGGTTCTCTAAACGAACCTTATTGGGTATGAAAATGTCCCCAGGCCAATCCATGTCTGTTAAACGGATGTTACGTTCATTAAACGGACCTTTACAGGTCTAGAAGACATCCCAGACCTCGTGTATGTTTGTTAGGTAGATGTGTATGTCCATTTAACGGACATACATTGTACACTTTCTTAAATTCGTGATTTTGACCCTCTAGATGATAAAATATCTCTTCAGGGTCTTCATTATAGTTGTAGATCCTGAAGCTCTCTTCACAACTGTTTTAAAATTACCTCAATCTGATATCTCTAATGAAAGTTATGTCAATTGTACCAAAACAGGTACAATATGAAGGGGGCACAATCATGTCTGGTTCTTTTGGCCATAACTTAATCATCCGACCTCCAAATGAAGTGATTCTTAAACCAATAGATTCCTAACACATTTATCTGTCACTCTATAAAAAAATTGGTAGCCTTTGGTGTTTATTTGAAAAATATGGATGGAAAGAAAGTGAGAGAATCAAATAGGGAGCATGACTTGGTTATGAACACACTTTGGCTTTTTAAGCATATCTTGATCTATACTGATCGAATAGGAAACTTTTGGGATGTTATAAGAATGAAGATGAACCGATGATGGCTAATGAGAGTGCATGGAAATAACCCTGTAAGGTAATACGCATGGTTAGTTTTATGACATCTAGATAGTTGGGCTCCAAAAATGGGGTCCAATATAGTATTCCATTAAAGCAATTAGGTTTATGTCCAGGTTGGGGGCTAGGTTTAGGAGTATCCTAGGATTTGAATGAATAGTTTTAAAATATGAAATGAACATGCATTGTTTTTAAATGAACCTCATGCATAGTTTTGTATTGTTTTACATGATTTGAAATTGTTTTCTTGAAGTATAAACTAAAATTTTTTAAAATGTTTTAAATGGAAGGAGTGAATATGTCGCCTTGAAAAAGAACTCGAGGAGCTCTGACTTGATCTAGCTCTCACTAAGGAAGTACAAATGAATCGTATGTCTCGTAAGATGCTTGGACACACTCTGCTCCTAATTCTAAGACATTTAGTGTGCAGCATTAAATGCCACTGCCTCCTCCTCCTATGCCTACTATAGATCTGCGGTTTTTTCAAGCCTTTTCTCAGGCTTTCACATATGCCATGGGCCAAGGGTCACAAGTTTTGATGCCAGCTTCGGTGGAGAGGAGTGGACAGTATGATTTTTGATTATCGATAGATCAAGTACCGTCGGTAAATAAGGCGGGAGAAACTGGCGACGAGTTAAAGATTTGACATTACCGATGGATTATTAGCGACGTATAATTCCATCAGTAAAATTTAAATTAATATGTCATCATCTCTTTGCGATTGAACGTTATTAACTTAATCAAAATGAAGTCGTTTAGTTATCTCGAACCATTTTCTTCTCCTCCCTCCTGCATCATCTCCTCTCCTCCAGCGACGACTCCCCCCACTTTCTTGTTAGACATCAGTGTTGTGGTCGGAGTCGGAAGCTTGTCCTCTTCTCCTATATCTATTGCATTTTCGTGAGGTATATTGTAAATGGTTTAGTTTCTGTTGAGTAATATTTTTTGTTTATTTGATTTGTTTGGTATGTTTGAGTAATTTGTGAATGGGTAAGAACAATTAAGGTTGAAATGTTAGTGTTAGAAGGTTGTGTTCTGAAATTTTGTTATGATGTTGCAAAGGTTGTTTGATGCACATTAGGTGTTTGTTGAAATCCCTCTTCTTTGTTGTGATTGTTTTAGTTAGAAGATTAAGTTGGTTAATTCTTCATAATAGGTGTCTCAATTGTTTGGTTCGTTTTGGTCTATTTTCAAGTGCACCTAATAATTCTTTAAAATTTGATAATGGTTTTGTATTGTGTAAATGCATAAAGATGGTTAGAAATATGTTCTAATTGAAGAGATGATACATATAGATTGGAGCCTATTTTTTAAAAGTAGCGATATGTACATTCTTGAAAATACCAACGATACTTATAGAAAATAAGGTCTAAAATATGTAATTGTTCAAACTACAATTTGACAACATAATTAGATGCATATCATATTTGACTTGAGTTCAAGTCTTAATGCAATTGTTTTCTCCTCTTTACATCCCTTTTGGTACAAAAGCAAAGATGAAGGGATTCTATTCTCACCATTCCATTACAATTATTTTATTTGAAAGTCAATTTTTGTCTAACAATTAGATGAAACAATTATAGATCTTTATGAGTTGCCTAGCCTTATTATATAGATATTTTGCCTTTTAATATGTAAATGGCAATACCAATAAATGGGGGGATTCCTAAACATTGTTGTTTGGAATATTTTGCAAAAACTTTTATTTTACGGCCACTTGCCATGAATCACCAGTTGTACTTTTCTTAACAAACTATATGGTCTTTGGTAAATGTTGGTGAAATGTTAGAATTCATTTTGTAAGTATTGAAGCATTAAGATTTTAATGAAAACATTACTATCTAATTTACCCATAAGAGAAAATACTTTTAAAAAAAATACATAACTTGTAATATTCTTAAGTTAAATAAAAATATAAAGGTAATTTTTGTTACAATTTTATAATTTAGTGAAATTTTATTTTTGGCGGAGTTTATATGATTTTCAAACTTATGGTAAGTTCAATTTCAAAAGAAGATGGTGGGAGCACCTCACTAAAAATTCAAACACTTAGATGAATGAGTGATATCTTAAAAGGACATGTAAAATTAAAGTATTTGAGCTTGATGAAGAAGGTATAATAGTGTTTACTTTGTCTTGTTTGTGTACTGATTTACTTAAAAAGTGTCATAAGTTTTACAATTCGATTGAGACTTGTCTTTGTATATTCTATGTTGTTAACTATGAAGCAAACTAATAAGTTTAAATTGATGTTTTTGGTAACATTTAATTAAACCCTTAAGAGACTATAACTCCTCCACAAGGGACACCTAAGGGTTTAAAGATTTGTGACATATGCTAAATGTGATAGTATATTGTGGAATTGTTTTTGTTTTAGTTAAGTCTAAGTTAATAGTTAGGTTTTTACTTGTTATTGATTACTTGAGGATAAACAATGAGTAAAACGGGAAGAAATTTGATAATTCTATATTTTAAATATTATTAGGAATTAAATTAGTTATTATTTAAATTAGTTACTATTGTATGATAATTTCATATGTTTTGCTCATTGTCTTGTATGCGATGATTTGAAGGAGAAATTTTTTTTGAGTGCAATTTGATCAAGGAGATATTATAGTCATTTAGAAGCTAACTTGAAGGGAAAAATTTTTGTAGAAAACATCAAAGGTCAAGTCTAGTTTAAAGATGCTAGAAAAATAGAAAAGTTTTTGGAGAAGACAAATATGTCTAAGACATGATGAAAGAGACAAATGTTAGTAATACACTAGATGAAAGAAGCTAAAAGTAGAACAAAAAGGGTGCCAAATTTGTTTATGTAACTAGTGTTGTATTGTCATGCTTTTATATAGAAAGTTTTGTAACATTACACACTGTCTAGCGTTGAATAAACATTCCAGAACTTGATGCTAATGGGTGTTGGTTGTTAAGCATAATTGAATAAGGTTGCATTAAAATTAGAAGTTTAAGGAAATTATGGGTCTATTTTGTAACCTTATCTGTAAATACCATTATTAAGTTTAACATAGGAGATTGTTGGAAAGTGTTTAATAACCACCTTACTTGAATTTTCATAGTTTTAGTGTTTCTTATCATAAAAGGAGGATTAGAAGAAATGTGATAGATTCTCTAATTCTTTCTCTTATGTTACAAATGATTCATTTTTTATTTTATTTTTATTATGTTTAATGGCAAAAGATCCTAGTTAAACTTAGAGATGTAGCTGAGGTTGGATACTTTAATTATTTAATACATGTGTTTAATTATATGTTTGGTTGAATTTATTATCTTATTCTTGATTGTTGAATTTTCGCTTGATCACTATTAATTCAATCTTAAGAATTATATGAATGATCACAAGATGGAGCGGTATTTGTGCATTAGAAGACAAAAATGTTAGGTCTAGAAACCAAAGTGCCTTAGACTATTATTTTATCAAAAAGATTAACTAGGCTCAATAAGTTTATATAGCTTAAATTGTGGATTGAGAGATGGTAGTTATCTAATTGAATACACGTATGTAATTTAAGAGAAGACATAAATACTTTAAGTTAATTGTTATTTCAATCAATATTATAACTCTTACATTATACTTGGAATTCCATACTAGTGAAACTCCAAATCCTAACGTTGATCTTATTGATTTCTTTTTAATAATTTAGTTGTATTATTTTTGTTAATTTAATAGTTTAATTTATCAAATCTTATTTCTTAATTTATCAGTTAATTAAGGTTAATAGACGTAATGATATAGTTCTTGTGGGATTAATGCAATTATAGATTGATATCTTGAGAAACCTATGTGCGCGTAACTTTAATTATTTTCTTTACTCTTATATTAAGGAGCAAAATGTGGTTGAGAAAAAGCTTAGAAGTTTTTAAAGGACCTTTAATTATTCTAGTTATAATATTAAAACCAATTTTTTTTAAAATTAAAACAATATTATCAAGAAAAAAGCCTTAAAAAATATAAGTACACAATTGAGACTAAACATATAGTTTGAAGAACAAAATTGAGTTATGGTTACTGGTGGATACAGAGTGTAATTTTATTGTAGGAATGATCCCTTTTTCAAAAGGGGGATGTCCATTTTATAGGAAAAATTCTGTCGAATTTTCAATAGGCTCCTCGTATAACTCATGACCTTTATTGATTATGATATTTCATGGCAATTGTTTTAATATATGCCGCTTTGTAAAATGTGACCGTTTTTGGGAATTGGTTGTAGGATCTCAATTGTTGGCAGTACTTATATTTTCAAGGAGATTGAAGAGAGGCCTTAGCAGGTATTAAAATGACATTCATATCCTCATAACTATGGATTTCAACAATGATTTTTCACACATATTGTGTCAAATATTGAATTCAAATTCTTATATAAGTAGAAAATTCAAATTCTTATATAAGTATAAAATTACTTCTTATATTAGGTTGGTTCAGCCTGGATCGTGTTCCAGAAATATGACTTCTAAATTTAAAGAACGGATTGATCTTGAGGATTATGTGTGGAAGAATATATCTTAGGTAATAAAGGAATTTTACTTTCAAGAGTTTGAGGTACAATAAACATTTATTTTTGTTTTATATTGATTTATATACACTAATTACATCTTCTTATTTTAGAATTTTTTTTTCTAAGATTCTGGTATCGACGCCATCATACATAGACTATGGGAGAGGTGAGCTCGTATATGTTATCATAACTTTATTGGCAAGGCTGGTGTACAATCACATTATATTTCAGAGCAAATATGGAGTTGGTGGCAGGAGTATTGGAGAAGAACTGAGGCAATGTGAATCTTAGGGCATAACTCCACCAACAGATGTAGAGGCCTAGGGGAGAGAGTCTTCTTGTACATATGGGAGGATCAATAACCTACCACGAGCATGCATAGAGACTTGTAAGTATTTAAACTTCACACTTATTTTGTACATGTTTTACTTTGCTGTATTATAGATAATGGTAATGGTATAAATGTTTGGTGCCATATATGGATGTGTTGAGTTTTTTATTTGTACAACAGGGGGACATATCATAAGAATAGGGGAAACTCTGTGAAAATTTTTATTAAATATAGTTCACATTTAACCATTTAGGTTAAATATGCAAGTAAAGTCTTTGGGTATTCCTCCTACACCTACTTAGCTGAATGTATGTGAAATTAATGCCTTATTATTATTTCTTTTATAATCATTTAGTTTTACGATCATGAATAATCCTTTACTAATGTAAACATTGGTTTCTAATAGGACCAAATACAACAAACCATTCAACGATATTCTCAGGAGGAACAACCTGTTGATGAGACTCAGACGTATTTTGATGTTCTCGGTGGTAGGGACCGTCGTGGACTGATATTTGAGCTATGTTCATTTGTGAATACTTGTTATTTGCAATCCTCCATGTCCAATACAACAACGTCTACTAGATAAGCACAATCGTCGGAAGTTACCTAGCTTCAAGCCACAGTGGATATATTGATGGAGAGGGTGACTCACATTCAAGAAAAGATGGACCAAATGGCTCACGTGCAAGAGCAAATGGAGCAGATAGTTCAACTGAGACAAGAGCTGGAGTAATTGAAGGGGAGGGTTAGCACCTCAAAGCACCCATGATCACCAGGACATTAGGATTGTTGTAGTCATTTGCTTTCAATTACAAAGATATGTTATGTACACTGTAATGTTTTAATTATGAATTAAGAAAATTTAAACTTTATATCATCAATCAACTTCTTTTTAAACAAATTAAATATATAAACACATAAATTTAATATGCACAGATAATTCACAATTGTTGAAATTATGCATTTATCATAAGATTATCAAATAAAATTTAATGCCAAGATTTTTAAAACAATTCTAACTTCCAATCATTGACGAAATATAGAAAACTGTCGAAAAATGTTTAAACATTATCGACGGAATAAATTATACAGTTGGTAAATTGTTTGTTTTATTTATCGACCGTTCTTGTTAATCTGTTGGTATCTCTACGATAATTTACCAACGATCAAGGTGTCTGTCGGTATATTTTACCGAAGGACGGACATATGAAATTTTTTGTCGTTATAATTACATACGTCCATATTAACGACGCTTTCGTCTATCGTTCAATTCTATCGGTAGATATTAATACTGACGGAATAAGTGAATTTAACGTTGGTTTTCTCCGTTGGTAATTCATTGATTTCTGGTAGTGATATTTACAAAACATCTAAGATCTTTGGATAACATGAATTATCATATCCTAATATGATTTTGAAATACCTATGTCAAAATAATCAAACTGAATTTTCATAAAAATGTGAGTCGCTATAATGTTGTTGTTCTTATTATTCTCAAGTTTTCCAAAAAAATAAGACACTAATGGGGGAATGGTTATTGAGAATAATCAGTATTTTCCTCATAATTTTTTTCATCGTTTTTGTGAAATGCATGTGTTAGTTAATAGTATTTAATATTTTTTTAAAAATTAATAGTTTTTTTAATGAAAATATAGATCTTTAAATGCTAGTATTAACTTTTATTCAACTACTCCTCTATAATTTTATGCTAATATGTATTATAATGTATTTGGAGCTAAATATAAATCAACCATTGACTATTGAATAAATTTAAAGATTTTAAATAGTTTTTTCAAAATTAAAATACTCTTTTAATAAATTATTGAACAACTTTTCTAATGTTAGAAAATATAATATTCAACATATATAGAATGTCAAGAAATAAAAATTTAAATATGGAAAAATCTAACTAATCCAATTATATGAACTTACTGTGAAATAATAATTTTATTAGTTTATTAAGTAAAATGTTAGTTCTTAGGATTTTATAGGACCAATTCCCAGTTTTTCTAGTTGGATAAATTTGTTTTGCCAATATCATAATATCATATGCTTACGCCTTTATTACATTATACATATATTCTAGAAGTAGGTAAGTATCCCTTTTTAGAAAGTAAATAAGAATATCATTAATACAAGCTCCAAATGAGCTAAAACCCAATACAAAACCATTACCCCACCTAAAATAAGTTTAGGTTGCTTGAAAAGAACCTGTTATGAATGTTAAAAATCAAAAGGACCTATACATCTTAATACAAGCTGATAATAATTAAGAGTTTAAGAGGGTACAAAATGTTGAGCTTGAATAATGAATACTTTTAGTACTACACTAGTTCCTAATGCAACGTCCACTTTGAGATCTAAATGATGTTGTTGTCCCAACTATATTCCTCACTATTGTAGTTTATCTGATCTTGTTTAAGAGCTTTTGAAAAATGATTATAGCATTAGTGTGAGTCCCTTTAAAAGTTATGTTGTTTATTTCAAAACTTTATACTATATCATTAAAATCAAGTCTAAACATGTTATGATTATCTTTTGTAGTGCATTGGAGTTTCACCACCCAAGGTATAATTTTTGTCCATTGAGTGGGAGGATATGAGATATTGTGGAGCATGAGAATATGGTTCCAAAGAAAGTTGGAGGATTAACAATTGAAATACAAGTATCCATATCTTTTTTGACATATAATATTAGTGGGTTCAAGTTGATGGACCATTAAAGTAACTTTTTGTTCCAATTGTCCTTTAATGGCAAGCTATAGGATAAAAGTTGTGCTAGGGATAAAATTTGTATTCAATGCTAATTTATCCCATTTTACTATATTCTAAGAGCATGTGAACAACTTCCTATATAAGATATTTGGGTAATGCATGCATTTGATGTTGAGCCAAGATATGGAATCGTCTTTGGAGGAGTTGGAATGTACGTAGTAAACATTTAATAGACTATGTTTCTTATGCCCATATTTAGTATTTTTGCTTGTTATTTGAGATTTTTATATTATTTTTGACATTTATTTTGTTTTTAGCATGTTTTCAAGTCTCAATTGCCATTATGGATTAAAGGAGAAGAATTAGGTTGAAATGGGGTGGAATATGGAAGAATTGAACCTATTTTAAAGGTATACACTTGTGTGAAGATGTACATGCCCATGTGAGAAACATACATGAATATGTAAAGGCATAATACCAACAACTATAAACGTTTAAAGTTTTAAAGTCACTATTTTTACTCATGTAAACATACATGCCATTTTAAGTAACATACTTGGTCTTGTCCCATGCTTGAGTAACTAACTAAGAACATGTACCACCGCATACTAGAGTGTTTTTTAGATTCACGGTCACTCACACGACCATGTAGGTGATCGAGTGTAATGCAAAAACCCTAATTTCGTAATATAAAAGGCAATTATGAAGAAGAGATGGGGGACAAGAAATTATAGTTGAGAGTTACGACCAAATTTAGAGTTAGAGACACAATTATGAACCTAAGACGAAGAAAGTACAAATATTACTTCAAATATCCATTAGTGGAAAATCTTTCATCAAATTTTCAGGGAGATTTCAATAGAAAAAAGGGGGATGTATATCTATGGATTCTTTTCTTTCTAATTATTCTACTAAACTTTGATATTTTTTTTGTTTTCTATATTTATGAATTAAGTAGTTTAGTGCCTATGTATGATGAACCCTAAGTTGGGATGGATACTATAATTTGATCTTTTATTTAATACAATTTGATTGATTGTTTCATCATAATTTAATTACAAATTTTTATTCTTGAATTAATATGTCTGATATATTAATTCAATGTTTGATTTCACATGATTGAGATTGATAAGTCCTTTATTATCAATAGATATATCTTAATTGGAAGGATTTGCATGTGAACCTAGAGATAGGTTGAATATAAACAATCTAGATTAAGATCAAACTTAATAGTGAAATTCACAAATTGAGTAATACGATCTTAGGGATTTTAGAAAGACATTTTAGTTAATCAAATGAGGATTAGTTATTAATAATTTTGAGAGAAATATTAACATAAGATAAGAATTTTCATGGCCTAATGATCAATAATTGAATTACTTAATAAAGGGTTAATACTTAAGAGATCTTAGGGGAATTCATTATATAAGTACTAGTTATTTTGATATAGGATTAATCTTTGTGTTAACTTTGTCTTGATTTATTATTGTGTTGAATGTTAGTTTAGTTTAATTTTAATTAAATCATTATCTCATTTGTCGGTCAGATAAAAGAAAATACGTTAATAGTAGTACTTGTAGTCCTTGGGGGATTGACCTATACTTGCCAGTGCTAGCTATAACTACACTATCCAAACCTTTTGAGCTTCTTCTATCCATCTTTAAAAATTGTTCTTTATGATTAATTTCTGTAACATCCCGTTACCGGCGTGACGGGTATGTCAATAATTTGGATTGGGTTAGAGTTGGGTACAGGCAAATGTAACATTGTGCATGCATTATTGTTTTTATCGATATTGGTAACGGATTATTGACTGCACAAGCAGATATATATATATGTACATACATGTATGACAATTCCCGACTTGA
>JANITW010000007.1:25860101-25871656 GCA_027564335.1 Erythroxylum williamsii
CTAAGCCGGAAATGTCATGAATGCATGTATACCATGTGCAAGTGCAAAACAATCATCATTTATCGAGGCTATATGATATATGTTCATGCCGAGATATAATTTAATACCTCTAACCTGTCCCAATTACCAATAAACCTATCCTATGAGAGATAGGATGTTACAAATTATATTTGAATGGGATCCTAGCCTACTAGAATGATTAGAGTAATCTTTCCAAATAGTAGTAAGTAATATTATTTTGAATAAGATAGTGGGAGTAATCAAATACATGATTAAATTCTTAATCATAGTTGGTAGTCATGACATATTATCAATTACTTGCTCTTTTGCCTTTAACTTTTGTTTTGAATGGAATTTACCTTGTTTGATATAATTGATAGTAAGTTAGTGAATCAAATTTCTTAGATAAAGGTTATGTTTGAGAAGACTTCTCAAAGTTGGATTAAAAATAATTTTATGTCCATTATGTTTTTTTTTGTTAATCCATGTTAAAGATTTGGTATTAAAGTTTTACAAATATGTCAAAATCATATATATGATAAAATGTATTAACATTTTGGGTTGATTAATGTCTTATAAACTTTGATGGCAATATGTAAGATGTATCTCACACCATGATAGCAAGATGCAAAAGGTTACATGGTGAAGACCTAAAAGGCATAGTACCTTTATGCAATTGCTTAATTCAATTTAGCAGACTAAAAGCATAAACATGGACATCAATTAAAGGCTTTGCTATAGTATGATAATATTTTCATTATAAGAAATTATCGCATAACTTTTCTTGCCTATACGAAATATGATAGAGATCATATGTATTTCTAGTTCATATTTATGAGTATTTGATACTATATTTAGGTTCAACATTGTTATAATGTTCAATGCATGATAAAAAAATAAATTGTTAACTAAAAGTAGTTAATCTAAGTTTATATGAATAACTTTTATATGTTGGATCAAAGAAGACTTATGCTTAATATAAGTGTCAAGAATAAAAAGTTGAATAACCAAGACTATCCTTTTATGTCATTTTAGTTAAATCAGCATAACGAGAATCATAAAGTTACATACTTAGATATATGTATCCTTTTGATTATGAATCTATGAAACTTTTGAAGCTTGTTAAGTTGAAGAATAACCAAATCAACCTTTGGTGAAAGGATGATGATGGTATTGAATTCTTAAATTTATACATGTGATGTATTGGATGGAATGACAATTTATAAAAGGATGACACTTGTCATTCAATAGATTAATAATGCATTTATATGATATAGTCATATATATTAAATGAAATATTGATTTAAATATTTTGAAAGTTCAATTAGTTTAAATCTAAGCAGAAATTAAGCCTTAAGAATGTTGAAGCACATTGATGAGATCGATGTAGTGAGTTTTAAATTTTTTGATTATCTATAAGGAATGAGATTCTCTAATGAATATCTTCACAGCTAAATTCATAAGAGTATAATTTTATGTAAGGAGAAAGATATTGTATAATGTAATATTATTTCTTTTATAATTATGCCTAGTATTATAACTTACCTTTAGTAGTTCCAATTAGATCAATTAGCAAGATTTCATATTAAATTTAATGATTTTGGGATATGATGCTTAGCTGAAGCATTTATTATCCATTAAGTTTAGAACTAAATTGGATGATAAAAGGTTATGATATATTCAAAAGCTTGGATATAATATTACAGTCCCATTAAAAAACTTGTTTGCTTCAATATATATATATAGGAGAATGGTTCTCAAGATATGTAGTGGAAGTAAAATGAAATTTGAAAGGTTTAAATCTCATGACAATACATCTAATTAGAAATAGTGTCTTTGTTAATACATTTAATGTATAGTTGAAAGGGTATAAGACATTAAAATTTTAACTTTTATGATGAATTCAAATATTTTTTTTTTGGAGTTGATTGTGAGTTTGTCTTATCTACAAGAAGGTTAGTGAGTGTATAGTTGGTAACAGCTAAATTCTAGGAAATTTATAGAGATATATTGGAATTTGTTTACCTATTCTAAGTGTAAGTACATAGATAATGTAGTAAAGATGTTTCGTATTTGAGATATCTTATACTTGTAAAGTATTAAAGGTATCCATTATTCTATGTATAAGTTGATATTTGAGTTCAAGGTTATATAGATATTAACTTTAGAAGCAAATCCTAATGAAGATTTATTTTACTTAGAACAATATCATTTTAAAATTGGAAAGGTTTCAATGTAGCAATGGTTACTAATTAAGCCATAATGCTTTTTTATTTAGTGAAAATGATTAATTGGATTAGTATGTTCTTTAAAAAAACTTGATATAGTTCCTCATTGTTCAAAACAGTAACATACTATAGAAAATTAGAGCCTTTAGGCCTACAAAAAGAAGTTAAGGTCTCATCAAAGATCCAAGTATATATTCGGCAATTATTGTGATGATAATTATGTTGAAAGTTGTAAGAGTTAAGTAAGTGCTCACCACAGAGAATCTTATAGAATTTTCTCACTAAACCATTGTCTTAGCAATAGCATGATGGTTATATGGTGATATGGTATAAGACATTTAAACGATTGGCTTAGTGCAAATGGGAGATTGTTGGTTTATGCCCTATAGCTAATTATTTGGTTTTATTTTTATGATAAAATAATTTAAAGACAATTTTTATTATGTACATATTTAGATTTATATGATAAAGTCCATGGGATAATAACATATACAAATAAAATTTTGATGAGATTTATATTACATTTGTGTATTATCTCTAAATTACTCCTAGTCATTATTTTATTAAAACTAGATATTAAAAGAACGTAAAATGATGAGGACACATTATGCTTTTTCTTTATAAAGGAAGTAGTTGATCTTATAAACTAAAATATGGAGATAGTTAAATAAATGTGTAGGTGTTTATTAAAGAACAAGTTTACTATACTGATCCTATACAAGAAATTAGTTTGAAACATTACTTATATATTTATGAAATTGTCATTGAGATGATTGTATAAGTGATCATTTGACTTTAGATCTCCAAAGTTATCTTGTATAGGGATTGTTATATTTTGATACTATTTATGATCTATTCTAGTTAAGAATAGGTCAGTCGGTAGTCATTATGTAATAGCTAGTTTATAAACCTACTAAGGGAATAAAGTGTTAGATTACTGAATTACATCATATTAGAATGAATTTGGTGATTGGGATATAATTTTATGATTTCATTCACATGCATAATATGACCAAGCACACATAAATTTTGATTTAGAAAAATTGCACTCAATTGACATATTCTAGGGTATGAAAGTTTCTAAATAATTGTGACATGATTGTAGTTTCTAAATAATTGTGACATGATTGTGCATTTCTAATGTCTTGAATTTTGATTTACTAATAAAAAGAATTGATGGATTACAAATAGTAATTTGGAGTTATTTGTCAAAATTGGAAGATTGATGAATTAAAATGTACATTTAGACTAGGAAAAATTTCAAGTAACAAGACAATTGACATATGGAAATTTTTGATGACTAAGCCTATAAATTGAGTGAAATATGGCAGTAGACTTGAGTGACAAATAGCCAAGAGAATTGACTGACAAATGGTAGAGGAACTAAGTGACATTTGGCAACTTAAAGAGTTGACACGTGTCATGTTTGTTTTCTTGACAAGTGTCTTTCAACTAATCTTACACCTACACCAACATAGACACTTCCAGCATCAACTTCATGTTTCTGCTGTATTCTTTCCCTCTTCTTCTTCTCACTATAGAAACTCACTTTTCCCTCACATCTTGAGTTTTTTCTCTAAATTCTATCCATTACGACCTCAAATCCTTTATCAATTTCTTCGTAAAGATAGTTATATTCTACTTTCTTCTTCTTGTCTCTACTGGAACTCATCCTATTCCCTCATAATTCCTGAGATGATCTTGCATGCATGTGAGGCAAAGCAGGCTTGATACATTAAGGTGGCATTTTGGTTGAACAAGTAAGTGAAATAATGATCTTTGTGGCTTGTGTTAATAGAAGTTATGATGAATGATTTGGGATGGATTGAATGTGCCACCGGTGTTAACATTATGCTGGAAAATGATGAATGAAAGAGGTATCTTCTGTTATGTTTTTGGATGCATGAAAATAGTGGTTTATGGGTTGTTATATGGATGATTTAATTTGGGATTTGAAGTATAATTAATGATGAATTCATGCTAAGGATAGGTGTTAATGAAGTGGTTTCAAATATGGAAAAGTTAGGACTGTATGTATGATGGTATAAAGTGAATGGTAATGTAACAAATAAGCAGATTTTTGGGAGATTTATGTAACCATTATGGTAGCTAGACTAGTATGAAATGAAATATCTTTGTAGAATATGAATTTTGGAAAATTTTAAGTGGTAGCGATGTCCTTAAGTAGGCGAAATTCATGGAGAATTGAGCAAGAAAGATTGTGCATGATCGTGGCCCTCAGTGCATGATCGTGGCCTGATTACTTGCCTTCTATCATGATCTTGACAAGGTTCCCTATGATCGTGGGCCTAGTTCTAGACTGATAATTTATGTTTTGTGTACATGTTGAACTAGCTAAGGAAAAGTCACTCTAAATTGGTGTATTTGGTCTTGATTAAGGCTTAGAATGAACCTAGATTGTTGCTTAATTAATTTGTTAAAGAGCTTGATAAGTTTAGGTTGTTAATTGATGTCATAACTTAAAGAATGTATTGTTTTTGTGTCAATGTAACCAAATCTAGAAATTATGTTATGATGAAGGAATAAAGGTGTTCTTATGAATGCAAACATGATCTTAAGGATTTGAGTAATATTTATTAGGGATGGAGGAATGAGAATTAGGAAATTGTATGATTATAAATTTCTAGAAAGGTTTGGTGAATGTATGCTTGATGAATTTAAAGTAAATCAAGCTTACTTAAGGTATAAACTTGATTGCAAACTAATTGTATAAAAGCTATAATGTTTGAATGGTCAAGATATTTGTACAAGAATACAAACCCGAAAAGCCAATTGAGCATGCATTGAAACATGACACATTTACATGTGCATGATTATATATTCATATAATTAAACAAATTAGTTATTTGTGAACTATGTGTGTATTATATGACGATAGACGCGCAAGGTGATTGTCAATATCCAGAAATTGCTAGAACATCAAGGCAATAGCTTTTTTGGATCATACTGTGAGTTAACTTATGTGTAAACTCATTTATATGTGCTTATGTATAAATTGTATGTTAATATGGAATGTGTTTACAACTGAATGATAAATGCTGAACTTAGATCCAAGGAGTTTGATATATGTGGAATGAGTACACAGAAATGAAAAGAAATGAAAACATAGCATATAAAATGATGCATCTCATCATATTGAAATTCAAAATCAGATAAAGGAGTTGTGACCAGAGTAACCAAAAAAGGAAAAGAGCTTTGAGCTCAAAATTATGAAAAAGAGTCTCAGGCTCAGATGACATGGACTCGGTATCCATAATAGATACGAGCCAAAAATGGTCTCAGTGTCCACAATGAATATAGGATAGTAAATTAGGTTGATAGGCAATTAGTCACAACAAAAAAATGAAAATGGAAACACATGTTCATTTACATATACATCCCTACATTTATCAAATGATTGAATTGAATTGTTAAAATAGTGAATTATAATCGAAGTTAATAGATGATGTGCTATGATATGCAATGCTAGTTTACATTATATGCTTGTGGAAGTATGATAAACTTTGATATACAAAAACATAAACTTTGATATACTTGTTTTTGTGATCTGAATTAAGTGAATACATCGATGATGGTTCACTCACTGAGTTGGCAAATTCATCAAAATTGCAAAATTGTTTTTCTGGTTCAAGGGAGTTATACCTACTAAGGTGATACAATAGAAGTCTAGTACTTGCCTTTTGGGGACAAGAATGGCTCAAAGGTCTAATCAGATGAATCTGAGGAGTTTAGATAGATGTCTTTTGCATTAGCATCCCATTTCATGTTGTATTTTTGGTACTGAGAGTGAACTCATAAAAATTTTATGTAATGTATATATGTGGATTGTGAATCGTAATGACATGTGAATTTTATGTTTGTAAATGAAATAGGAAGAATTGAACATTTAAAATGCTTATGATATGCTTGATGCCTTTAATGAGCTAGTTTGATTGTCCTAATGTACAATTTTCGTAGAGTATGTTTTCGAATATCCTCTGGTATGTTTGGGATTTGCTCTATGGGAGTGGTATGTTACAGTTTTGGTATCAAAGCATAATTTGGTATCCTTAGGGACATATATGAGCATTTTAACAAGGCATATAGAAAGAGACCCATATAGTGATCATTATTATTTTTATTAAATGTCATCTACTATAGGAGACCGTGTTATAGAATCAACTGATCTTGAGTTAATAGGGGCCAATAGAGAGTCCCTTATGAGTCCCTTATACCCCAGTCTAAACAAATGCCTCAAAGAGTTTCTGAGAGGAGAGAAAGGAGGTATGATAAACTTAGCAAGTAAGGGGCTAAAGACTTTTATGGAAGTATAAACCCTATTGAGGCAGAGTGGCTGGAGAAAACAAAGAGAGTATTTGATTAAGTGGACTGTGAGTCTAATTAGAGGTTCAACTACACAGTCTCATTACTTCAAGATCTAGCCTATCAGTGGTGAAAGACAATTCTACGTAGTTCCACCTAACCTTGAAAACTAACATAAGGGGACTTCTTTAAGGTCTTTAAGGATAATTACATGCCAAAGATTTATTTGAACAGGAAGAAGAAGGAATTCCTCGGTCTGAAACAAGGAAATCTCACGATAACTGAGTATGAGGTACATTTCAATGAACTATTGGGATATGCCACTGCTCTGATCCCAACTGAGGAAGATAGATATTGATGGTTTGAGGATGGATTGAATGTGATCAAGATGAGGTTGGCCATTACAAATTTGAATAGTTTTACTGAGCTGTGAGCTAAGGAGAGTATAGACAAGAGTTCAAGTCTAAGAGGCATGGTGATTTTTAAGCTAACTTTGGTAGGAAATTTAGTAAATGCCATAATAGATCATCGCGAACACAGTCAAGATCAAGGCAGACAGGGTTTAGACCTAAAGGCGACTACGTTCATTTTGATGTTGGTAAAGGTTAGGAATCTATAGGACATACTTATGGCAGAAAAACACAACAGGTTCCCAATTATGAATACTATAGAAAAAGAGCTTGTTTGTGATGTGGCTCCTTAGAGCATCAGATTAGTGACTATCCAATAACTTTAGAAGCACAGTCTAGAGTGAGAGGAGGATCAATAATGGAGATGACTATTTAACAAAGTAGAGCTAGTGAAGTAGGACAAAAAGGTGGGGCAAAGTTAATTCATCAGGTCCTAGTGTTAGGATTGAGGTACGAAGCAACCAACTATAGTCCTAGACTAGGATATTTCCTATTACGAGACAGGAAGTGCAGAATTCCCTAAATGTTTTTATAAGTTTGTTACATGTCTTTAATTTTGAGGCATTTGCATAGTTAGATTCCGAATCTACACATTCATTTATTACCCCATATGTGGCATCTAAATTGCATTGTGTGTGAGAGATGTTGAAATTTGGCTTGAGAACTCCAGTAGGTAGTACTACGGTGATTGGATAAGTATGTAGAGGGCGTATTATTCAGGTTGATCAGGTTGAGTTTAAAGTCGATTTGATAGTACTACAGCTAAAAGACATAGACCTTATTTTAGGTATGGACTAGCTTACTGCACATACGGTTGCGATGAATTGTTACACCAAGCAAGTTATAATTGAATCTCCTACTCAACCAAGGGTAACATTTCGAGGTGTTAGTCAAGCAGTGCCAGCCAAATTGATTTCATCAATGAGCACTTTCAGACTAATTCGAAGTGTATGTGAGTCTTATTTAGCCTATATGACTGATACCTGTTTAGACATTACAGGATATTCTTATTGTTAGGAAATTTCTAAACGTTTTTACCACTGACTTACTGGGATTACCACCAGATAGGAAAATAGAGTTCACCATTGACCTTGCCTCAGGTACTAATCCTATATCTGTTCCTCCTTATAGGATGACACCTATGGAACTTAAAGAAATTAAGACTCGATTGTAGGAGTGAGCTCCAATTTTGTTTATGAAGAAGAAGGATAGGACTTTGAGATTATTCATTGATTATAGGCAATTAAATTGGGTAACGGTGAACAATAAATATCCCCTACCGAGAATAGATGATTTACTCGATCAGTTACAGGGAGCTTAGGTATTTACTAAATTAGATTTGAATTCGAGGCATTATCAATTGAAAATAGCAGAAGTTGATGTATCAAAAAGTGCATTCAAAATCAGATATGGACAATTTAAATTTTTGGTGATGCCTTTTAGATTAATGAATGCTCTAGCAGCCTTTATGACATTGATAAATAAAGTATTCTGACCTTACTTAGATCACTTGGTTATTATATTCATAATTGATATCTTGGTGTATTCAAGGAGTAGAGAGGAACATTATAAGCATTCAAGGTTAATTTTATAGATAATGAGAAAGAAGCAATTGTACGCGAAGTTCAGTAAGTGTGAATTTTGGCTTGATCAAATGGTTTTCTTGGGTTATATATGAGATTCAGAGTTTTCTTAGGCTAGCAGGTTATTATAAGAGGTTTGTTGAATGGTTCTCATTGATCTCAGCCCCTTTGGCAGAGCTTATGAGGAAGAGCATACCTTTTTGATGGACTGATGAATGTCAAAGGAGCTTTGATGAGTTAAAACATCGATTAACTATGGCACCGGTATTAGGGGTTAGGATGTGTTTTGATGTAGTATGTCATAGTGATTGCTTATGCTTTGAGATAGTTAAGGCCTCATGAGTTTAATTATCCAATTCATGATTTAGAGCTTTTTACAGTAGTGCTTGCTTTGAAAATTTAGAGACATTATTTATATGGTGAAACATTTCAAATTTTATGGGTCATCGAAGTTTGAGATATCTATTAAGTCAAAAGGAACTTAATATAAGACAAAGGAGGTAAATTGAGTTGCTTAAGGATTATGATTACACGATAGAGGATCATCCAGGTAAGGCTAATGTTGTAGTGGATGCATTAAGCAGGAAATCTAATAGCAATGTAACACAAATTCAAGCATCGGGGTTACCAAATCTAGTTCAAAGTGAGAACTAAATGTTGAGCTAAGTTTGGGGCAGAATGAAGCATTGTTAGCTACATTGAAGCTTAGACTGATATTATATGAAAGGATCATAATAGCTCAAAGCAAAGACTTAGAAGTAGTGAAGATTGTAGAGAAGTTTAAACAGAATCTGAGTTTTAAGTTGAGTTGAGAAATAATACATTGTGGTTGAATCAGAGATTATGGGTACCAGATGTTGATGGATTGAGAAAGGAAATTTTAGAGGAAGCACGCATAGTAGCCTATACAATGTATCCTGGTACTACCAAGATGTACAATACTCTGAAGCAACATTTTTGGTGGCCAGGGATGAAGAACCAAGTGGTGAGTATGTAGCCAGATGTTTGACATGCCAATAAGTTAAAGCAGAGCATCAAGCACCAATTGGGAAATTGCAATCATTACCTATTCCAAAGTGGAAATGGGAGAGGATTACAATGGATTTTATTGTGGGTTTGTCAAGAACTACGAGGTAGCATGATACCATTTGGGCCATTGTTGACAAATTAACAAAATCAGCTCATTTCTTACCCATTATAGAGAATAACACGCTAGATCAGTTAGCTCGAAGATATGTAAATAAGATAGTGAGGTTATATAGGGTCCCAGTGTCTATTATATCATATCAAGATCTCAGATTTATTTATAGATTTTAGGGTAGCCTACAGACAACATTGGGTACAAAGTTAAATTTTAGTATAGCCTTTTATCCTCAGAAAAGTGGACATAGTAAAAGGATTATTCAGATTGTTGGGGATATGCTTAGGGCTTGTGTTTTGGAGTTTCAAGTAGGATAGGATAAATATATAGCTCTCATTGAAGGTTTTGAACAACTTTACATTGGATGAAGAAGGCCTAAGGAATGTTGAAGGCCTAAAGTTGATTCAAGATACCATTGATAAGGTAAAATTGATCTATAGTAGGATTAAGGCAACTTATGATAGGCAAAAGAGTTATGTAGATCAACACTGAAGAGATATTGATAAGTGCATATTTATCCAATATTTACGTTTTAATTATTCCTTTTTATCCCTCTTATTGGTTTAATTATTGAGACTTAATTTGATTTAATATTTTTTTGCAGGGGATTATAATCTTCGCATGATATGGGAAATTAAGAAGGAAATCAGCAATTAAAAATCAACTCAAATGAAGAATGCAACGCACGCATAAGACGCAACAGTGGAGGCGTCATTTTGAGGACTTGAATCAGCTAAAGGAGACAGACGTGGACTAGCCTTTTAATTAGCAAAACACGCAGAACAGTGGAACACCCAGGAGAATAGCAAGCCAACACAGTGTCGTTTTACATGGAGCAAATAGTAAGCAGAAGCATACACGTGTAGCAGTAACAGGAGAGCCACGCAGGAGACAAAACAGCAGCGTGTACAGCAAGACACACGTGGGGACGCTACAACATAGGATATAAAAGCATTCAACAAATTAAAGCAAGATGAACACGTGGAGGGGCAAGGCAGCACAAGACCAAAGGAAGTGCTGGCAGTCACGCACGCACACGGCAGAGGGGAACTAGAAAAAAGGAAAAACGTACGGCTGCAGGAGGATTGACGCACGTGAGCCAGAGGAAGGAGTAAGGCTGGCGGCTGGAAAAAGAAAATAGAGGAATTCACGCAGGCGGAAAATAGGGAGTTACACACACTGAAGAGAGGAGGCTGCGACTGGAACAAAAAGGAGGAAGGAAATAAAAAAGAAATTCACGCAGGACAAGAGAGGGGAGTCGGACGTTGGGCTGGAAAACGTATGAGAAGTAAACAAAGCAGAAGAGAGGGTCTTGAAGGCCGACGTGGAATTAACACAAGTGGGTTTTTAATTGATAGGAGAGGAAATTAATGCTAGGCAATTTGAGGCAGCAGGTGGGCTTCATGGAGGCCCAACGTATATGACACAAACCTAGGAGGTATAAGGGTAAGTGACGGCAGCACAGGGGAGCCTCGTCTTTGGATTTTTAAAATTACAACAGTGACGAGACATGAGGGAGGAATGAGCGTCAGTGATACTTGGTTGGGAAGGAGCTGCGGCCATCAGATAGGGAAGCAATCAGCATCGGTGCTTTAGGGACATTTACAGTTTTTCTTCTTTTCTTTATTATTTAGACTATGTTAATTAAGAACTTTTTAGGTTTAATTTCGTTATGAGTAGCTAAGTTATTTTTAGTCAGGGAATTCCAATTGTTATGCTTTGACCCGTGAGACCTTGTTTGTTCTGAATATTTGGTTTATAATATTCGTACTGTTTTTGATTTACTGTCATTATTTATTAATTGATTCTGCGATTGAGGCCTGATTGTAGAGTTAGTTAATTTACATATCGCCAACTGATTTACTTGGTG
>JANITW010000007.1:25886783-25903165 GCA_027564335.1 Erythroxylum williamsii
TAAAATTAGAATAAAAATGTAATTTAAGATTTGTATGGATAAATAAGAATATGATCAGATTTAGAGATTTGCATGAGGATAAATTTTCAAAAAGGAAATTGTATGGATTGATTATGATTTGTATGTGATTGAGTAACGAGAAAAGGAATGAATAAAAAAAATTATACCGGATTTCGGATGGTTAGTCGAGGTAATCCAACGCGATAAGTTATCTATACTTTGTGTTTCCCACGGATGTCGTCATTTAATTCAGTTCGATTCGCTTTCGTATTTTATTCAATTCGTTTTCGCATTAAGTATCGATTCCGCTTCGCTTTGTTTTGCTTCGGTACTTTCGTTTTTCGTTTCGCTTCAGCTATTGCTTTGTTCCGCTTCGCTTTGCATTATGTCTTCCTCATTTCGTTTTCCGTTCTGCTTTTCTGGTTGGGATCCGGTCTCTTCGGACACGGGTCCCAACACTAATTACTTTAGGGTGATGAATCCTATCTTAATCACTCAACTACCTCTATATAGCTCATGCTACATCCAGTGACTACCGATTAAATGACCCATAATTAAATAAGTCATAAGTAGTATCAAAAAATTGCAATCCCTGTATAAGATAACTTTTGTGACCTCAAATCAAAGGATAACTTATATAATCATCACAATGAAAATTTCATAGATATACAAGTAATGTTTCAAATGAATTTCTCATGTCGGGTCTGTTTAGTGAACTTGTTTTCTAATAAGCACCCACGTGTTTGTTTAAGTGCCAGTTTGGATGAGCTTTTCAGTCAATGAGTCTTTTTTTCCACCACAAAAGTTTTTTTAAGAAAAACAAATGTTTGGTTGTAAAATAAAAAAGCATTTCTTTAATAGATATGGCTTTTTTGGCAGTCAAATTATAACTTTTTAAGAAGCTCAAATTTGGAGCTTCCAAAAAAAACATTTTTTAGGTTAATTTTTCATATCAATTATGAGCCTATTTTTAGTATCTTTTGCCCTTTTGTTTTACACATAATTTCCATAATGCCCACAAAGTCATCTTTATGTTTATTTTGAGATTTATATAACATTATTTGGCTTTTTTATATGTTTTAATACTTATTTTTATATTAGTTTTAGTTATGTTATAATCTATATAAAAGATTTTGTTAGATATATTTTCATTTATGTTTCATATGGTTTAAAATTATATAATAATTAATATATTGTGTTTTGCATATTGTTTAATAAACTTCAAAGAATATTTATATGCATAAATAATTTTTATTACAAAATAAAATATAGTTAAAATTAAAATTGTTTTTTACTTTTATATTGTCAAACAGTCTATTGTATGAAACTTTGTCAAAAAAGCTATTTTTAAAATGAAAATCAAACAGTCAACTAGCATCTTTAAAAAATTCTGCTTAGAAATGATCGACAGAAAAGTTCTACTGATAAAAGTTTTACTAGTATAAGCCCAACCAAATAAAGTCTAAGTATCTCTATACTTTAGCCTATAAGATCAACTAGTTCCTTCATAAGCAAAAATATAACATGTGCTAGTCTTTTTATATTCTATTAATATCTAATCGTAATAGAATAATGACCAGGAATAATTTAGGAATAATACATAAATACAATATGAATCTCATAATTATAGTTTCATTTTCAATGTACAATTATCCTATGAACTTTATCATGTTCATCTAAACACGTACAAAGTAAAGAGTGTCTTTAAATAATTTGCCACTAAACTACAACCAAAACAATTGACTATAGGACATATACCAACAATCTCCCACTTGCACTAAGCCAATCATTTAAATATCTCATACAATATCACCATATGATGGTTATTGTACTGCTAGGACAGTGACTTAATGAAATAATTCTATAAGATTCTTTATAGTGAGCACTTGCTTAAATCTTACAACTTTTATCTTAATTATCATTATAATTAAGAAAATTTGCTTAGATACATATTTGGATCTTTGATGAGACTTTAGCTCCTTTGCATGCCTAATGGCTCTAACATTCTATAGTTCATTATTGTCTTGAACAATGCAAGGAACTACATGAAGTTCACTAAAGAACTTCTTAATCCAATTATTCATTTCCAATAAATGAGAAATTTATTATGGATTAATTAACAACCATTGCTACGTTGGATCCCTTCCAATCTTGAGTGATATTGTTCTAAGTAAATAAACCTTAATTAGGATTTACTTATAAAGTTATATCTTTATATTGAACTCAAATATCAACTCAGACACATAGTAATTGATATCTTTAATACTTCATAAGTATCTTATATCTCAAGTAATAAACTTCTTTAGTACATTATCTATGTACTTAACTTAGAATAAGTAAACAACTTTCAATCTATCTTTATACATCTAATTCCTATAATTAAGTTGTCAACTTTCCATATCTAACAAGAGTTGTTTTTGGACAATTATGTTTTCAACAATTGAAAGTTAGAATTATTGAATTCTATGAGCAATATGTCTCCACATACTCCCATTGAAAAGGACAACTATACTCCCACTAACCTTCTTGCAGACATGATAAATTCACAATCATCTCTAAAATAAACTCTTTGAATTCATCACAAAAGTGAATCTTTCAAGGTCTCATAGCCTTTTACCTATATGCCAAATGTATCAATAAAGGCACTAGTTCCAATTGGATGTACTGTTATGAAATTTGAACTTTTCAAATTTCACCTTACCCCTATTACTTATCCTGAGAACCATTCCCCTATAAGTATACACTAAAACAAACAATTTGCTCAATAGGTTCGTAAGATTATATCTAACGTTTTTGGATATCTCGTAACATTTTATTACCCATTTTAGTTCTAAACTTATCGATTATATATATGATTCAACTAAGGATCACATCCTTGAATCGTTAACTTTAACTATATCAAAGACTTAGCATTTCATATCTAATATGAAATCTTGCTAATTGATTCAACTGAAAATATAGAAGGCAGGTCATTGTACTAGGTATAGCTGTAGAAAAAATAACATTGCATTATATAAAATCTCATATTGTATTTTACTCCTTACATAAATTCATACTCTTATGATTTTATTTATGAAGGTATTCACCAGAGAATCTCATTCCCTATAGATAATCGATAATTTCAAACTTACCACAACGATCTCATTGAAGTGCTTCAGCATTCTCAATGCTTAATTTCTACTTAGATTTAAACAACTTTAAACTTTTCCAAATTTTTAAATTAACATTTCATTTAATACATATGACTATATCACATAAAGTCGTTATTAATATAATAAAATATAAGTATTATCCTTTTATGAATTGTTTTTCTATCTAATACATCACATGTATAAATTTAACAATTCAATACCATCATCATCCTTTCACCAAAAGTTGATTTGGTTATTTTTCAACTTAACACAAGTTTCATACAATTCATAATCAAAAGGATATACATATCCTTGTATGTAACTTTGTGATTCACGTTATGTTGACTTAACCAACATAACATGAAAGGATAGTCTCTATTATCCAACTTTTTATTTTTGCCATTTATTTAAGCATAAGTCTCCTTTGATCCAACATATACAAAATCTTTGTATAAAATTGGATCAACTACTTTTACTTAACAATTTATTTATAATCATACATTGAACATTACAACAATATTGAATCTAAATTCAGTATCAAATACTCATAAGCATGAATTAGAAAAACATATCATCTCTATCATATCAAGTGTAGGCAAGAAAAGTCATGCAATCATTTTTCTTCTTATAAAAATTATTATCATATTATAACAAATGCCTTTAATTGTAGTCGACAATTAATCTTTTTGTAGGCTAAATTAAGTGAAATAATCCATCAAGATATTATACCTTTGAGTGCTACTCATTGTAACCTCTTGCATCTTGCTATAATGGTGTTGAAATACATCTTACATGTTGTCTTCAATGTTTATGAAATATTAGTCAACTCAAAATGTCAATACAGTCATCTATATGACTTTGACATATCTCTAAAACCTTATCATTAAATCCTTAACAGGGATTGTAGCATAATAACATAATGGACATCTAATTGTCTATCTAACTTTTGAGAACTATTCTCAAACATATCCTATATCTAAGAAATTAGGTTCACTAACTCTGAGTATCAACTGTACTAAACAAGGTAAATTCAATTCAGAACAAAATTAAATGTAGGAAAGCAAGTAGTTAATTATATGTCATGACTACCAAATTAGATTAGGACTTTAATCATATTTGGTTACTCCATAATAGCCCTCATTATTTTATTTGAAATAATAGCCCTCACTATTATTCAGAAAATTATTGCTCAATGAACCGGCTAAGCTTAAATTAGGTAGATAACAACTTTATCAATCACATCTTATGTGACTCTTTGATCTGTTATGTGATAACTTTTTCTAAAACATATCATATATGTTATTCCTAACTCTGCCTCTAAATTTGTGTAATCATGAGTTCATTCATCCGCATCACACAAATTTAGTTAAGTAGAGCCTAATGTCATAATACTAAACATGTTCGGGTTAAAGCGGCCTTAAATTTACTCACAAGCCTACAATAAATAGAACTCTGGTTTATTCTTATACCAATAGAAGGCAACAATCACATTCCTAACGTGTACTTAATATTTTAACGAGGGATTTAATTTCATTCATCTAATCAAACACAAAATTACATGTAAAATATCCCACATATAAAACATACAATTCAGCATGCATTCAATATATATATATCAATCATATAAATAAAGTATGCAACTTATGTACTCATAATCAAATTATAAGCATAAAACATCAAGCTTCGTTTGATTCAAGTTATTGATCTTCGTAATCTAAATTATTATTTCTAACTCTTTGGAAAAATTAAATTAGATTAAACCATTTATTCCTAAATAAACTAAATTCTTATTCCAAATAGAAATTTATTTTGATTTGAAAACAATTTTCAAATCCAATTGGAAACTTTTTTCAATTATCTTGACTCTTTTGATAAAATTTAATCTAAAACATTTTCCATAAATTGTACTTCTTACTTATTATAATTTAGAAAATCTCTTTTTTCAAAATTATATAACATATTCTAATTCATTTAGAAGACTATTTCGAATCTCATTGGAAATCATTTTTCCATAATTAGAAATTGATTTCTTAATAAATTAGAAAACCTTTTTTTAATAAATTAGAAAACTATTTTAAAAATATTAAAGAAAGTTCATTTTCTTCATAAATAAATGAAAACATTTTTCAAAATTTATTATTAATAAATAAAGAAACGATTTCTAAATGATTTGAATAATAATTCTCTAAACAAATAAAGTTATAAATTTAATTTATCTCAATAAAATTGAAATAAATTAATTTAATTAAGAAACAATTTTCTTGATTACTTAAGAAAACAACTTTCTTAATTTTAAGGAGTCTAATTAATTAATTTCAATCTAATTGAAACTAATTAATCTTATTTTAGAAATTACTTTCCTAATTAATTAATTTCAATCTAATTGAAATTAATTAATTCTAATTTTAGAAACTAATTTTCTAAAATTAATTAGGAATCAATATAATTATTAATCTTAATCATATTAAGAAAATTTACTTTAATTTTGGAATTGAATTTTAAAATTATTTTAATTTAATAACTCAATTCTTGAAAAACTAAACTAAATTCTAAAACAATCCTAATAAAATCAACCCTTTGAAAACAATTTTAAATTTATTAAGGATTATACTAATTTAATCTAAATTAATTTAATTTAAGGCTTTAAAACATTAGGAAAAAATTAATTAATTCATTCATTGGGAAGCTTTCAGCGAGCACGTGTAGTTGCCAGACAATGTCTTCCTTATGTGACATGTGTGTTACACGCGCCCCCATCGCTCCAGATCTAGGATTTTAAATTTATTCCCCTTTTTTTCGTGTTTCCTATCCTCTGATTTTTTGCTTTCTTGCCAACCATCGCCAAATGAGTCAGCCGTTGCCCTAGCGATGGGCGATTGTCCCCAGCGAGGGTAGGTATCACCTTCATTAAATCAACCTTCTCCTTGCGCCGCCACACCCATCTCATGGATCTTATTCCGACGACCAAGCAACAACAAATACACAACCAGAAATTGCACAATCACCACTAGAGCCAACCAGCCTTCAGAGGAAACCGTAGCAACTAGCTCCATCTCATGGAGCTCAATACGGTGGGGCCCTCAGTGGCATCTCATACCACCTCCGACCTACATTTGTAGGTGAACATGCCCTTGCTAATGGTGGGCAATGCTTGTCACTTTCTAGTAATGACACAAAACCATGGGACAAGATACAAACGCAAACGTAATCATAATCGCATGCCTTTTGTTTATTTTAGATCCAAGAAAGATCAAACAGACAAGCATAAACGCAGGCAGCAAATGCGCACAAGGAGAGACAATTCCAGAACTTCAAACGCAAAGACATAGTTTCCAAATTGCAAGAACATAGAACATACGCAAAGGTGAAACGTAATTCCAGAACAATCACTAAGCAATTCCAGAAATAGCAATAACCACTTTATGCAGTTATTCGTTTTCATATTCTCAAACAAAAGCCTAACTGCCACAAAATGTGCATAACACCAATCGTAACATCTTTGTTTCGTTTTTCCATAAATTGTATAGCTCGCAAACTAAAAAACAAAACTAGTAATCATAGTTGCAAGCAAACCCAAATCGTAGGCTACAACATACTATAGCCACCGGTTTCTTATTTCTAGAACTCCAAGGCTCACTAAGACAATTACAAAAAAACCAGCAAACGCAAGTCTCTTATTCTAGAATTTCAGAACAATTATGGTCTTCATGTCTTTTAGGGTTTATTCAAGTATCTAATCTAATTTGATTTTTCAATTCCAAAATTTGATCAATAACAATCAAACATTTAATCAAAATACATAATTAAAATCTCGCTCTGCTACCACTTTTAAGAAATTGGGTTAGAATCTAATCTCGGCCACAGCAGAATAATTACAAAAAAAATTTGTAAGCTTTGATTATTTGAAAACTAAGATCTCTTAATTATATAAAATGATTAATATCAATCATAATAAAGCAAAAAATTAATTCATACCTTATCTCGAAGTTCGATCTTTGTCTTATCGTATCTTTCAATTCGTTTCTAAACTTGATCCGTCTTAATCACTATAGTCACACAAATATTTAGCCTCTAACGGTATCCAAAGAATGAGTTGAGAGGACTCTGTAACTCTTACAGAGAGGATTAAGTAAGAAGTTTTAGCTCTATCGAGCTTAAACTATTTATAGTAAGTTCTTGACGTTTTGGTAATTTAACAAAAATTAAATTTTATTTTCAATTAAACTTTAATTAGAATTACAAATAATTCTAATTAAATGTCAATTATGCCCAAATAAGATTCAATATTTCATATCGATCCTTATTTATTAAATATCTCATATTTAATCATAAAATTTCTTAAACTTTACAATTAAATCTAACTTGATTAAATTAATTGTACACGCTCTTCAACCCATTTTATATGTGAGACCTATTAGATTCTCAAATATATTGGCAATGATTATAAATTTTAATTTTAATTCATAATTAGATTTAGACGAATTAAAATTTAGACAAATTAAAACTTCTTTTAATTCGTCTTTAATTCTCTAATTAAACAATTTATAATCATAGATCAAGATTGGCGTCTAACAATGCCTCATAGCCACACAAATATTTACGAATTTCAAAGTAGTCTTTACTAACCTTTCCGTGCATGATTTTTTCGTATAATTCAATCCTTTGGTCATACAATATTCCGATTAGATATAAAGCATGGAATTAATATCTACTTTATTTAGAATCCAATTATATTAGTTATCATCCATTAGCTATTGATTCAATTAATGATATTTGTAAATTATTACAAAGTGTCATTTTACCTTGACCAAAGATTTTCCAAATCAATACTAATTGAGAACAATAGAACAGTCTCCCTAATTACTTTAGATTGATGAATCTTATCTTGATTACTCAACTACCTCTATAAGTTCATGCTAAATCCAATGACTACTGAGTAAACGACCCATGATTAAATAAATCATAAGTAGTATCAAAACATAGTAATCCCTATACAAGATAACTTTTATGACCTCAAATCAAAGGATCACTTATACAATCATCACAATGAGAATTTCATATACATCAAGTTGTTGGGACATCAAATATGAGTAGGAGTCCTACATTGAAAAAAATGCAACTAGTGAGAGCATATAAATGGAAAGAACCCATCTAATGCTTTAAGGTTTTGGGTTGAAATATGGTGTCAAAGCTCACAAGTATGTTTCATCACTAGGGTCATGATATAAATCTCTTGTGAAAATGGTTCCCCAAATTCAACAAGTGATATCAAAGTCGATGATTCAGCAAGGGACGAGTATGAACATGGTAGTCAGATCCTGTGATTGCTTTCCCACAAAGAAGAGCAATGAGACTTCTAATGGGCGCAAACTAGTGGAGTAGAAGGGCTCTTGGTGATGCCATATACTCGAGCTGCTAAGCAAAAAGGCTTTCGCTCAAGGGGGAGTCTAAGCCCAATATGAAATTTCACACTTGAGGGGAGATTGTTGGGATGTCAAATATGAGTAGTAATCTCACATTAGAAAGAGATGAAACTAGTGAAGTACCTATAAATCTAATACCTTAAGCTTATGGATTAAAGTGTGATGTCAAAGCCCACGAGTATGTTTCATCACTCAGCCTATGATGTAGATCTCCTGTGAAAGTGGGCTCCCTAGATCCAACACAAGTAATGTTCCAAGTAAATTTCTCATATCAGGTTTGTTCAGTAAACTTGTTTTCTAACAAGCACTCACACGTTAAGTATTTATATACTTTAGCCTATAAGATCGACTACTTCCTTTATAAGGAAAAATATAATGTGTGCTAGTCTTTTTATATTCTATTAATATCCAATATTAACAAAACAATGACCAAGAACAATTTAGGAATAATATACAAATACAATATGAATATCATAATTATAATCTCAATATAATTTCATTTGCAATGTACAATTATTCCATGGATTTTATCATATACATTTAAATATATACAAGATAAAGAATGTTTTTAAATAATTTATCACTAAATTACAACCAAAGCGATTGACTGTAGAGTATAAACCAATAATTTTTAACTATTTTACTCCCAACTGGAAAAAGGTTTAATATCATAAGCAATTTAAAGTAGACCTAATATATGAAAATACCTCTGCATGAGTAACAAAAAAAAAAAAGCATTCAATTTCATCATTCTTGATCAGGATTGCATGTGACTTCTCAGTAAGGAACTTAACAACTGTTGTATTTGATTAATCCATAAGCCTAAATCTTACTTAGGTGATTAATTAATGGAACATTTGAAAACAACAAGGGCAACCTCGACATGCAATGGCGGTTTCAAGGTGAAATCTTTTATTCAAGCTTTTGGTTAACTAATCCTTCAACGAAAGTCAGATTTGAATTGTATAACTACGATGCAGATCTACCAAAAACGAGGAAGTGATTTCGATCTACCAAAAACGAGGAAGGATCTTTTTGGAAGTGACTTCAACTTTATATAGATGTCAAAACCATCTTTGAAAGGAAGATATCGACCTAATTTTCCACAATATCATCCATCAACCAAAAGTCGGAAAGGACGTCGCTTGTTGCACATTAAATTTAGATCATTGCTTTTAAAAGTGTCATAGGCATGGTCCCAACGTAATGATTCGTTCCACAATTGTCTCGGGAGAAACACAGATCCGGCTTTTCCGTACACTTGCAAAATGAGAAATGATTAGCACCCAGGCCTATTCCTGGTCTGATTGCGAAAATCTAACAGTAGACCAATGTAATCTACGTGATGGATTCATCTACAAGTAGAATAACTTATGCGGACAGAAAATGGCCATTGCTGAATACAAACGTATAAATAGTGTCACCATCTTACTCTATATAATAGTGAATGGGGATTTGTTAATATATCTTCTTATTACGTGGTCTATTCATTTACTTAATGTAAGGAAAGAGTTTGGATAACCTCACCAACCCTGTCCAATGTCTAAATGACACCGATCTGAGTACCGGTCATAAATTTAGAGACTGTTCAATCATGTCCAATCACTACAAGAACAGTAGTAATTAATAACAAAAAATTACCGACAGAAAATAAAGTGTAGTAAATTATCGAAGGAAATCCTATTTCCGTCGTTAAAATAGACGGGAAAAAAATTTGTTTAGCGACGATTCTAATTTCTATTGCTAAAAATAGAGAGAAATCGTTCCGATAAAATTAGCGACAGACTTTAAGGACGGTAAATGTTTCCGTCGGTAATGACGGAAATAACATTGAAATTAAATGCTGACAGAAACATTACTTAATGTTGGTAAATAAAGCATGAATTAAAGGAGTTATAATAAATTTTAAAATTTTCGACACTAATATCCGTCGTTAAATATGGAAGGAAATCATTCCGGCAAAATTTGTGACCGATTTTAGCAATGGTATAAAATTTCCGTTGGTAAATAAGACGAGAATTATTGTCGAAATTGAACAAGTTTGAGTTCAGCGACGGAAATTTTCCGTCGGTAAATTCTTTTACATTAAAATCATCCGAAGCTCTTTTCCCCCCCACCCCCTGCATGTTCTTCTTCTTGTTGCATCCCTCTCATGCGATTTTTTCTCTTCGATGCTATCTCCTCTTCTCCTCTTCCAAAAACAGTCCAAGGTAAGTAGTAACCATCCTCCTTGTTTACATTTCTCTCTCTAGAACATTTCTTCTCTTCACCTTGTTTACATTTCTTCAAATTTTTCCTTTTCTCTACAAGCCTTTGTACTTTGAAATTTTTGTTTGAAATCTCTTTGTTGCTGTCGTCCTTTTGGATGAACAAAAAATCGGCTGGAAATCTCTATGTGCTTTTGATACGAAGTCAAATTATGTAAAGCAATGGTACGCGTACTGCCTGTGAGATATATTTCACCATCAAGAATTTTGTATTCTTTTATTTGACATTTCTGTACTTACTTTTTAGTTTATGCAAATTTGTGTGAGTATGATTGCCAATTGAATTAGGCTTATTACTTGTACCAACCGTCTTTCTTAGCCTAGTGATATTCATAGCACGGTAAAATCTTTCCTTTTACATTGAGTTTCTCACTCTTGTTTACATTTCAGTGATGCGTTTCAGGGGTATCAGAGCTATAGAAGCGTTAAGCAAACAGTGAAGAGACTATAAGAGGCTGCGGCCTCTTGTAGAGACTCTGAGAAGTTGAAAAGATGATTAGTTGTACTTAAAAAATTTGAGAAATTTGTGGCTAGTTCTGATGAAAATAAAAGTAAGAATGTTTTTAAAAAATTTTAATTTTATTTATCGACGGAATTTTATTTTCTGTCGGTAAAATGCTCAATATTTACCGACGAAAAATTTAAATTTGTAGGTAAATTTACTAATGATTCAGCATTTATCGTTGGTAAATTTCGTTTACCTATAACCGTTTTAACGACGTCGTTGTCCGTCGATAATTTCCATCACTATTTTATATTATCGACAAAATATAAATATTTTTTGTCTATAATTTTTGTCGCTAAACGACCTTTTTCTTGTAGTGAATACTTAAAAGGATGTCATTTTAGGCATTAGACATGAGTTTAAAGGCTGTCTAATCCTATCTAATGCTTAAAACGGTATTATTTAAAACATTAAACAAAATTAGACGGGATTATTTTGGAAAAAAAAAACCCTTAATCAGTAAAGAAATGTTATCTATTATTAATTCTAGTGGTGTCAGTCCTCTCCGTCCAGTTGCTAGCTAGGCACTATAGTTAGTAGCTATATATGTTGCTTTCCAAGTATCTGATTGAATCACAATTTAGAAACCAAGAATTCATTGGCCTACCTTCATTTGTTTCAAATGGATTCCCCTTTGCTCATATTACAAGATCATTCAGCCAAAAGTTGCGAGGATAGCTGTAAAGCGGCTCCAAGAACTCTTGCCAGTAAGTTCAAGTTGAAAATCTCTACTTTTCCAAGAGAAAAAGGTTGGGACAGGGTCAATAATCTCTACCATTACCAGGGCTTTTGGTACTATGAACATTTCTTGGCAGGAATCATGTCTGCTCAAGAGCATTTCAGACCACAACCCACCGACATTTTTTTGACGAGTTGCCCAAAAGCCGGTACAACTTGGCTCAAGGCCCTTACTTTTGCCATTGTCACTCGAGCTAGGTTTGATGACTCGACTAGCCCTTTGCTCAAGAAGTTGCCCCATGATTGCATACCTTTTCTTGAGCTTGATCTTTCAGAGAACTCAAACAACAGGGACATGGAAATGCCACTAGTAGCTACGCACATGCCTTACACTTCTTTGCCTACATCAGTTACTAACTCCGGCTGTAAGATAGTTTCCATATGCAGAGACCCCAGGGACGCATTTGTTTCATACTGGTTCTTCGTGGCGAAGCAGCTTTCTTCCAAAAACGCTGAGCCTCTTCGTTTAGAAGAGGCTTTTGAGATGTACTGCAAAGGGATTATAAACTATGGACCTTGCTGGGACCACGTTTTAGGGTACTGGAGAGCGAGCTTAGAGTTCCCAGAACGGATATTGATCTTGAAGTTCGAGGAGTTGAAGAAAGAAACAACCTTCTACGTGAAGAAATTAGCTGAGTTCATTGGCTACCCTTTTACTGAAGAGGAAACAGGAGTAGTCCAAAAGATCATAGACATGTGTGATTTTGAGAATCTGAGCAACCTGGAGGTGAATAAAAATGGCGAGCATCGCTCTGTCTCAGGTATTAGTATAAAAAACAATGCATTCTTCAGGAAGGGTAAGGTAGGAGATTGGGAGAACTACTTAACTGCCGAAATGGCAGCTCGTCTGAACCAAATCATGGAGGAGAAGCTGAAGGGTTCGGGCTTTTTCACGGTATTCAAACCTTAATTGCGAGACAGATTTATTTGATTTTTTTTTAATTTCGTTGTCTTATAAGTAATAATTTTTAAACTATAATAATTGAAAAAAAAACTCAAAGTATGTGAGGAAGGCGAGCAATAATTTTTGTGTTGGCTCTACGATTGTTTTATGTTTTCTTTCAACTTGGCTGTTTCACGTACGTGTAATGTAAAATTTGTTCATGATTGTTGAATCTTATCATGGCCGTGTGGTTGTGCTTGTTGAAGTAGAAAATAAATATTAACTAATTTAACTTTGATATTCTCCCTCATGAGTTATTTTATCTTTATCTTTAAATTTAATGGTGATTATTATTTCAATTTAAACAACTTTTGTGATGATGATAATAATTTATAATAATATATTACCTTTATAATTGTTGATATTCCACATCTAACTCACTTAGCAAGTACATAGAGAAAACTAAGAAATTAAACTAACAATTAACCAATACACTCAGTCAACTAAATCTTTTAAAACAATTGCTTCACAAGCCTGTGTTAGAATTTAACAATCACCCTCAACACTAGCTTTCATTTTTTAACCATGTCGAGCTGACAACAAAAGCTTTCAAACTTGTCACCACATAAGCCTTTTATGAACAAATCTATAACTTAGTCTTTTGTCTTAATATGCATAAGCTTATTCTCTTTTTTTAGAATATTTTCTTTGATAAAATGATATGCACCTTTATATAATTTATTTTTTAATAAAAATTTTAATTCTTCGACAAATGTAATACTGATTTACTGTCATAATATAGAGGAACTGTAAAATTTGTTTGCTTATGCAATTCCTTTAACAATTGACTAAGCCATTATTACCTTTCTTTTACCACACCAAGAAATTGTTCCTGATCTAAGCATAAAACATACTTGGTAGTTGAATGTCTAATATTATGATCACCTGCATATTCAGTATTGTAATAACCAATTAGCTTGTAATCTCCATCTTTCTTATACAAGATACAATAATCTTGTGTACTCTTCATATGTCTGAAAATTCATTAGGTCTTACATGTATTGACAAAAGGAATCTTGCTACAAAAGAGATCTTGGTTTTGGTTAATGATTGACTTTTTCTAAGTTAGTTAATTATGAAATAGCTATAACTAGTACCAACAAGTACAGATCAATCCTACGATAACAGTGATTACTAGTAGGTACCATTATCCTATTATCTGGTCTACAAATTGATTGTGATTCTTGAATTTAAGAAAATAAAATTTAAACAAATAAAAGAAGCAGACAACAAGATTGAACAGAGAGCTAAGAATTCACTTAAAAAATTACCGAAATTGAGAATTAGTATCTAGGTTTTGAATCCCCCTAAACCTTTAATAGATTAATCTTCAACTATGCAATTGTTTTGTTGATTTATTGAATTGTGAAATTTCCTATGGTATGCTAATAGCTGACTTTGAGTTTACTAATAATTAATCGTAAGCGTGAGATCCTAAATCGATTGGAGAGGATAATGAAGTATGCCTTATAAGAGTATGAATGCCTCTCTGCCATAGACACATTTTTTCAAGGGTAGGAAGAGCAAAACCGTAAGGAGTTTGGTCCTAGAGGCAACCTAAGCGAACAATATCTGTGGGCGGATAGTCTGGATTGTTACAAATGATATCAGAACCAGTACTCGAACTGTTGTCAAGAGGACTGACCCCTAAAAGGGATAGAGAGTGTGAGATCCTATATCGGTTGGAGAGGAGAACAAAGTATGCTTTATAAGGATATGGGTGTCTATCTCCCACAAAACGCGTTTTTCCAAGGGTGAGAAAAGGAAAACCGTGAAGGACTTGGCCTGAGGGGTAGCCCAAAGCGGACAATATTTGTAACCAAGTGGTCTAGACTGTTACAAATGATATTAGAGTCAGTTCCTGAACTGATGTGCCAGCATAGGACATTGGGCCCTAAAAAGGGTTGGGTCCTAGAGGGGTGCATTATGAGAGATCCCACATCGGTTGGAGAGGAGAATGAAGTACGTCTTATAAGGGTGTGGATACCTTTTCACCTCAAACGAGTTTTCCCAAGGGTGGGAAGAGTAAAACCGTGAGGGATTTTACTTTACATAATCTAATAACTAAAGTGGAAATATGCTCATTCATAAAAAAATTGGATTGAACAATCATGAATTCTATTTGGTTAAATCAGTTTCCATATTCTTTAGTTCACTTTAGACAAATTTTGAATTCAGATCATTCTTTTATTCTAATATAGAGGTTGGTAGATTTGCATTGAAAAGGTACTCCATTTAGGTTTTTTTACTGCTATTGCAAACATGGAGGGTTTTTTTGTTATTGTTCGCAGCTGTTGAAACACTAAGGTGAATGGATTTAAAGCACTTCAATTTATACAGAAGCTGAAACTAATGAGAGTGGATATCAAGCAATTCTTGCAAGGTAGGAATTCTAATCTTCAAACACTTAAGGTAAAGCTCTTAATTGCTCTAAATGCTTATTATGATTAGCCTTCTAAACCAAAACTTAAACAAGTAGAGATGACATGCCTCCACGACTATCAAGCTGCTCTTGCCTTTCACAACTCAGTCTTGATAAAGGAATCTGTATAACTTGGCTGAAAGAGGGTGATGCCATATTGGCTTACAGAAATGCCAATAAAATTTTCAAGTTACAAGATAATAGGGGGTTTGAGCATGTTGAACTGGAGAATATCATGGAAATAGTTAGAACTTTTTTAGTACTTACTAGTCTTCTTCTACATTAAGTTACTCATATTGCTTTGCCTCGAAAAGTAATTAAAAAGGTAACCAAATAATGAAATCCTTTCTTTAGTCAATACAGGTTAGTAACTACATAAATGCTCGAGTTAAATGGTGTGAAGTTATGAAGCCTAAAAAGAATGGTGGTAAACTACAATTTTAAGTAAACTACAGTTTAGGATGTAAACTACAGTTTTAAGTGCTTCACCCAAAAGTGATTCTGATAAAGAAGAATGATTAATCATACTTCTCACCATGTCCTTAAGTTACATCGTTTTGACTAAGAGTCCCAGATATGGTGTACTGACCAACTATACCACACTCAGTCAAATATTTGGCAAAAGGTCCTTGACATTGTTCACCTGATCCATCATATCTGCCATAGTATTCACCACCACGGTCAGATCTAACAACCTTTATTTTCTTACTTAGTTGATTTTCAACTTCAGCTTTGAAAGTCTTGAACACATCTAAGGACTGTGACTTCTCATGAATTAAGTACAAATAATCATAGCGAGAGTAATCATCTATGAAACAAATAAAGTTATCGGAACCCGGCCCTGAAGACCGGACCCCAACTGTTGGATCCCGTTTTCGAGACCCAACTTCCGTATGACTTACACTTAATCTTTTGCTTATAACCTTGCAGGATTCTTAACTGCAACTCCACCT
>JANITW010000007.1:26082894-26097821 GCA_027564335.1 Erythroxylum williamsii
TTGCCTTTCTTCCCTACTCTTTTACATTTCAGTTTTAATTGTTTAAATTAGTGTGTTCTAATTCTCTGTTATTTGTAGCTCTTTGCGAAAAAGGTTCAAAGATCTATTCAACTCCTTTTCTAGATCGTTTACACAATAGACTTTGAAGAATCATTAGAATTTTCCCAAGTTTCTTCTCTTCGATTTGACCCTTGTATAAGATCAACAACTAAAGATGACTTACACTTGTCAAGGTTTTCATTTAAATCTCCATAACATTCTAACTCAAGCAAACCATAGTATCTTACCAACTTCTTCAAAAATACGGTCCACTAGCAATTCTTCTTTAACATCACTGTATATTAACTCATTCAATGTGAGATTTATCTCCTTTGCATCACTTGTTGGTAGAACGCACCATCAAACTATTAATGCTTATGCAACTGCCACCAACAAAACTTTATTCCCATTTACTCCAATTCCACAACGTCTTACCAAAATTAAGTTAATTATAATTGTTAAACCATAAAGCCCCCAGCCCTCCTTTTTTTGATCACGTGCTATGTTTTTGTTTTCCAAAAAGACTTATAAATCTAACAACTTTAACAAGTCTTTTTTTACTATTCTTAAAATTTTATAGAAAACCCAATAATGAAATAATTTATAGGTCAATTATGTGACTACCAATCGGTGGTCTTCTATTTGTTTTACCACCTCATCTCAAGCGAACTCACTTGTCTGTATCATATCGACTTTAAACTAAGAATTAAGTTCCATAGAATGCACAATTTGTTTTTGTTATATATGATGAAATCTTTTTGTTGATACAATGAAATGATTTGTATTTACCATATATGATGAAATCTTTTTGCCTGCTATGAGATTATGTTTTTATATTTGTTTGTTTTTATGTTTACAAAACAAAAATTATTAGGTTTTGGCATAAATGAAAATTTATATTTTGTAAAATATCAAGAGTAACAATTACTTGTGATGGTTAGTTCGAAAAAAAACTTTGAATGGTTAAAAAATTAATATAACTTAATTTATATTAATCTACCAGGAATGTTTCCCTCTCTTTGATGCTATATACCACAAACTGACTAAAAATATTAAGCAAAACATATCAAATATTGTCTTGTGGCTATACAATTATTGTTATGTGGCTATCCAAACAATCAGTTGGTCCAAATCTTTTTCTCTCAAACATAAAATGTACCTCGATATTAATTCTATATTTCTCATTTAATAAAAGTGATCTTAATTAATAGGATTTAGAAATTATTTACTGATTATGATTCGGCGTTAAACAAATTAATTTTTGCATACTTAAGAACCAACATACATAGTCAAGAATAATAACTGATAATGAATCAAATGTAATTTTTCCTTCTTTTGATTTTTTAGTCAAATTCTCATAATGAGGGATTTCATGTCTAATCGTGTCAAATTGTAAATTAAAAATGAAAAAAACGCTATGTTTTGCTCTATTTTTTTTCAAAACTTTAATTTTTTTTCAAAACTTTAATCTTCTTTTTAAAAACACTAGGGGGATCATCAATTAGTTCTATAAATATGTTATTTTATATTTGCAAATGGTAACTTCATTAAATGCACACTCTTCATACAAAAGAAGAGAAGAAGAGCAAAGAGCATATTTAGCTTGAGCAAATAAGTGCATCAAATAACTAATTAAAAAGTATATATTTGGGAACTGTTAACAAAAACATTTATTTTATTTGTGACGCTCTATTTAAATAAGATAAGTGGAGAATATATATCAATAAAATAAATTCATTTAAAAATAATTATTTAAGTGACTAAACAATAAGTAATTAATTAATCAATTAAACTATAATTAATTAATTTACTAAAATCTACCTTATACCTTATTACCTGAGACAAATTTATTTAATAAATATTATTGATAATTTTTATTTGATTGTTAATTATGATTTTATTTTTTGTTAAAAATTATTAATTTTTATAAATTATTAGATGTTTCCATTCATGTTATTAACTGTACATAATGACATTCACGGTTTTGAGTAGATAAGTCACAACCGTGCATGTTCTTATTATTTACACACATGAGTGAAAAAAACTCACAATTGTGACAAATTAAGTCATACTCGTGACCATGTTATTAACATTGTTAAATATTCCATGACAAGTTATTATTATCTATTCGCAGACATGAAATTATAAAAAAATTTGTCTCATGGGTGTGTCATCTTGAGTCACACCTGTTAGGTATTAATGATTATTAAAATAAATGCATGCCTATGACTTCTCAAGTCATAGTCGTGCATCCAAATCACGCCCATGACTTAATTAGTCATAGATGTGACTACTCAACTAGATTTAAGTTGAATTACCAAATAATAAATAATATTAATTATAAATTACATGATCAATTTATTTTGTCCCAGCCATAAATCCCTATATATGTAACACCTATCAATTAAACATAAACATTGCACTAAAACCTTAAGCACAAAAGCGTGAAATACTACATAAACACCAAATTCTATAATCATCTCATAAAATAAAACTATTCAAGAAACAACAACTTCCACTCACAAATGAAACATTTCCACATAACAAAAAAATGTTAATCTAAACTCACATATGCATACATAAAACACTTATATTAATTATTTTTTTTCTTCTTAACATTCGCACATCATATGTATCCTCGTCTTTGCTTTTCTTCTTCTTCTTACTACCATCCTATTTGTCAACAGTTCCATTTACACCATCCAACTTCTCAACCATCTAATGACCCTCGAATTTTCTCCTCTTTCTTCTTATTTTTTCACTAATTTTGCATCCTCATAAACATCAGCATGCCTTGTATAACAACTACAACTAGAGACTGCCTCATATAAAAAGCACAAGAACATTATTAAAGAGACTTAAAAGTTACAATAATTACATAAATAATCAATAATTAATAATATTCAATAATGAACAATAACATGAACTTAAGAAAAGAAAAAAAAATGGATCTCATAACTTATGACTATCACAACAATACCTTAAACTAAAATTCTACTCGAGCAAAACTAAAAACACTTAACCATAAAAACACAAACACCAAAAAAACAAATTAATATAATAACAACAAATTATTTCTCATTTAATAATTAAAGATGTTAAAGACCAATTCAATCAACACAACCTAAGATTTTAAAACTCATAACAATTTGTAAACAAACTATTCTTCACATCATAACCATAATTAAGAAGTACACTAACTAAAAGACTATTAACAAGTGTGATAGACACTCACTTCACTTTCCCTTCTTTCAAAAACTTAAAGGTCATAAATATTCACTCATTTTTCATTTCATGTTAAGCATCAACCATAAGCTTGCTAGATAATCCAATCTTCACTACTAAATATCTAACATAAGTATTAATTCGAAGGTCTTTATTTTGGCTGTAATGAGGCCAAGGTAAAGGTATGGAAAAGATAAAACTAGGCTTTAAACCATAGGATTAATTGAGCATTTAAAATGATACAAACGAATAAAATACAAAACACTGAATCTTTTTTTTTTCAATTTCAAACATAACCCTACCAATCTCCCTTACCTTGTCCTTCTCCCCTTTCCCTTCATTTTCTTTTTTCTCTTCCTTTTTTCTTTTTTTCCATTCCATTTTCTCCTTCTCTTTTTTTTTTCTTCCCTTTTTCTCTTTCTTCTTAACTTGATATGATTTGCTTTTTTTCCTAGTATACAATAATATAAATACTTTTTAAATGCTCAACTTGCCCTTATGGCGGGTGCAATCAAAACAGATGAACAATAAAGGCCAAAGCTTATGTTTCTAGTTTTAACCAAAAAAAGGCTCCATGTAAGCTCAAACGGGCTCACTAAGGATAATATCATGGTAGCTTTTTAATATCTCAAGTTAAATCCTAAACACCTTCATCACTTTAATGTTTGCATAAGATTATGGAATCTCGACTCGTTTTTGCATGCAAGTTCTAGATTTGTTTAACCATGAAAGAATACTCTCAACAACGAATACTTTTAATTGGTCTCAAATTCTTACTGAAGAAAAGTCTCATTCATCTATCACAATAAGTTAATATCCTTTCAATTAAAATCCAAGTCAATCAATTTATGCATGCAAATATATTTATTCACTCTTGTTATGCATTTATAATCTCGATAAAGTTCAGTCAATAATTAAAAATCTTTAACTATTAAACAAAAAAGCAAACACAAAATGTACAACAATCATAGTCAACATTACAGGAAACTAAAATAAAAGATCTAACATGCAAACAACATTAAACATTGATTAAGACAAACAATAAAGCTAAAAATAATTTATTGACAAACAATCAAAATAGTAAAAGAAAAAGATAGAAATACAATACTAAGATGAAGGTGGACGCTTTCTCGAGCTAGGATTTAAATTCGCAAGGAAATTCCTAATCTCTGCAATATTAGCCTCAATCTTGTCCAATCTCTCATTTGCTAGCCGTTCAAATACAATAAGTTAATTGGTCAATGATTGATATTCAACAGATTTAGCTGCAATGTTAAAAAGCATACCTTCACATGGAAAAACGTCAACCCCTTGCGTATCTTCACCTACTTCACCATGACTGCGCTTATTACTTAAAGCTTCTACTATCTCATCATTAACAACAACATAACGATGACCTTACCGCCTAACAATCTTCACAGACACCAAGGACTGCAAATCTAAACTAGAATTCCCTAAAACTAACTGCATACTTGATCTCTTAGTCAGTCAACCAAAATACTCTGCAATTTGGGAAATAAATGCCCCAACAACTATACATACTTAACTACATACTAGCATTAGAGTGTTTAGCATGCACCATACAACACAACACAAAAAATTCTGCTTTAGAAATTGCACCTTGGCTATCTCCTCTACCAAATATCATACAAGTTAAAAACTTGTAAAGATAATGAAAGCTAGGGTCCACTAAAGCAGATGATTTGGACCTATTGTAAGAGAAAATGTTTGTTGAATTTGTAATTTCATTCCAAAATTCTTTAGGCCTAAATTCATCATGATAACTATATAAATCGCTATGTGGAACTATTCAAGTCATATAAAGCAAGACCGCACGATATATTCATCAATCTAAATATCAGATTAATCACAACGCCATCTTCGTTAAAGCTCAATTGTAAAGTTGACAAAAATTCTAAAGTTAATTCAACATATGAATTTTTTCTAAATTTTGCAAATTTGTCCCATCATATGTTATACGACAATTCATTAACTCGGTCTATAATTTCTAATTCAATTATAGCTCCATTATTCATAAATCTATTCGGCATAATCGAACGATTTTTTAAAGTCGCATACCTTAACTGGCTCTCACAAGTGTTAAATTGAAGGCAAGGATTACCTAAAACAGGCACATCAAACAAGAGGCATAATTTAAGTAACAATCAAAAATCAAAATATTCTGACAAATCTCAAACCAAACGAAACAATTCATTACTTAATTAGATTTACAATAGTTAAATATAATAAGCAAACATGAAATCCTCATACAATGAACAAACATTCTACTTAAATATACGTCGTTTAATAAATAATAATAAAATAAAGGATTGAAAAGAAAAAGATTAAATAATCTTTTGTGTTATCTTTTATTAAACGTTTGTAAATTTGCTTAGTTTTATACTATATCAAAATGTTTTATATAATATCAAATTTGAATTATTTAATAATGAACTAACAATTCATTAAAAACTAAACTTGACTATATTCTAAAATCAAAGTTTTAAAAACCATTATACCTGCTTTTTAATTGATTCTCATACCATAATTCTCATTTCTATCTCATTAATAACTCATTTACATGCTCACGCCTTTGCCAATCCTTTTATTTTTTCACACAACAATCAAAGTTCAAAATTTATACAATTTTTATCATTCTTATTTTTATTTCTTTCCATTTATTTAATAAAATATATTAACAAAATCGATATACATAATTTCATTAACGCCAAATAATTAAACAAAATTCTTACAATTTAACAATTATGTTATTAGAAAACAAAGCAATGGCAAATAACTAACTAAGAACAAATTGTTAACATAATACAATTTTTAGTCGAATATAAAAACCAAGAAAAAAAGAACCAAGTCACAGGATAAAGTTAAATTTCTATTGTATCTTATTCAAATCATATAAACTTAAAGCCAAAGAAAAAGAAATACTTAACAGTATAAAGGGATTATATATGAAAAACAAAGCATCATCCCAAATCAAAACAAGAAATTAACTAAATAAATTTTACTAAATGTAAAAATTAAACCCTCATGAAATTATAAAACTCTGTTATATTTAACTCAAACTTTGTTACGTTAAAATCATAAAAAAGAAAATACCAAAATATGTTTAATGATATAAAATATTACCTATAATTCTAAGCAACTTGTAAGGGATGCGGTGACATAAGGCAACAATGACAAACGATGATACCCAAAAGTCACACAAGATGACAACAACCCCACTCAAGATCTGAAGTCCTAGCTCTAGATCTGAAGAAATACAAGATTGGACACTAGGGTTTTTCAACTGCTCGTTCACTAGAGAACAAATCTCAATCGAAGAAGAAGATGAGAGAACAGTCGTAATCTCTATGTTGGAACAAGCATGATTTCTACTTGTGCAACTAACAATAGGGTTAACTTAAAATTCTAAACTCACTCAAAGGTGTGACTTATGTGACTTTATAAGTCACACCCAATGAACTTTTTTTTGTTATAACAAATACATCACACTATACATTTTCAAAAAATATTTACTTTTCATTCCAAATTTTTACTGAAAATTTTTATTTTTTCATTTTTAATAATCTAAATTACATATTTTTGTAATTCTATCACATTAACAAATTTTAACCTTGTTAATTCCTTTCTTATACATTTCAAAATTTAAATATTTAAAATTTTATCACAAAATTTTAAATTACAAAATATTCATTTATATATTAAATAATATAACAAATTACACCTAGTGATTTTTTTCGTTATTTTAATTAACTAAATATTAAATTGATTAAAATTTTTAACTTATTTTGTTTCAGTTATAGGCATCACTTAATAAGTCACACCTGTGATTGCTGATATTATTTTTATAATATTTATATTTATATTTACTTTGTATATTTTATCCATTTATAACAAATAGATTACACTATATATTTCCTATTTTTATTTTTCATTCCAAATTTTTACTTACTAATTTTACTAATTCATTTTTAATATTCTAGCTTATATATTTTTAATAATTCTATCATAATTCCTTTCTTAGTATGCATTTCAAAATTTAAATATTCATAATTTTATCACAAAATTTTAAATTACGCAATATTTATTTATACATTAAATGATACAACATGTTATACCCAGTGACTAATTTAATTTTTTTATTTTAATTAACTAAAATATTTAATTGATTATTAAAAAATTTAACTTATTTTATTTCAGTCATAGGCCTGATTTAATAAGTTTCACCCATGACTGTTGATATGTGTTTTTTACACCCATGACTGTTGATATGTGTTTTTACTTAGATATTATAATATTTTAATTTATTTTGTATATTTTATCCATTTATGACAAATACATTACACTATACATTTCCTAAATTTTTTATTTTTTATTCCTGAATTTTACTAACTAATTTTACTAAAAATGACAAAAAAAATATATGCGCTAATTATATGTAAATTAATTAATTAGTTAAAAATTAATTATATTTAATGAAAGAATGAAAAAATAAATATATTTGCCACCAGTGTGACACTTAAGTCACACCAGTGTATTTAATAAATATAAGTCACAACTATGACTTAATAAGTTCATAAGACTCACAGCTAGGACGATTAAGTCACAAGTGTAACGAAGGCGATAACATGAGAAAAAATTTAATGAATCAATTAATTATATTTAATTAAAAATGACAAAAAACATGTTCTTGTTGAAGTTCTAGAATTTGAGTGATTAATTAACAATAAACATCCATGTGGAAAAACATGGTCGTATGCAAGTCACGGTTATCTTCAGATCTAAGATTTTAGATGGCAATGAAATCTGGTGGAGAAGAAGGACAATGTGTGAGGACCTTGCAGCTCAAATTTCAAGTCAATCGCAAGTCTGGAGAAGAAGTTATAGTCAAAAGAATAAAGAGTGCACAAAGTTATCACGATCGTGCAATGAACGGATGGCCTCCTCTCTTTTTACTAGACTTCACCTTTCAACAAGCACGATCGTGCAACTACCAGACTTCACTTACCAAACTTCACCTTTTTGTTATATTAATTAATTTTAATTATACATGCACGATTATGACATCTATCTCCTTCGCATCACCCATTGATATAACTCGTTGTCAAAACATCAACACTTATATGACGGTGTAATACCCTAGTTTGATTATTATGGTAGATAATATGTTGTACATGTATTTTATACAGTATGATCTATTTATGGTATATTAGAGTAATTTAAGCATTTAAATGTGTTATTGAGGTTGTAATGGAGATCACGACTAAACTAGAAATGGTTCTATATTCTACGGGAAAGTTCTCATAAAATTTCTAAAAACTCTGAAAAGCTACAAAATAAGTTCGAACAAGCTTTATAAGCCTCAAAATGTACTTTGGAGATCTAGAAACACCTGACGATTTTGGTGACATTCAGTAATTTTCGAATTCAATCTGAAAATTCTCTGGGGCAACCGAAAAGTTACGAAATAAGTTTAAAATACGATAAAAAGTTCCAAAATTAGGATTAGAGTCCATAAGAATTGAAAAGGATCAAAACAGAGGTTGTTTGAATAAAAGTTGGGTGACGTGACATCATTTTTCTCAAACTTGGTTGACGTTGTTGGGTACGTGAAAATGTCGTCTGATGCGTTGCGAAGGTCACTTGGGTTACGTCTTCACTGGTCCACTGCGGCTATGTCGCGGGCATGAAATCTACTTATACGACTCAATTGAAAATGGATTGAAAGATTAGGTTTGTAGGGATTTAATTTTTAGTCACGAGTGCAGGATTCATGATTTTTTTTTAATTTTTAAACTTTTTACTAAAATATGATAATAAATTTATTTATTATGTATAAACTTAAAAATATTCACTTGCATATTTCATCCATTTATAACAGATACATTATACTATACATTTCCAAATTTTACTTTATTTTTTCATTCTTAATTTTTACTAACTAACTTTTTAATTCACTTTAAATATTCTACCTCTTATATTTTAACCTATTTTCTCCCAAATAATTTTATCCATAATCACAAATTTCAAAATTTTTGCAAATTTAAACTTTTACAATATTATTTATACATCTTTAACCATTCATAACATAACATATTTATAAATATTACTCAATTCTCTTAATTTTTATTTTTATTTTCTTGATCGATCTGGAGTGTAACTTAACAAGTTACACTTATGACTCCTTAAAAAATTTGAATGATAATCTCGTTGTAGTTCTTTATATTTGCATACTTTTTTAAAAAAAATCTCTTTATTTTTTTATCTCTCTACTAAAATATTATAACACATTTATTTACACCTTTTTTTGTCCACTTTTACTAAACTATTTTATCTTTTCCTCTTTTCATTTACAAAATTGTATATAAATTTAACAATTTTCACTCACATATTTTATCCATTTATCTTTTTAATTCTTTCGTTATTATATGTTTCCAAATTTTCATTTATTTCTTAATTATTATTTTTAACTTATTTTATTAATTCATTCTAAACATTCGAACTATTATATTTTTACCTCTTTACTCACAAAATTTTATCCGTAATTACACATTTCTAATTTTTCCCTTTAACTTTAACAATATTCATTTATACATCTATATAAATACTCCTTAATTCTAAATTATGTGGGCATTATACTTATTTGGATTATCACTGCCCATTTGCGTAGTGACTATTTGCTAGTTGGAATCATATGTGAAAGTAAGTCGCCAATTTCGTTACATTTTGTCGAACCTGCCAGGATGTCAAATACCTCCCAAGTAAACATGTTGGTCTCCTTCAACCCCTGCCATCCCACATTTGGCAGGACATTGCCATGGATTTCATTACCCACCTTCCACCTTCCAATGGGAAGACTAACATATGGGTCATTGTTGATCGATTATCTAAATATATCCATTTTGTTGCCTTAGGGAAGGCTAACATATCGGTCATTGTTGATCGATTATCTAAGTACACCCATTTTATTGCCTTAAGGATCGATGTTACGATGCCATAACTTGCTACTTATTTTTCCCAAGAAATTGGTCGACTTCATAGCTTACCGAGATCCATTATTAGTGATCAGGATTGGCTCTTTGCTAGCACCTTTTGGAAGGAATTGTTCCATTTGCAAGGTGCTAAACTCAAATTAAGTAGTGTCTATCATCCCTAAACAGATGGGCAGTTTGATGTTCTTAACCGCTGTCTCAAAACCTATCTCTAATGGTTCTCAAGTGACCATCCACAAACTTGGGCCAATATCTTCCACTGAGTAGAATGGTCATATAACACGTCTTGGCATTTCTCTATTGATATGAACCCTTTCAAGGCAATGTATTCCCACCATTGCTTCTTACTTGCCTTGTAGTATTAAGATTGCCCAATTGGAGGATTGCTTATTGGAGAGACAAGCACTCTTAGCTCGACTGAAGGTCAACTTGGAGAGGGATCAAAATTAAATGAAAATGCAGGCTGACCGCCATCTTTGTGAGAAGCAGTTTGCTATCAGGAATTGGGTGCTCGTGAAGTTGCAACCTTATCGTCAGCAATCTGTAGTCAACGCACATCACAGAAGCTAGCGAAGAAGTATTTGGGCCCTATCAAATTGTTGAACGTATTGGTAGTGTTAATTATGAGCTCTCACTATCAAATTGTTAAGCGTATTAGTAGTGTTACTTATGAGCTCTCACTTTCCCCATATTCCAAAATCCATCCATTGTTTCATGTTTCTCTTTTAAAAGCTTTCAAACGTGATGTGTACTTATCCCCCACTCCCCTTCCCACTCTTACCATAGATGGGCAACCAATTCTCGAACCAGAGCAGGTACTACATACTCGCCAAGTCAAGTTATATGGTGAAGAGTTGACACAGCTTTTGATCAAATAGAGACACTTGTTCGAAGCAGAGGCTATATGGGAATGGTTAAATGACATAGAAAGCAACAACCCTGGCTTCAACTAGTATGAACTAATCACTCAACAGAAAACTCAATAAGCAAATATCACCGAGATAAGCTTGATTTCATTCAAATCCAGAAATTCTCAGTACATTGAGGAAATATAAGTGCTGAAAAAGGAAAAATAGCTAGTACATAAAGGGGAAAGGAAGGATGAAGAAAGGTGAATTGGAGAGATTAATTTCAAAAGACTATGATGATAACTGCCTGTCTCCTCGTGCATTCCTCTGCTATAATGGAATTAACAGCGCATAATCCTTGAGTGCAGCTGGTAATTTCCTAACACGTGTTGGCCTGCTGTTGGAGACTTCCTCAGTTGATGCAGAATGGGCCTAGGTGTGAGTGTCATCTGCTAATGGACCTGGGTTAATAGCATCAACCTTAAGGACAAGGTTGTTTATGAGGAACAGAGTATTGTTACGAGCAAAACCATTACAACAGGATGAGAGCAAAGGGCCAGAAAAAACTTTCTTGGAAGAGGGAGTTTGTTATAAGCTAAACAATTTTATGTTATAATCTTTTTGGTTGTACAACCAATCATTAGCTCTAAATCCTAGGAAAGGTATAACTGTGATGTAAGGCTTATGAATGAAAGAAACAGAATGAATGAAAAGGAGAATAATTTTCCTCATCCCTCTCATTCTTTTATCACTCTCTCCTCCTTGCCTCCTTAAACATTGTCCTTATAAATTTTTTTTATAACAACGCAGACCATTCAAAGAAATTAATGATATGTACCCCTCAAACCATGAATATATGTTTTAAGACACAAACACAAACATTAAGAAAAGCCTTAATTATCACTTTGAATTCATATAAATATTCACTTACCTCTTTACAAATTACAACTCCTTTATCTGTATGAGTTGCACCACCATGATAATCCTTATATGAATGCTTTCATAGGCATGGAAACATTGTATTGCCATATATTTCAAGAATATTGTTAGTTTATTCTAATCGGTTGATTGAAATTTTATGTATGATATTATTATCTTAATTAATAATGACATTATTTATTTTTTAATTTTATTAATTACATTTGATATTGTAATACTAGAGATAAAATTTCCAAAATAACTAGTGTACAATTATAATTATGATAAGTTCATAATTGTAAAATGCAGTTTGCATTTATATATTATTCTTAAATTGTTCCTAGTTGTAATTTAATTAAAACGAAATATTGATAATACGGTAAAACTAGCAAATGTTATGCTTCTTTTTTTAAAGTAATTAATCTTATAAATTAAAGTATAGAAATACTTAAACAAACATGTGGGTGCTTATTAGAGAATAAGTTCACTAAATTGACCTGATTATCACTACAACAAAGTCTAGATTTGTCTATGTTTTAATTGACGATGATTTCAAAATCGACACTAAAAGTCAACTTTTGGTGACAATTTTTAAAAACTTCACCGAAGGCTTACCATTTCACAAAATTTTACAAAATCTTTTTCAAACCCTTTTGCAATATTTTAGTATTTTCATCACCAAAGTGTGAGCCTTTGGCGACTAATTTAGATATCACACAAAAAGCTAGACTTTTGGCAACGAATTTTTTAAATCATCGCCAAAAGCTTAAATAAAAAATTATTTTCTTATTTATAATTAATTCACTAAATTTGACTTGATAATTTTGTGATTGAACATCATATTGAGAAAATTAAATTTTAATATTATTGACAATGATTCTAAGTGTAAAAATAAATTTAGCAATGAAAAAGTCAAATCATTTCTATAATTTATGAAACTATAAACTCAAAATTAATTAATATTACATAGGTTTATGCTTTTTATTTTTATCTTTTAAAGTATATGGTTTGACAATTTTATATGGTTTCACAAAATTTTCAAATAGTTTTAACATGAAGTTTATAGTATAATGTATATGTTTCTTACAGAAAAAGATAAATATTGATATACCCGTTATCCAATAAAGGCCTAAAATTCCTACTAATACACCAAAATCCCCTACACGAGTAGTTACAAATGCTTTTTGACAAGCATTTGACGCAATATTTTGATAGTCAAGCATGGACATGAACCTCTCCAAAAGTCATTTTTTCTTATCACCTAAGGTAAATTGTCTGACTCATCGCATGGAACTTATATCAGGCCTCAAGAAAGGTATTCTTCCCATCAGATATTTGGGTGTTCCTCTCTTAAAAGATCGGTTGTCTAGGAGGGATTGTCAACCCTTATTGGATAAAATTGTTACCAGGGTCAGTAAATGGACTCTTACAAGTCTTTCTTATACTGGTAGGCTCGAATTGGTGATATTTATTCTTTCTTCTTTCCAAGTGTACTGGTCTTCTCATTTTATTCTCCCCTCGTCCATTCTTAAGGATATAGAGTCTAACCTTAGGAATTTTTGTGGGCTAGAAAGCTCAACTCTGCTTTTACTGCTAAAGTTAAATGGAGCGACATCTGTAGATCGAAAAAAGAAGGAGGTCTAGGGGTCAAACATTTGTATACCTGGAATCAAGTATTGTTAGGTAAAAGGATTTGACATTTGTTTGAGGATAGGGAGGCTTTGTGGGTGCAATGGGTTCATACCATCATTTTAAGAAGGAAAACCTTTTGGGACGCCCAACCAACATCTAACAGCTCTTAGAGTTGGAGGAAAATTTTATTTGTGAGGGACAAACTAGGGAACCAATTCAGGTTTAGGATAGGGAATGGTATGTCTACTTTTTTATGGTAGGAACTGTGGCATCCTAGAGGAATGATTGAGCCCAAGTTTATTATATAAATTGGTTACACTTTTACTGTTCTTAATGTACTTTTTGACTCTTAATTTGTGATTTTGTCCTTTAATTAGTCCTTGATAATGAGCTTACAATTTATATAATTTGGTAGTAAAATTGTCACAAATTGACATTAATTCCATCATAATTTTTCCAAGAAAAATTGATACTGCAAATTGTTGTTTCATATTGTAGGGGACAAAGAGAGTTAAAAGGATGAGAAGAGTCAACACGTCGCGGCGCATGAAGAAGTCTGTATGCCGCGATGTAATGCAAGCAGCACGTGACGGGGAGGAACAAAGAAGTGCACGTTGCGGTGCCTACAAAGCATCTCGCCGCAGTGAGGATCAAGAGGAGCACGCCACGACGTCTAAGAATCATCTCGCCGTGGTGAGCAAACAAATATCCGGACTTCATTTGGAAAGATCTCTCACTGTATCGACCCGACCCACATCCATCATTTAAAAGCCTTGCTATTTTTAGGTCAAGAAGAGGGATATTTTGCGGAGACACTGAGGAGGCAGTAGGTGATTATCTTTTCCACTATCATTTCCATTTTTATCATCTCCTACCATCACCACCGTCTCTATTCCACCGGCTGTCTCTATTGCAATCATGGATGGCCTCTGATCTTCAACAGTCGTGAGAGAATCCGAAGTCATGCATAGCTAAACCACATTTCCTCTTGAAGATGTAGCATCGGCTTGAGTTCACCGGTTCTTTAAAAGGGAGTTAAACTTACATCATCACATCTAATTTCATTATTGTAAATTCCTGAGTTAGGGTTTACTACTGTGTAATTAGATTAGCTTGGTTATAGTTTAATCAAGTGTAGAACGATGTCTTGTGTTATAGATTAGTTAATGTAAAACTTTGATGCTCAATATATGAAGTCTCATATATGTCTTTTGGTGATTGTGTTAACCCTCTTTATCTGCCTAGTTGTGTTTGA
>JANITW010000007.1:26112858-26129090 GCA_027564335.1 Erythroxylum williamsii
ACTTTAGAGAAATGTCCCTCTATGTCTTACGAATCCATCGCTTCAAGAATCAGATCGTTCGGAGCTCTATAACTCAAAATATCTCTAAAATACTGAAGTTTGTTCTTTAAACCTGAGGCTGAACACTACACCTAACTTCTGACCAGAATTTGGAAGTCTTAGAGGCTAAATTGTAGCTCAGCTCCTTCATAACATTTTTAGCCCCATGTCTCTAATTGAATTTCCAAAAATAATCAGATCGATCGGCGATCGAGATACCTCCAAAATACTAAATACTATTCAGCCATTACAACACCGAGACTGAACACTACACCAAACTTCCGACCCGAATTTGGAAGTCTTAATGGCTACATCATAGCTCAGCTCCTTCATAAAATTTGTATCCCCATGTCTCTATTTTAATTTGAAATAAGAATCAACTCAATCGGAGCTCTACCGATCGAGATATCTCCAAAATACTGAACACTGTTCAGCCATTGCAACACCGAGACTGAATACTATACCGAACTTCCAACCCGAAATTGAAAGTCTTGGAGGCTAAATTATAGCTCGGCTCCTTCATAAAATTTCTAGACCCATGTCTCTATTTTAATTTACAATAAGAATCCAGTCTATTGGAGCTCTATAGCTTTAGATATCTCTAAAATACCAAAGTCTGTTTGGCCATTACAAAACCGATACTGAACACTACATCTAAATTCCGACTTGAAATTGAAAGTCTTAGAGGCTACATTATAGCTTGGCTCCTTCATAACATTTGTATCTCTATGTCCATATTTTAATTTTCAAAAAGAATCAGATGGATCAGAGCTCTACCGATCGAGATATCTCCAAAATACTGAACGATGTTAAGACCTTTTCCACAGGTCAGCTCACTTAGATTAGGTCAATCTTTTTCCATTTAATGCTAAAATTGATAAATCTAGTATGGAAAGATAGAAAAATATCTTAGGAATCCAACGCTTTGAAAATCGGGTCTATTGGATGTCGGACAAAGAAGTTATGCTCAAAAGAGTGAAGGGAGGTCAGAGCTCGGCCAGAAACCTTGAGGTCTTGGGTTCGAATCGTGGCTCACCCTTGACCAAAGAGGACAATACCAATTAATGGGGTGGTGGAGTACCTGGGTCTTGTGGTGGGTCCCCTTCGTGGGGTTAAAATCCACCCAGATCCATGGGTCCGATAGTGGGTCCCCTTCGTGGGGTTAAAATCCACCCGGATCCAACAATGTTAATATGGATTCTTGATGTTTGAGTTGTAAATATCCTACAAACAAATATATATATATATATATATATACACACACACACACACATATACATACATACATACATATATGTTTAATGTGTATTTCGTTATCATTATTCTTTTGTTGTCAAGTTCTAATGTCAATATCAGGAAAAAAAATAAAAGAGGTAACGGTATAACTAAAGGTTGTGAGTTTCAAAATGTTGCAATGAACAAGTTGTTAGTACATATTGAAACTTGGCAAGGTTTTCCTTTAGACAAGATTCAATCAACAAAATTATCTAGTGAGTTGGGGATAATTGCCAGAATAGAATTACCTTGCCTAAAGGATGCTAAGGAGTTGAAGGAAGAGAACTTGCTCACGAATACTTTGGATAAAGTTTCAATAAAATTTCAATTTATTTAACTATATGCAATATTGTTTCACTTATTTTAAGATTAATTACACTTTTATTTATTCTTTATAGATGAAATAGAATATCTTCAATATCAATAACCATGATGTTTCAAATTGTGTCACTTAATTATTGAAACAAAGGACTAGGGATTGTCATTATAGTTTGTATCAGTATTACAAATCTTTTCCTTCTGATGCAGAGGCAAGGAGTCGTGTTCTGGAATGGATGTCTGTAGAACATTGGAACTATTTGTGTGATTATTGGGCCTCTTCCAACGTTTAAGTTTGTTTTCTTTCCCTTCATTTTTGCTTCCATTAATCTTATTAGAAGATTCAATGACTTTTTTCCTTTATTTAGGAAAAATGTGAGAAGGACAATATGAACAGAGGATAAATGAAAACTCATCACAATAAAGACTCCAAATCATTTGTTGACGTGCGAAATAAATAAATAAGATATTTGTTTACAAGTTATAATTATATCACTAAACACTATAGTATTTATGGTGCATTGTATTTTTTTTATAAAACAAAGTGAGAAAGAACCACATGGACAAGAGTGTAATAGGATTACACTATACAAACTCACTCCCGAAAAGGAAAATCAAGGGTAGATGTCTGAAAAAGCACAAAATAACTATATAAGTATAAAAATTTGTTTAAATTTGAAGTTTATTTATATTTGTAGCACTAACTAATAATATTTGCATTGAATATTGGTTTTTTTAATTTTAGAATAAGATGTAAGAGTTGCTGCAAACATCAATGTCTGAGAGAAATGAGGCAAATGTAGAAGACATTTGTAACAAGATACTTGGTACACAATTTGGATATATCAAAGGTCTTGGATTTGGCCTTAAGCTAACTATTTCATCCTCATCAAGATCAACATACGTTAAACATCTTAAAAAGGATATAACAAGTTGCTTAAGCTTAAATTACAACATATTGGAAGAAAAATGGCTAAGCATGAAAAGTATCTCAAAAAATTACTTGGCATAGATTATGTAAGCAGTGAAGATGAAAATGAGACTGAATGATTTGTGTTATATCTTGTAAACTAATCTCTGTATTTATTGTTTTGTATATAAGTATGCTTGAAGTTATAATTAAAATCTTGTACACAAAAAAATTAATAAAGTTTTATTTTTTACAATGCTTCAAATTATCAATTTTATCATTTTTGTAAAATAAAATTAACAACAAAAAAATTCTAAATATTATATACAATAGTATGGGTTAAAAATGTCACAAATAATTATAATTCAACATTTTTAAAATTTATTTTAAAATTTTGACTATATTTTACAAAACATAACTAAAATCATTTAGCTACGTTTTCAAAGATATAGTTAAACTTTTTTTGCTACATTTTCAAAAATGTAGCTTTGTTTTTGGAAATGCAACTAAAAATTTTTGGCTACATTTCTAAAAATGTAGCTAATAATTTTCACCTATAAAAACTGAGAGTAACCAAAGTATTGCGACAATTTTTCAAAATGCCATTAATAATTTTTTGTTATGACAATAAAGTGTTAGAAAAAACTATTAGCTATGATTTGTAAAAAAATCGCTTATAATTTTTAGCTATGAGAATTTGACGATGTTTTTTATGACGAATATAAATTAACGCTAACTACTATTAACTATGATTTTGAGACTTTTAGCGACGATTTTTTTGTAGCCAAATGTGATTTCTGTTGCAGTGTATAATGATCCTAAATGAAATACTACTTATGTATCTGTAGATTTCTTCAATATGATGGTTATATAATTAATCCTTAAACTTGAGATTATTAGAGTATCTCATATGAAAATTACTATGTTTTGATAATACTTATAGTATATTTTAATTAGGATAGCTAAGAATATTATATAAACCATATGGAGATAGTTGGGTAAGTCATTAAAGAATTCATCACTTTAAAATAATTAGAGATAATATTTTACTATTCTTGATTAGTAATGATTTAGGGAATTTTCTAGCCATAGTGACTTGAGATTTGAAAAGGTATTTTTAAGTATCAATTATAAATCAATTACTAACTAATAAGAATGAACGTGATTAGATTTAAAAGAGTAAACATCATATTCATACTCTATATCCAATTAGAACATTAGATGACAAAAGGATTAAACAATATATTATAACCATTTATGAACAAGTTGAGTCAAATCACCTAATATTCCTAATATTTGGGTGGACATGACATGTTACTTAACATCAATCTTGATCTACAATTATAAATTATTTTATTAAAAATTAAAGATAAATTTAAAAGAGTTTAATTTGTCTAATTTTAGTTCTGAATTAGAATTATAATTTATAATCGTTACTAAAATATTAGAAATCAAAGAGTTACATATAAAGAACATTTAAAAAGAAAAAATCAATTTGAATTAAGTTGGATTTAATTATGAAATTCAAAAAAATTTAGGAATTAAATATGAGATATTTGATTTTATTAAAATTAGAATTAGAATTAGAATTAGATTATTTAATTTTAATAGAAAACCCCAATGCTTTTTCCTATTTATAGAAAATAAGCATAAAGTAGCTACCACTCATGCTTATTCTTCTCAAAGCATTGAGTTATTTTTCTCTAACTTATGGACACTATTAGGAATTGGACTATTAGATAATTCGTGGTTGACACCTACTAAAAGATTTCAACAAGAATTCAAATTAGATACAGCTCAGTTACTTTTATGATTGATATTTTTTAAGTTATTCAATTATCAAGATCAGAAACTACAAAAAAAAAATTAATTTTGTATTACGTCTGTAATTGGATCATGACAATGGTATCAGAGACTTCTTTAATAGTTTAACTTGATTAAATTGCTTGATTGTTATTAATTTGATAAAAATTAAGGCTTAAATCTATTAATTACGGCCTGTTTTAATTTTTTGGAAATTAAAATCGATCTATTTGATGTGTTTTCTCAAAAAATACCCATTGGATCGTGTTTAAGAAAAATGATTGCATGCTTCCTCTGATTTGGTCTTTAAAAATTGTTGACTCTAAAAAACCAGAATATGTCTCCCATAAGTTTTATGGCTCTGAATCAGTGTTGAATCAGATAAGAGAACATTATTGCATGGCCCCCTAAAATAGAATATTCTTCTTGTTTGAGATCTGGAAAACAACAGGATATATGAATGTTCCATTAGCTTAGTTTATTGTTGTATTTGTCGAGTCAATGGCTTTCTGGGTTATATCTGTCGATTATGTGATGAATTAAATCTCGAGAACAAAAATGTGCGTCCCCCTAGCTTAAATTTGTGCTCGAATCACGTTTTGGTTTGCTTGAGTTTGATTTAGACGAGTTGGTTGATGGATGAGACTCTCATCCATACCGCCAATCAAGGGCGGTACATCCACCCAACAACTGTAGTCGCTGGTGGAGATGCCTGCCAGTGGAGATAGGGGCAAAAAGTCATCCCCACGTCGACAGAAAGCGAAGATGAGCAGGTGAGGCAACAAGGTGAGGATGAGAGCGAAGATGAGCAGGTGGCGACTCAAAAACATAACGGAGGCCGTGGCAGAGAATGGAAAAAAAAAAAAAAAAAAAACCCTCTATGCACCCCACGTAGGGACATCTTAGTGCATGCGCCTAACAGAAACATTATGCTTGCAACTAACAGTCGCCATTGTATTTTTATTTTAATTTTTATGTATTTTAAACCTTCTTTTTTACTTAAATTGATTTAATTGAGATTAAATTGATTTAAATTCCTAATAAATCTTTAAAAATATTTTCTAATTGTTTTCAAAGGTTATTTCATTAGAAATAATTTAGAATTTAGTTTAATTTTTCAAAGGGTTGAATTATTAAATTAAATTAATTATTAAACAAATAATTAGAATTAAGCAAAGTTTTTTAATGAATAATTTGGTTATGTTATACATTAATAATATAATGAGATTATATTTTTTATGAGACAAAATTTTGAAATTATAAATCTCTCAATTAAATATTAGGTACACATTAAGAAAATAATAGTTATCTTCTATTATTTAAGAATAAAATCAGAGTTTTATTTATTATAAGACTTGTAAGTAACTAAAGACCCCCTTTAGCTCAAATATATTTTATCTTAAATTACTGATTTCTACTTAACTAAATTTATATGATCTGAATGAGTGACTCATGATCATATGAATTTAAAACAATGTTATGAACAATATATAAGATATATCTTAGCAATGAATTGTCGTCTAACGAATCTAAGAGTCACATAAGATGTAATTGATAAAATTGTTACTTACTTAATTCAAATTGAGTTGCTTTATTGAGTACCCCAACACTAACTCAGTTTGAATGGGATCCTAGCCTACTAGGAAATTATTTGATAATTTCTCAATTTAACAGTAAAGGCAATTATTTTGAATAAAATAGTAGTAGTCAAATACTTATTAAAGTCCTTATTTTGTTTCATTTCATGACATAAAATAGTACTTACACTTTTATGTCTTTTGATTGTTAGAAAAGATGAGTACCAATCTGTCGCTAAGGAGCATCATGGATGTTTTTACAAAAGTTTTCTTAGACATCGAACTTACACCGAAGTTGCACCTATTTCTTTGCACGACTATCTCACTTAGGTCCATTTAAGCAAGACCCTTCCGACATGACCGTTGACCAATAAAACCCTATCCTCTAATAAATACCTCATGACTCTTGAAGTGTTTAACTCTCACACTCGAGCAAAAATACTAGAAAAGTATTAAATAATCATAGGCAACAATAAACACATAAGATCTACGATAAAAACCAACATTTATTACTTCCCCAAAAAGTATACAAAGGAATGTTCTTTTTTAATGTGTCCCCTTCCCCTCAGTCTCTCTTCTCGATGAACAAGGCTCAAATAAGCTATTTATAGGCTCCTTTAACTTTACAATCCATAATCCTAATTAAACTGAACTAACTAGATCATATTTTATCATAATCGGATTACACCAAACTAACTACTAGGATGACATCCCCATCCAAATAGAACTCTATCTGATAGGATTTATCTATATCACGACTAACAAGATAAGATATTACATTTAATTAGGAAAGATGCATCCATATCTATAAAGAACTCTACTATCTTCATACGATCTTCCCATATGGTCTTTATCTCTTAAAGCTGATGTATATCTATTGTGAACTTATCTGTCACATCATCCAAGATCTCCCTTTGATCTATATCCATTGATGATGAGTCATTTAAGCCCAAATCCTTTCATAACACATTGATTCAGTTTAATGCTGACCCATATCAAGTCCATTAGTCATGCTCCATCTATTTGAGTACACGTTAAGTCCTTAAAACTCTCACATGTCTCCCACATATAGATGATCCAGTTAACTGTCAACCCATGGTCCATCTTAAGCTATCTTTTTTTCTCACATCTGAATCTTGCATCTCTTCAAATATTTCCAACAATGTGTACCAACGCATGCCAACATTTGACAATGACTATTTTTCTCAACTATTCATAAGTCTTTACCTTGTTCTATCATTCGAGTGTCAAAATTTAATCAAGGCTCACCGCTTACCCGATTTTGCTATTAAGACTTAAGGGTCTAATAGATGCTAACAAACTAACTGGACTTAATTTTTTAGACCGATTTCCTAACTTGAGAATTGTTCTCATGCAAGAAAAGAAACCATATTTTCTTGAGATTATTGTTCTATTAGAGCCTAGTTTGGATACGATTGATGAGTTTAGGGGGAGATATCAACATTATATTAATAATGTTGAACAAGCTAGATGTGTGATGTTAGTTAATATGACTCCAAAGCTTCAAAAGCAGTATAAGAACATGGATGCTTTTCCTATAATTTTGCATCTTAAGGATTTGTTTAGTACACAAAGTAGGGTGGAGAGATATCAGTTCTCTGAAGCATTATTTCAATGCAAGATGGTAGAAGGATCATTAGTAGAACTATACTTATTGAAGATGATTGGCTATATTAAAAAATTAGGCCAATTAGGTTTTGTCATGGACCGTGAGTTAAGCATTAATATGGTGCTATAGCCTCTTAATTCGAACTTTTCATAGTTTGTTTTGAATTTCCAAATAATTCAAAAGGATATGTCATTGCTTAAACTATTAAATGCTCTTAAGACTATAAAGAGGTGGCTTAAGAAGGAACCAGTTATGTTCTTGTTTTGGATTCTTCTAAGAGCAAGAAAAAGGGCTCTAAGAAGAATAATAACAATAAACATAAGGCTTCTACTAAAGTAGTAAAGTCAAAAGGTGATGTCAAAAAGAAAAACAATGATAAGGCCACGTGTTTTCATTGTGAAATTTATGGACATTAGAAAAGGAACTACAAAGCTTATCATGTTACCCTGAAAGATAAGAAGCTTAAGGAAGTTACGTCTATAAATATGTTTATAATTGAGATCAATCTTTCTAGTTATGTTCTCTGTTCTTGGTATTGTATATTGGACGTAGTTCTCATATCTATAATGAGATACAGATGTTAACAAAGAGCTGATAATTAAGAAAAGGTAAAGTGGACCTACAAGTTAGAAAATGTGATAAGAAGATTGATCCTATATAGAGTCACTGTAACAGTATGTCAAGCAACCTACCTTCCCTTACAAAATGGAAAGTTTTGCATACAAGCGTTAAATTTTGTTAATTACATTACTCTATTTCTACTGGCCAACAGGCTTTCTTGTGTAACACCATAGCCATCTAGAGCAAGAGTTATTGCATTAGTTGTATGAACTTATAGTATAGCTTTGTCTTCTGAGTTTGAACTAGAACTAAATAATTGTTATTATTTTCTAGTTATTAATTGAAACATCATTTCCATTTCTTATTTAAATTTGAATGAATTTTTCTTTATTATTAATAAAAATTTTATAAAAAAAGATTTTTATCATAGAGATGGATTACTTATAAATGGTTTGTATGAATTAGATCTTAAAAGGCCAATCCTTAATATAAACATCAAGAAGAGAAAGTTAAGTGGCCAAATCCATCTTATTTGTAGCATTATAGGTTAAGTGACCAAATCCATCTTATTTGAAGCATTATAGGTTAAGTCATATTAATGAAACTAGAATCACAAAATTACATAAAGAAGAATATTTGGATCTTTTTTTATTATGAATTGTAGGAAACTTGTATATGTTGTTTGATTGGAAAGATGACCAGACTACCCTTTACTGGAAAGAGAGAGCATGATAGTGAATTACTAAAGCTTATACGTTTAGATGTATATGACCCGATGCCTACTTGTGCTAGAGGTGGATACTCATATTTCATTACATTTATAAATGATCATTATAGATATGGTTATGTGTACTTAATGAAACAAAATTTTGAATCATTTGAAAAGCTCAGAGGATCTAGACTTAAGGTTGAGAAATAAACTAGTAAAAGTATTACGACACTTAGATATGATCTAGGTGGTGAATACTTAGACCATAACTTTCTTGGTTACTTAAAAAAGAATGGAATTCTTTTATAAAGGACTCCTCCTAAAGCTCCACAATATAATAGAGTGTCTGAGAGGAGAAACTATTCTCTATTAGATATAATACATTCCATGATGAGTCATGCAACCTTTCATGTCTCCTTTTGGGGACATGCCCTTGAAATTACTGGTTACCTTTTGAATAGAATCCCATCTAAACCAATTAACAATACTCCATAAGAGAAATGGAATAGTAGTAGACCAAACTTAACATAGCTAAAGATTTGGGGATGTGATGCTTATGTAAAGCTTGCAACATCTGATAAGCTTCAAGTTAAGTCAAATAAATGTAAATTTATAGGATATTTGAAATATATTGTCAAATATCAATTTTATCATCTTCTTGAGTAACAAGTTTTGTTTTAAGACATGTTGCATCCCTAAAATGAGTGAGGTATTCCAAAACCATAAATTCACATCCAGATGGAACCCTATCCCTAAGTTGATACATATGAAGTACAACCAAGGGTTCAAAAGACACATAGTCTATGACACATTAGTAGGATACGCATCCCCTATTACATTAGATCTACATATATATATATATATATATATATATATATATCACTCATAGATGATAAGCTCACAACTTTTTAAAAAGCAATTTCTAACATTGATTCTTTAAAATGGCATAAATCCATGAGATTTAGAATGGAATCCATGTACATTAACTAGGTATGGATTTTGGTGGATGCTACTAATGGTATTGTACTTATAGGACACAAATGGGCTTTGAAGAGAAAAATTGATATGGATGGTAATGTACATATGTACAAAACAAAGATAGTGACAAGAAGTTACCAAAAAAAATCAAGGAGTTGATTTTGATGAAACATTTTTATTATTATTTATGCTTAAATTCATAAGAATCTTATTGGCTATAGCTACACCTCATGATTATGCAATATAGCAGATGGATGTCAAAGTAATATTTATCGATGGGAATTTTGTTGAAGATATGTATATAACACAGCTTGAAGGTTTTTAATCCAAGAGATTCCTAATCAAGTATGAAAGTTGCAAAATTTTATTTATGGACTTAATTAAGCATCATCCTGTTGGAACATTCATTTTGATTAGATAATCAAAGAGTTTGATTTTATAAAAAAATATTGATGAACCATATGTCCATAAGAAGGTTAGTAGAAGTGTAGTCATTTTCTTAGTGCTATATATGGATGAAAAATTGTTGATTGGAAACGACATGCCAATAATAACAATAATAATAATAATAACATCCTAGTAGAAATTCCATTAAGATGCGAGATTTAAAAAGGTTCACAAGTACGCAACCTTGCCCTTGGTTGGTAAAGAGGCTGTAAACGATATACTAATGCTCTAGTATGTAAAGATTTGGCTATCTAAGAATTTCTCCATAACTAATATTTGGGAGAAACTACCTATATTTTAGGAATAAAGATGTATAAAAATAGATTAAAGAGGTTGCTTGACTTATCCTAATCCACGTACATAGACAAACTGCAAAAAGAAGTTTAGTATAGAGAATTCTAATATAGGATTCTTCACCATGTCGCATGGGATTTCTCTCTCGTAGAATATTTACCTTAAGACACAAGAAGAGAGAAATAAAATATATTGTATTTCAAATGCTTTGACAATTAGATCAATCATGTATATGATGTTATATACCAAACCAGATGTCTCCTATACTTTAAGCATAACGAGCAAGTTTCATGCAAATCTTGGTGATGCTAATTGGATGGCTATAAAAAAAACATCTTAAAGTACCTAAGAAGGGCTAAAAATGTTTTCTTGGTCTATAGAGGAGTAGAACTAAGAGTTCAAGGTTATTCAATTGCTAGTTTTTAGTATGATTTAGATAATAATATATCATAGTGAGGGTACATCTTCACTTTGAATGGTAGTGTGATTAGTTGGAAAAGTTTTAAACAACCAATCATTGTGGATTGTACATCTGAGGTAAAGTACATTTCCATGTTAAAGGTGAAAAAGGAAGCAGTTTAGATCAAGAAATTCACCATTAAACTTTTAATGGTTCCTAGCATTGTTGAGTTAGTAGTATTGTACTATGACAACAATGGTGACATTACATAGGCAAAGGAGCTAAAGTCTCATCAACAGTCCAACATATACTCAAGAAATTCCACTTAATCAGGGAGATAGTAGAGTAGAAAGACATAACATTGAAGCGAGTTCCCATTGAAGTGAATCTTGCAAATCCTCTCACTAAGTCATTATCTCAAAAGAGACATGATTGTTGTATGGATGGATATCGTATTAGATACATAGGTAATTGACCTTTGTGCAAATAGGTGATTGTTATTTATGCCCTTACAACCAATCGTTTGGTTGTAATTTTATGTATAATATTATTATTTTATTTAATAAATATATTATTTATCTTTATATAAAAGGTAAATTCTTTTGAATAATTATTGTATTATTAAAATTATGATCAGTTCATAATTATAATATTCAATTTACATTAATGTATTATTACTAAATTGTTTCTAGTTGCAGTTTCATCAATATAAGATATTGATAAAATGATAAAACTAGAATATATTATATTTATTTCTTATAAAAAAATAATTCATCTCATAAATTAAAGAATATATGAAGATACCTAAACAAGCGTATAAGTGTTTATTAAAGAATAAGTTCACTAAACTAACTCAATTAAGGACCCTAAATGAAATATTACTTATATTGTATAATTGATCCTTAGACTTATCCATACTCTATATTCAATTGGAACTTTAGATGATGAAATGATTAAATTATGCATTATAACCATGCATTGACAAGTAGAGCCAAACTACATTGACATTCCTAATATTTAAGTAATCATGACATATTGTTAGATATCAATCTTAATATATAATTATATATTATTTAATTAGAGAATCAAAGATAACTTAAAATCAGTTTTAATTTGTCTAATTTTAACTGCAAATTAGAATTATAATTCATAATTATTGTCAATATATTAGGAACCCAATGGTTCATATATAAAGAGTTGTTAAAAAGAGAAAATTAATTTAAATCAAGTTAAACTTAATTGTGAAGTTTGAGAAACTTCATAAATCAAATATAAGATATTTAAGTTATTAAAATCCAATTAAGTTATAATTAGAGTTTGATATTAATTACAATTACAATATTTAGTTTTTAATTAAAAAACTAGTATTTCTTCTATTTATAAGAAATAAGTGCTAGTGACCTAGCATCTCGGTTTAATCGTTCTTTGTCTCTACTTTGTGGATGTCATTATAGGTCAGACACTTGAATAGCTTGTGGTTGACATCTAATGAAAAGATTTTGGTAGGAATTTGAATAAGATACGATTCAATTGCTTTTATGATTAATATTTTTCAAGTTATTCAATTATTAAATTTTAAATTAAAAATCATAAAAAATTTTGATTACTTTCAAACACCCGAGATTAAATCACATCTTGTTTCTCAACATATACACTATTTGAAAACCTACCCTTGAGGCCTTGACTGAATGTCAAGAGGTAGGATATGAATCCTATAACCTTAAGTCTGTGTAGCCTAGGTTGACAAAAAGAAAGGAGAGAAATTTTTTAATTTTTAAATTTTTTTTAAGTAAAATTGCCCCTAAGATATACATATGACAATATAAGACTTGAAATTTTAAAACAACAAGATCCCTTTTGAACGTATCAAAATGTTTAAATTGAAATTAAATTATAATAAATTACTATTTGATTAGTTGATGTGTTAAAGCTGGTTGTTTATTATTCAACTCTTGTTTCGGCCTTTCAAACAAGAAATGAAACAAAACCTTAAATATGAATTTCTAAAGGTACTAGTTCATTTGCACAAAGAGAATCGCAAACAAAAGTTAAAACGAATTTAAATACAATTCATCGAAACAGATACAAAAGGCAACCCATCAAACTTGAAACAGGTCATCTTTACAAATACATCTATAATTATATAGAGCATGCTGAAGCTAGTGAGGAACAATATCATAAGAGTCTCGTAAGCCTCCATTATTCGAAAGTGTCCTTCCCCAAATTCAAACTATCGGATCTAAACACAAACGACTGAAGATGTAGCCTTGCAAGGTTAGCAGCAGCAAGAGACTCTTCATCTCGTTTTTCTGTCAAAGCAGCGATAGCAGCAATATAAGCTTGTCTTGCTTCTTCCATTTTTATCATCTGCATGTCATCTAAATCATCCTGTATAGAGAAGTAACGTTTACATAAATTACAAGCAAGGTATAAAGGTAAAGATATTCTTGATGATTGCAGTCCCTTTATAAATGTTCTAATATGCATATAAAGTGAAACTCTCAACAAATTTTGGGATTAAATAAAACAATAAAAATTGGGTAAGCAGATTGAGCATTTATAAGGTGCAAGCTTACCAAATCTTGAAGATCGTCTAAACAATAAGGTTTGACATCATAGTCTTCGGCAACTGTAGCAGAATCATTCTTCGTTAATTCATCAAATAACATCATAAGTGATGAAATGCCTCCTTGGGCAGAATTTAACTCTTCTTGAAGCTTCTCCGCTCTTTTATTTAATGTCATTGCTTCCCACTGTGTCTTCTCCAGAGCAGCTTGCTTGTCTGCAAGCTTAATCTGTGATGAAGGGGCTGAAACCGTTACAAGGAGGGGATGTGGAATAAACACAGAATGATGAACATTAATGAATAATTTTTCTTTAGTATCCACATCAGTAGCTTCTGCAAGGAATTGAATCAAATTATTACTGCATCAATGCAATAAAGATAAAATGACTGAAGCAATTTGGCATCCACGACGATATGAAAGACAAAAATATTGATTCGCACCCTAGTATCATAAAGTTGATGTTGAGTTGCCTCAATTAGGGAATTCTTTTCTTCAGTTTCTTGTTTCAGTTCATTGAATTTCGCTTGGACAGAATTCATCTGGCTCTTCAAAACGTCAGCCGATTTCAAAAGTTCATCTTTCTCCAATAACTTCTTACGCATATCCTCCACTTGTTCCCTCAACATTACCAGCTCTTCCATGTCCTTTTCAGTACCCAAATTCTTTGAGGAATAGAATGAAAATCCATCATCCTGATTGTTGCTAACATACTTACCTTGTTCCTTGTCTCCAGGGTCCTTTTTCTTTTTCATGGGCATAGACTGAGCTGCATTCCTCCCTCTAGGATCAATCATCTTAGATGCATTAAAAAGGAAAGGTCATCATCCATATATTGTCTATGCATACCATTAAAAAATTACCCAAATTGAAAAGTGGCTTCAGCGGGGTAAGAATATGTTCAGAGACAAGGCAGTAACAGACATAAATTTAACATACAGGACCAAAGTAATTATGAAAACAATAGATTATAATTCAACTTGGTGGAGCGTCTCAACGATGCAGCACAAAAAGATAAAATAAATACACAAATCCCTGGTTAAACTTGAAGTCAAGATTGGTAGGATACAAAAGTACAATTAGTTGGTTCATTTAGCTGATGTTCGGGAAACTGCATGAAGGAAGCAAACCATGACAAGGACACTAGTGGTTCAACTGGTCAAACCCAGTTAAATCAGGCTAGAACAAAGTCTCCACCAAACGTAGTAAAGCTAATTCAATATCGAGAAGGGAAAATAAATTTCTGTCCCATGTTACCCTGGTTCAGCTGGGAATTGTACCCCAAAACCGGTCAGTTTTTATTAATCAGTTCTGCCACTCATAACAATACGGTTATTGACTTCGAACACCTTTTATACAACATACATATACATAAAGTATTGGCTTTGAAATGCATTAAAAACGAAAGTAAATCAATCAAGTTGAAATCCACAGAAAAAAAATATATTTATAATTGAAAAGGCATCAAGATTTATTGCCCCATAAAGAAAAAGAAATTACATATACACTTAGTGCAAAGCTGGTGAAAGTAAGATCCTTTTCAAGATGAAATATGTCCAGTGAAGTAATTGCGCATAATTGCATACAATTAATCAAGAACATTCAAACAAGGATTCCAAATGAAGTAACACACTCACATAATTGCAGAGCATTAAAGTCAACAAGAAAATTCAAGGCCAAACATGTAGCTACACGTTAAGAAAATACATAATTATGATCAAATTGTAAAATAGAGAGGGAGAGAGTACTTTTCGGGACAAGGATTGTCTAGTAGGAGTCTTGGTGTAGATCATGGAACCTCGCCTAGTAAATGAATTGTTAGCCTTTCGATCCTTCAAACCAGAAAAAAAAATGAAGAAACGGAAATGAGAACACGTTTGCACAAGTATGTAACATATATGTGTGTGTGTGTATGTATATACCTAGAGAGAGAGAGAGAGAGAGAGAGAGAGAGAGAGAAGATTACAATGAGAGACTCGACGAGAGGGAACATTTGGACGAGATCGTTGTAGAGGACGGGGTCGACACGAGAGCCGGATGCGGCGGCAGAGACAGCGAGTTGGGAATGAGTAGGGGAGGAGTCATCGCCGGCGGTTAGCCATGTTGAATTGTGAGGTTCATACATTTTTTGTTTCCGTTGGGACAGGGACTGAGACTCTGCGATGACTTTGATTTTGAACTGAACACACGGACGGACGGCACGGCGACGGTAATAAGGTTGAAAATATTTCTCCGAGTTACCAAAGTGCCCGTGTTAAATTTATGAATTAACAGAACTACCCTTCTGGTCAAGGCCAGAAAGAACTTGTTTACGGTGATAATTGTAAAAATTGAAAAATTGGGTGATAATTGGATAGATTAGGTTTTGCTTATAGAATTAGAGTGAAAATCGGATTTAAGGTTTTGAGAAAATGGAATTGGAGTATAGGATTATATATTTTCTAATTTTGAGGATTTATAGGAATTTTTCGAAATTTTTAGGATTTTGGGTCCGGACCGAAAAATGATTTAAAGGCTGATTAATTGGATTCCAGTTCCAAAATGGATTGACAATTGGCATGAGATAATTTGAGTTATGATTTTAGGATTTATTATTTATGGTTATTGCATAATTGGGAGAAAATTAGAATAACAATTAGAGTTTAGACCCTAAGAATTGGACTTGTGGCAATTAAATTGCCAAACAAGCCCTTAGTCCTTAGGTTTATAACCTTTCCTCTTTGAAAA
>JANITW010000007.1:26130439-26143827 GCA_027564335.1 Erythroxylum williamsii
GGATTATAGAAATGATCGTTCGTAGTACACCCTCATCGTAGGTTATGTATCGGAATGACCTACGGGCGTCCCGGTGCGTACCCTACGGTAAGGGGGCGCTAAAATGGCAAAACCATACTTGAATTAGTCTACTTACCTTTGATATTTTAGGATATGTTGATGGGACCATTGCTCCTCCAAATGACACCTTTACTTCTTAATCCACTGATTATGTCAGATGGAAGAAACTGGATCAACTGGTCTACTGCTTCCTCACTAGATCACTCTCTAGCTCCACAATGTGGCTCCCATACGAACACAGCATCACACACTCTCTCTAGATCAGGGTTGAAAACCACTTCATGCTCCAATCTACCTCTCAATATTCTCTCCTCCACCATAAGCTTCACACCATCAAGAAGGGTTCCAACGCCATCATTAACTACCTCAACGTCATCTCCACCAATGTTTAAGAACTCATTGTGAATGGTGCGCCATTTGGAATGACAATCTCATCCTCTTTACTTTAAACGGACTACCCACAAATTTCGAGTTGTTTATAACAACAATAAAAAATCACCTAACCACCATCACATTTGCAGAACTCAAAGCAAAACTCTTGCTTCATAAACAGAAATTCCTCTCCTTTCAAGTATCTCCACTATTGGATTTTGAACTTGTTGCATTTTCTACCACAAATCACTCCATTCATGATAGAGGCAGTGGCAGGGGACATAGAGGACCCCACTTCTCTAACCATTTCTCTAGCAATCCTAACTCATTTGGGCAAAGATGCAAGCTGATGGATCACACTCTAGGCCTGGCTAAATTAATGACCCACCTTATTATAGACAACGCTTTGATTGACCTATAGAATTTTGTAAAGCCTACTAGTCACAATCTTGTTTCACCTAAACCCAATTCCCATTCCACACCCAAGCTCCACATAATTCCTCTTATCTTAAGCCCAATTTCAATACTAAGTTACCTATCTAATGTCAAATTTGCTGGAAATGGAGATATATTGCTACTCATTATTTTTTGGTATTCTGAATCTCGGAACCATTCCATTGGTTTCTGCCACCCTGCGAATAACCTTACCAATACTTTGCTCACCACAAATATCCATCCCAATCATGACCTCACTTCTTTCACCAAAAATAATGTCACTAAATGGTTATTCGATACTAGTGTTACTGCTCACATTACTCTACATTCTCATATCGTAGAATATGTCACACCATATGAAGGATCTAATCAAGCTGTCGATAATGTACACACTCTTCCTATTTCATCTACTAGTACCTTAACACTTCCTATTTTTTCTCATACTCTTCACCTTCATGATATATTGATTATTCCTTACATCACTACTAATCTCTTATCTATTGCCAAATTTGTAACCGATAATTCTTATTCTGAATTTAATCCATCTGGTTATGTTGTGAAGACCTCGATCCAAGATCATGCTTTTCTAAACCCTAGGAGTTGATTATACTGCTGCTTTCAATCTTGTTGTTAAACCCATAATTATTTCCATCATCAATTTGTCCATGTTCTATAATTGGTCTATTTGCTAACGTGATGTTAATAATGTTTTTCTTCATAGTTACTTACAGGAATCTGTTTACATATCTCAACCTCCTAGCTTTACAAATCTTCATCATCCTAACTATATTTGTGCACTTTATAAAGCCTTATATGATCTCAAACAGGCTCTTTGAGCTAGTTTCATCGCCTAAGACAAAAACTTCTTGATCTCTAATTTACATCCTTAAAATTCAATACCTTTCTCTTCATTCTTAAAATCAACTCTCACATCACCTTTCTTTAGTTTATGTGGATGATATCTTAGTAACTAGTATTCCCCGTCTTTCATCACAAAACTTATCTTTGATCTCCACTATACTTTTTCCATAAAAGACTTAGGTCTACTTAATCACTTTCTTAGTATCGAAGCTCACCCCACTTCTCTTGATCTTCTTCTCACCCAAACACAATACATCAAAGATCTTCTTCTTCACATTAATTTTGATAAATCTAAACCAATTCATACACCCTTCACTCAATATCTCCCCTTTTCTAAAGCCCCATCTATAACAACCTCTATCTAATAAAGATTCCAACACACTACACCAATCTGGTTGCCCTCATAGTTGCCTCTATTTTAATAAATTTGTGATATCAACGTCTTGTCCATCTATTTCACTCTACATTATCTAGATTAGATCATTGTTTGTCTTTTAAAAATGTCACTAATCTATGTACTTCTTGTCTTCAAGGTAAAAGTGTTCGTCTTTCATTTCCTACGTCTTCTTAAGTTTCTGTCAAACCTTTATAACTAATTTACTATGATATTTGGGGTTCTTCCTGTCTCTTTCCCACTCTAGTTATCGATACTTTATTATCTTTGTGGATAACTTTAGTTGTTTTACTTGGATTTTTCCTCTAAGCCATAAAAATCATATCTTGTTTCATTTTCAATCCTTTAAAACCACTATTGAAAATCTCTTCTCCACTGTCATGCAAACTTTTCAATGCGATTGAGTTCTTGAGCCCACCAATGATGCCTTCGCTCACTATCTTGTTTCCATTAGAATCACTCTTCGTATTTATTGTCCTTATACACCTCAAAAATGGTCTTGCTAAGCAAAAAGGTTGTCACATCATTGAAACTAGATTTATCCTCCTTCTTTGTGTCTCCCTTCCTATGTTTCTTTAGTATGAAGCCTTCACTACTACTATTTACCTTGTAAATCTCTTACCCACTGTTGTTCTTCATCATAAATCTCCTCATAACCTCCTTTATTGTATTCAACATGACCTCACTCATCTTTGGATCTTTGGTTGTGCATGTTTTCCATTTTAGACAAACTTACACCAAAATCTTTATAATGTGTTTTTCTTAACTATGCTTCCCAATATATGGGTTATTGATGCTTTAATCCTATTACCTCCAAACTTTATATTTCTCATCATGTACGCTTCCTTAAACATCTCTTTCTCTACAAAAATTTCTTTGTGTCATCCTTTACCTCACCCTCTTCCTCTCCTATTTCTTTACCTTTACCTCTTCCTCATATACCCTTTATTTCCCCTTCGCCCTTACCACAACCACATCACATCCTCCTCCTCATCCTATGATCACATGTACCTGAGATCACACTCATACCCCTTGTACCTTTTCTAATTACATCATTTATGCTTTCACCACACCAAACACTCATTTTGATCCCACATCTTTTACTCAAGCTAACAAATTTTCTCACTAACGTCAAGCTATGCATGAAGAGTTTAGTGCTTTCCATCTTAATGCCATATGGACTCTTATTCCTCTCCCACCTAACACAAATATTGTCCACTATAAAAAAAACGTGTTTTTCGCACTAAATGTAATCCTGATGGCTCTCTTGAGTGCTACAAAGCTCATCTTGTAGCCAAAAATTACCATCAAACCCTAGGAGTTGATTATACTACTGCTTTCAATCTTGTTGTTAAACCCGTAACTATTTCCGTCATCACCTTGGTCATGTTCTATAATTGGTCTATTTGCTAATGTGATGTTAATAATGTTTTTCTTCGTAGTTACTTACAGGAATTTGTTTACATGTCTCAACCTCCTAGCTTTACAAATCTTCATCATTCTAACTACATTTGTGCACTCTATAAAGCCTTATATGATCTCAAACAGGCTCCTTGAGCTAGTTTCATCGCCTAAGTCAAAAACTTCTTGATCTCCAATTTACACCCTCAAAATTCGATACCTTTCTCTTCATTCATAAAATCAGCTCTCATGCCACCTTTCTTTAGTTTATGTGGATGATATCTTAGTAATTGGTATTTCCCGTCTTTCATTACAAAACTTATCTTTTATCTCCACTATACTTTTTCCATAAAAGACTTAGGTCTACTTAATCACTTTCTTAGTATCGAAGCTAACCCCACTTCTCTTGATCTTCTTCTCACCCAAAAACAATACACCAAAGATCTTCTTCTTCACACTAATTTTGATAAATCTAAACCAATTCATACACCCTTCACTCAATCTCTCCCCTTATCCAAAAATCATGGTGTTCCTCTCTTTGATGCTGCTGAATATTGCAGCATTGTTGGTACCCTTCAATACGTTTGTCTCACGTATCCTAATATTCAATTTGCAGTCAATAAGGTATCTCAATTTTTACAATATCCTACTGACATTCACTAGTCCACGATGAAATGGGTTCTACAATATTTTCGATCCACACCCTCTCATGGCCTTCACTTCACTAAATCTTCCAACCTTTTTGTCTAAGCCTTTTGTGATGCTGATTGGGCTAGTTGTATTGATGATCGACAATCTATATCTGGTTATTGTATCTTTCTTGATTCTAATCTTATTTCATGATGTGCCAATAAGTAATCTACTGTGGCTCGACCTAGCACTGAAGCTGAGTACTGAAGCATTACACTTATTTCTGCATAACTATGTTGGATTATTGCCCTTCTTGGTGAATTGGGTATCTCGAGTCTCTCACTTACCCTCTAGTGTGATAATCTCGATGCTATTTTTCTTGCCTCAAATTTGGTCTCTCATATTGGCACAAAGCATATTGAAATTGACATTCATTTTGTTTGTGATTTAGTTGCTACCAAAGGTATACTCATTCGACACATCTCTTCCTCTACTCAGATCAATAATATTATGACTAAAGCTCTTTCCACTTTCGTATTTCAATGACTTTAGAACAAACTCATGATGAGCTTAAGGGGAGATGATAACATCTCATAGTCTCAACCATCAAATTTTGTATATTCTCTTCATTATCTTTCACATGATTAAATCAAGGTTGTTGCATATTTTATTTATACTTATCATTCATTCATTTATCCTTATATAATCATCATCAATTTATATATTAAGGGACATGCTTTCGTAAGCATTGCAATGCAATACAACAAGATCTGTTTATGCGTATTATCCTATTCTATCATATTGCCCATCGACCATGTGATAATGGTAAGACCTGTAGGTAGAAGATGACTAGATACAATTTGCTATAGACTCAGTTAATCCAGGTTATCTTAAACATCATTTAAGTTCTTTAGTTTGAGACTCTTTTCAAGGCTATTTAGGCTTCTTTCTCTTGTAAACATACGATTTCCTTTTTTTTTTCCTTCCCATTAAAACAGTTAGATGTCCGAAACTCTTTCCTCAGTAAGACCGAAGATGGTAGTCAAATATTTTTCCTCAAAACCTTGGTCAACAAAAGAATCTGGTCTCTGAATATGTCAAGATTATATTAATATCCCAGTTTCCATCTCAATTAAAACACGGTGGTAGAGTTGACGTATGAAATATCCAACAATTCGACAGCTGTTCTCGACCGAAATCTCCCTAACCTCGTTGAAGTTTCAGGAACTGTAGACCAGCACAATTTTACATTAACAATAAATATGACTGATAGTTACCAGACGCTCATATTGAATCGATCAAACATCAAGAGAAAGCTCCTTAAATTTGCATACATCTCCCAATTGTGACATAGTCATGTGACGTCGAGTTTTTTCTGAAGTCTAATGTTCACAAATTTGTTCAACTGCTTACCTGCAGAAGTATGAACTCGATAATAGTACACGATTCTGTTAATCAAAACCAACACAGACACTGAAATGGTAAGAGCCAAGAAATCATCATCAAGAACCATGTGTTGCTCCTGTGAGGTGTGAGTGACCTACAACCTCGTTGATGAAGCGATGATTGTGACCTTAGGCTTCAAACCAGGTCCCCTCAGTCATACAGTTCATGTACAGCCCATTTTAATGCAAAGATGTGAACACGAGTTGGACTTCTGTAGCTGCAACAGATTGAGCCCCTGCCACTGGAAAAGAACTCGTAGTCCCATATAGAAAGATGCTTATTTTCTACAAGTGAATCATGTGTGAAAGTCTATGACTCCTTTTCAAACTATAAATGGAAACAACACTTAATCTTTCTCTCCATGCCATAAATTTGTGGCAACCGGTGTCACCTAAGTCCTTAATCATTCTTTATGACTCTACCCCAGGTTGTCAAATATTTGATGGAATGAAAAAAGATCCTAGTTTGGCAGCCATTAATGGTTCACCACCAAATTGCAAGCTTCAAAATGCAAGAAAGCTGCGAACCAACCGAGGAGGCCAACGACCGATGGAGGACCACCATAACCATGTGCTAAACACTGAAGGCAAAATAACAAGTCCATGGTCCACACTATTTTGATACTTGTCACGCCAATGCGAATACTGGGCAGACTACGGTTGCTGTGACAACGAAGTTGTGGTTGATCCTTCTCATTGGGCAGTCGTTTTAGGCAATTACAGGTTGATAGCCACACAGCAGACTATCAAGGGAGGTTGCAATGTCTTTTCTTCTTAATTCCCATGAAAACTCTTAGTCTAGTACTCTCCACTGAGAAAATTATAAAAAAGTTAAAGAAAACAACCAATTATACTATCACCATTGAAGTTTGGTGGTGCCACTGCCAAACTTCAATTGTACATAAAAAGCCAACCAGTGAGAGACACAAGACTCCGATCAGTCCAAACCCAATACCCACCAAAATCCGCTACTTAATTCAAATTATGTAAAGAACCAGTTCTGCACATGTTTGGAGGACCCATAGTTTTTACCAAATCTGAGTCTGCTTTATTTCCACGTCAGAACCAATTTCTAGCTTTCTTCATATACTATAAAATATTATAACATGAAAATGAGTTCCATAGTCTTCCAATGCTCGGTTAATGTTATATGTAACGTGACTAGTAAGCCCAACCTAGAGCGTCAGGACAAACCGACTTCTTCTGTTTCTAACTTCTAACATCTCTCTCTATTTTCTTTAAGGGCTTCGCACCAATGACGAGAGACCACGTGGAGGAGATCACTAAGGCGCACTTGCGTCCTTCAGCTGCCAACGCCACGTGGAGTCATAATCACGCGTGGGAGTGGTCACTAACAAACCGGACCCTCACTCACTCCCCTTCCCAACTCAGTGACTGACTAGTATGCACATTGAGTAAATAAACTAGACAAAACAAAACAATCCCCGTGCCAAACTAGTTTCGCACCAAGGTAGGGTCCCGTTTTAATAAAAAGGCAACCACCACCACCCTTATAATGTGAATGTAATGTAATTATGGATCACATCATCATCTCCATTTTGGAGAATGCTTTCAGTTTAGCTTAAAATGAGGGCCGGAATCATTGTCTTTAATCCGCATGCTAATTAAGATAATTCGTTAATTATATGTCCTAACCAATTACAAGCTAAAGATTTAAAAAACAACTAAATGTAGGGGTCCGTCAAACTCAATTCGACGATGAACTCTCCTCCAGAACCAGAAGCTTTTGAAGAGTCCTCTCCTCCCTCCAAAGATCAAAATAATAACACTAAGTGCAATCCCAAACATATGTTACATTCTCTGTATCTCCCATCAGGAAATAAAAAGCTTCCAAACAACAACAATATCACTTGAAGTAGTTAGATGCCACATTCAAACCCAAAAATAAAAATATCAAACCCCAACAATTCCAAAGCTTTCTAGTAATCAAAATAAGTAAAAACATTTACATATAAGAGACAGCAGTCATATTCATGTTCTCAATATATATCCTATCCCCCAAATTATCCTTCTTTTTTAATCATTTATTGGATATTACGAGGGATTTTCTATTTTTTGTACTTGGCTCAAATTTCTTCTTGTGAAGAAAAAAAAATTGTTACTCGGTGAGAGGAGATTGTTACGGAAGATAAAGACTAGCGTGATCTTGATCAGTCCACTGATTCCTAGTACTCCAGTTTTCTTGATCAACGGAGTTAGGAAGATCAAGCAGACCTTGATCTCCACCTCGTTGCCAATCAAACGCTCCAAATGCTCCATTCCCCATCCTACTAAACTCAAGATGAACCGCGTGATCAATCAACCCGCCCCCCATCTCCTGACGTGGATGCTGCCACTGCTGATCCAATATGTTGCTAAACCCGAACTGTAATTGCTCATTCCCAGACGACGTCGATATTAAGCTAGCCAAGTTTCCGATTTCCGAAAAGATCCCGCAGTCAGATGATCCATGCTCAAGCAACCCGGAATCGAAGCTCGGATTTAAATTCTGTTCAGAAAATAGCTTGGACTCACCAATTCCGTTACGTTTCGAAGCTGCTTCTAAGTTGGCGCTTGGGCCGGCAGTGTTAGTGGCAGTTAGACTTGAACTTTCGCTGCTCGAATGAAAATCCGCCGACGATTTCCTCTCTCGTTCTGGTTGATTCTGCGGTGGTGGAGTATCATCTTTGTTGGCTGAGGGGGAAGTGGCCTGCTGCTTAGGCTTCGATCTCTTCGTCTTCCGGCAGCCGCCACCAACGGGGACGTTGCGAAGGACGCCTCCTTTGGTCCAGTAGCGACGACAGCTTTTACAGAAGTGGCGAGGCTGCGAGAGGTTGTAATTGTTGTAGTAGCAGAACTTGGTGTTGAGAGAGTCGCAGCGAGGACACTTAAGTGCTTGGTTGTTCTGGTGGTGTTGCTGCCTCAGTCTCCGGTCACCACCTCCGCCGCCAAACAAACTCCCTCCCCCTCCCCCTCCACCTCCAATTGAGTGTATGTCTTGCATTTCCCACACAACTTTCTGCTTAAAAAAATCAAAGAATTTGCAGCCTGTTGCCAAAGCTTCAATTATAAGACCTCGTAAAATTGATATAGACCTTAGCGAGAGAGAGAGAGAGATTTAGGTTCTGTATGTGAAACTAGAGAGAGAGCTGACAGGTATTCTCAAATCTGACAAATATCCCCTACAAATCCTCTTTAACACTGTTACTTCCACAGTGACCAAATTAGCCTTGTACATCTCCCAAATTTTCTCTCACTGCCCTTGCAAATTAATATCCTAACATTACCCATAACAGCTGGGCTTAGTTATAATTTAGAGTTCCTGGGACCGTACGGGAAGGTAAATAGATCTGACCGTCCGATGGGCGACAAGTGGACAGAATAGAAGAGGGTTTTTTTTTTTAATTTTTTTAAGAAATAGAAGAGAGGATCGGTTCCCGTCCACAAAATTCAGGTTGTCGACTTGTCGGCCACCCCGGTTTATCTGCTCTGCTATATAATCGGTGCCAGTACAAATGGTCCAAGGGGCGCCACGTTCCCCTCTACTGTCATAATACACAATTATTTTTAACACACCAGGTTTAAAGTTTAAACGGGTTCCGTACCTTGTCCCTGACCCACGCCTAGGTGCAAACGGTGCGTTTTGTGGTTTAATTAATGGAAGATAAAACGGTGCGTTTTATCTGCTCTGCTATATAATCGGTGGTAATACAAAGGTTGGGTATCGAAGGCCTAAATTTGTTGTAAGGAATAAGATTTATAATCCAAAGGCTTTATTTTATATCTTAAGAACTGGACAAAAAAATGCAGCGTCAACATTTAATCCAAATTCCAATACTACTCGATACTAACTTAGACCCAAGGACACAGTACACTGCTACACCTTGTTCCTACTGTCCCATCTCCGGACGTACTGCGAGTGGCCTCCCCCACCCTCCATCACCTTCATCTACACGGCCAAGTCTATCCACAAAAATGGTCGCAATCGTCAGTAACCTGCATTGTTTTCGGCCCCAGCATGTACGACGATCCATGATGATATTTTAGTATGATTGCAACTTATCTTACTAAACCTATACGTGTGGCAGTACTATGCACATATAGTGTTTATTCTAAACCTGCGAGCTTAACTAACTTTGATATATTTTAAAAAACCAACTAATCGTGTGTCAAAACATTGTTAAAGTGCTTAATTGGCTGTTCTGTGCTGCCTTTCCGCCCACTTGTGACGTTTGATTTTCAGCGAATGCCCATTTGTTTTTATGACATTAAAATTTGTAGTCTTTTTGTTTTCAAAATAAAATGTATAAAATAATTTGCAAATTATATAGTCTAAGTATATTATTTAAAATATAAACAAATTAAAGCCAAGCATTAAACTCATTCGTATAACTAGATGGGTCTTAAAATTTTAGGACCCAAAAACTTTAACATTTAATTGAAAAAATCAGGAATCTACATTTTTAATTGTTTAAGAAATTATAGCCAATTGAATTGAATCACCACTAGAGTAGGATTATGATGGCTTTGGCCTTTGGCGGATATCTAGTATTTTAAGTTTTATGACTTGAGACTGTACTAAGATTGGTTTTTATTTGACTTTTGAGAATCCAAATTGAATAAAATAGGGATTTAAAATTGAATAAGACGTGGAAAATGTGTAATGGGTATCACTAGTCACTACAAAAGCAACAGGTTTGGCCACCAAGCCTGAAAAATCAATCTATGTTCGCTCTTGCGGTCAGCACATTCGGCGATGACACTATGGTAACCAAAATGGAATAATGGCGGCAAGCATCATGATATTTCAAACTAAACAAGACCCCCGCGGCCCCACTCAATGGGGGCAAATCAACCGTCCATCGACTGTTCATGAAGAATAATCAGCGCAATCCAAGCACTAGACCCCACATTTCCTAATGACCCCATAGTCACAGACATAGCAGCCGTCCATTGACTATTCATCGTGACAATGTGAACCTGTCACACCACATCCGTTCTCCGCGTAGGTACAAAATTGGGGAAATGTTCATTAGGAAGGTGATTTCATTTCAGTTTTAGAAGTACGGAACGCCACACCGCTTACTGTGAATCAACGTGCGATGTAAGTACTTTCATCAAAGTTGTAAACCCAAAATGAGAAAGAAGAAAGCGTAAATACAGCCCCGAGACTTGCATACTTTTAAGAAAAACTATAAGATTACTCCAAGCTGACATTAATAAAAAGTACATGTTTTAACATTATCAATATATGGTGGCAAACCGAGAACAGTGAAAATATAGATTTTTGATAAAGGGTTGAGTAGACAGGCAAATTTGATGGGAACAGGTTCACATGCATATGGGACGGCGTGGGCATCTCCCAAGATTAGGTCTTCAGGTACTTGTCCACATCGCTCTCTCTCTCTCTCTCTCCCCGTCAGGTACATTTCTAAATTTTAGTGTTTACGTTTGTCTGCATACGTGTATTATGTAAATAAGAGAGGGTGGGGATGTTTGGAATTAGCAAGATTTGGGCTTTTGGGGTTGGAGAAATGAAGGCGTAGTATTGCCCTATAGGGGAAGTTCTCAGTATCTTCCATGATCCGGGAGATTTTAAAAGGATACGGTTGCTTGTCCTCTGCTTCTGCTAAAGTGTGTGTAACCCTTTTGACGCGTCACTTTCCCAAGCTACCAACATCGGGCTCAGCTTCTAAAAGCCCAGTCGGTTGGAGTGGAGGCATTCTCTAAGCTCCGGACCCACCCACCCCACCTGTCATGTGCTGATTGGGTCCACTTCTTCTACCAGTTATGCCCCCACTTGCGCTCTCCACTACTCTATCTAGGCAGACGTCATCAGTTTATTTGTTTAAATAATACTCCATCTGATTTATAATAAGTGTCGTTTTAGATATATTTTAATTATTCAAAATAATTGTCATTTTTGAATTTGTATACATGTTTATTATTTTTCTTCCAAAATTAACCTCTTATTTTTCACATTTTAATTATACAGATCATAATTTTAAGGTAATTTAATATACAATTTTATTAATTTTCTTAATAAGCGTGTATTTATGAGAATATTAATAAGAGTATATCTATAATCTTATTAGCTTTCTTAATAAGTGTATATTTTTCTAAAACAGCATTTATTATGAATCAAAAGAAGTAATAGATATTCTTTTAATGCACTTAAAAAGAAATTTCTCACTCACAAACAACAAAAGGGGGGTTGGTGGAATCGAGCACATGGTATAATTACGATTTGTACTAGTTTCTGTTGTTTGTTGAAGCGAAGATCTAAACTCGATTAATTAAACTAAACTGGGAATGCTTTGGGGCCAGTTTAGTTGGAGAAGTTGACGGTATGGTTGTGGTCCCAACTCCGCTAATTCACAACTATGCCTATAATGTTAGTCTACTACTAAATAAAGTAGTTTACTAATTGTATGCTATGACTCAATTTGATTGATGTGGTCCGGAAAGGAATGCGTGCGAATGGTTGTTGGACTCTGGACATAAACATAACTGTGTTACTGTATCTGCTACTGTTACTGCTAGGACTATTGATGCAAGTTGGAGAAGTTGACGATTCGTATTGGTGTGTGGAATGCTTATCCTATGTTATGTTAGCCAAATGATAATAACAGTTCAAACAAATAATCATTTAATAAATTAAACAATAAATTGAATTTACATAATTATTAAGTCTTTAACTCCTTGCTTGATAATCACATAATTGACAAGGAGGACTGGCCTCTTGTCTCTTAGTTTGGTGAAGAACTATTGAAACAATGCATAGCTGCTAAAATGCCAAAAGGAATGCTGAAATGATGAAAAGAAAGGAGCAGAATTTATATGTGAAGCTTGTCAGCTATGGTTTACAGTCCCCACATAGCCGATTGATTGCATAAAACACCGAAGAAGCAACGTTTCGTTGTTTAGGTCTTGTTCGTACAAAGCCAAGCTTGACGTTAATGGATGCCGGTTGAGCCAAACCCCCGAAGATCTGGTGGTCACATCTAGTGGATATCATGTATTACTATAATACAAATACGTCCCAACACCCCCTTTCTATTGCATTCCAAGTCACGTCACTCTCGTCCCATCAATGTTTTTTTTTTTTAACCAAGCCCCAATCATTCTGCAGATAGGTTGAACACTTAGACTTCACCACCCTCTTTTTTATTGAAGTTTAGGTTTGATGATCAATAATAATGAAGTTGGACAAGTGCATAGCTATCGACTCGTCAAACCAATTAGACATTGAAATATGTTTTCACTTTTAAAAAATAAGATAGCACTTTTGAAATGTGTGGTCAGATCTTACTTCTCAAACTTTACAAATCATTCTCTCGTCTTTACTTTACAAGTCCACTTTGCGCATTAATGGCTCCAAATAGTTTGAATTTGTTCTTTCCTTTTTTTTTTTTTTTGTAAACGGTTATTCAGGGGCAGTTAGTTAGTTTAGAAGAATGATAATAAGAATGAAAATAAATATAGTAAAGAATGATAATGAATATTATCATTATAATTATGATGGTTAGTTAAGAGGAAGGAATCATTATCATTATTATTGATAGTGGTTAGTTTGTAAAAAATATTACAATTATTTAATTACCAAATGAATTATATTTTAATTAATTACAATATTTTAATGAATGAATGAATTATATTTTAATTAATTATATTACAATTAATTAATAATAATATTTTAATTAATTGTTTTTTAATTAATGAATAATTATATTTTAATTAATAATAATATTTTAATTAAATATAATGTTTATTAATTAAAGATAATGTAA
>JANITW010000007.1:26156081-26174083 GCA_027564335.1 Erythroxylum williamsii
TATTTATTCATAAAGTCTGTACATGACTATGAACAAAAAGCGCTAAAGGGGATTGCCTTTAGGGCACTACTCTAACAGAAATGTTCTTAGTAGAGAAAACAAAAATGAGTGTTATGTTAGGGTGATGATTGAGGACATAAAAATAAGAATGGATTGTCGTATATCAATTGATCAAATAGGGAATTTTTGGGATGGTATGAGAATGAAGATGAACCAATGATGACTAATGGGATTCTATTGAAATAACCCTACAAAGTAATATGCTCACGTTTTATAACTCTAGAGTTGGATTCCAGAAACGGGGTTCAACACAAAGTGTCTTCGTGGAACATTTCTATGTTGTCTTCTACACAATTCTAAAGATTGAGATCGAGACTCATGTTTTATGCTCCTACTGACCTCAATAGTCATTAGAATGGATTGTGAATCCAAATCCATTTGCGGCACTTCGTCTTGATGTTCCTCTAATTCATAGAGCTCAAGACTTTGTTTGATCTCACCAATACTAGGGAAATCATCCTCCAAAAATTCCACATCTCAAGAATCAACCTTAGCGAGCCCTCCATGATGTTCACTATACATCACATAGCCCTTAGAATGCTCACAATATCTAATACGCACACATTTATTAGCTCTAGGGCCTAATCTCCGAAACTTATGAGAAGAATGGTAAACATAACTAGCAGATCCCTATGACCTTAAGCTTTCCAAAATAGGCTTATCTCTATTCCATAACTCATATGGAGTAACCTTGACAGATTTAGTAGGCACTCGGTTAATGATATATGTTGCAGTCACAAGGGCATCCCCCAAAACTTAATCGGGAGGTTGGCTTGAGCCATCATTGACCTAAACATATCTGACAGAGTTCGATTTTCCTTCTCTCTACAATCCCATTTTGTCACAGAGTTCTAAGAATCATTAACTATAGATGTATTCCCTTATTATCATAAAAATAATAAGAGAGATACTCTCGGTCTTTATCAGTATGAAGGGCCTTAATGCTCCTCTCTTTCTGATTCTCGACCTTAGCTACAAAGCGTTTGAAACAATACAAAGCTTCTGAGCAGTGAGACAATAGAAATACTAAGCCATATAGTGAGAAATCACCTATGAATGTGATAAAGTAAGTTGCGCCATTACGTGCTCTCACATTCATAGGCCTACAAATATCATAGTGGATCAACTCTAGAGGATGTGAAGCCTTCTTAGCCTTATCAAAGGCTTCCTACTAGCTTTCCAACAAGACAAGGCTCATAAGTAGGAAGACTCACTTTGGTGAGAGAGTTTAATAGCCTTCCTCTAGCCAATCTAGACATTCTATGTTGTCCAATATGTCCTAATCAAGCATGCTATTTAACATATTCAGATTTAATATCAATAGAAGAAGAAGAAGCAATATGATCAAAATATTTATGAGATTTAGATACATCTTCTAAGTCCACCATAAATAAACTATTTCAAAAGCGCCCATGACTAAAGGGTATCATCAAGATAAATAGACACATCATTCTTACTAACAAGAAAAGAAAAACCCAAGTCTACTAGTACTGATACTGAAAGTAGATTATATCGAATAATGGGTACATGAAGCACATCAAGTAAGAGAAGTTTGCGTCCACTGCGTAAAATAAGTTGGTAAGTTCCTACACCAAGGACCCTCTCCTCCACTCCACTTCTCATTGTTACAAAATGTTTACCCATCAGTAATCAATGGTAATCTAAAAGTTCTGCACGATTGTCGCTCTCGTATCTATAATCCAATCGTGGAGAGAATGAACAAAAAATGCATATGTGCAAACAAAGACATTTACAAAAGAAAGTCAGTAAAGACAAACCTCACGGGACTTAGTACACTCCTAAGAAAAGTGTCCCTTCTTTCTATAGTTGAAGCATATGAATTTGGACTTATCCTTCTTACCCCCGCGTTTGCCTCTACGAAGTTTGGCGACTTGCCCTTCTCGAGGACCTTGGTTCTTAGCTTTTCCCTTCTTTCCCATTTTGTGAAACTAATGAAACGACACTACGGTTTTGATTTCTGTGAAAGTTATGAATATCGTACCAGATTAGGTTTTAGATGGTATTGTATCGGTACTAGTCAATACTAGGGATCATTTTGGATAATTTTTTAAATTTATAAAATAGTCCTTAAAATTTTTTAAAATTTGCAAAATAGTCTATTGATATATTATACAGTTTTACTGCATACTTTATAACTTTACATCAACCCTATTTTCAAAAATTATAATAATAAATAATAATCATAATTAATATGAAATAACAATAATTTTTAAATATTTCACATATAAATAATAACCATAATTAATAAGAAAAAAGACAATCATCATCATACAAATATAAAATTAAGAATAATACAAAGTATTTAAAATATTATAATGATAAATTTTCATTATTTTAATAAATAATAATTACATCAAAGCATCCAATAAAAAGAATAATAAATATCCTTAACTATTATAATTTATAACAAGAGTTCATGATTAGGAAACAATCAAGTAGAAGTTAAACTTGAAACAAAACATTTACAATTACATTACATATATAGAATTTAACATAAAAATCAAATATAAATAAAATTAAAAGAAGAGGAACAACAAAAACTTGGAACAAAATTCAATCGTCAACGGGAGGATACTCATTATAACTACACTGACTCCAGTTATCATTTGTTACAAAATCTTTATCATTGAGAGGAATTTCATTATCATTATCATTCAAATTTAATGCACCAAATAACTTGTCAATGCTTTCTCATCTAGATTATCTTCCAAGTCATTAATATCTACCAAATTTGGTTCTTCAAAAACCCAATCTGTCAAAAGATCAATATTATCAATGGAAATTGGATCAGTTGAATTATTTTTGCTATTAAGACTCCTAGTAAACAATAAAATTTAATTATTAGAAAAGAAGCTTTAAATTGTAACGAACAAAAACCAAGGCATGCAACCTCTTATGCTCCAATCTATTCCTTATTTTGGAGTGGATAAATTCAAATGTGCTCTAATTTTATTTACAGCCTGTTGTACTCACACATTGACTTAAAATCCGAATTGCAAATCTGTTCAATTCTGGAACACCATTTTCGAATTGATCCCGCCAAGAAACTATAAGTCATAAGATAACAAAAGTAGCGTTATAAAAAAAAAGTGATAATTAATTTTCAACAAATAAGAAAAAGGAAATAACTAATACCTAGAGAAAGTTTTCCTCTTTGTCGAATAGCAATCGACATTCCAAAACCCTCATAAGACAATTTATAAAGCTCCATTTGTGAGCTTAAGAGATCTTACATCACGTCAATGCTAACAATTGTTGTAATAGTTAAAAGCATTCCTCTATTAACTTTAGCTTTCTTAGTAAGATCAAGTCTAAAATAGACACTATAATTCAAAATTGCCCCAGTTGTAAACAACATAGAAGAAAGTTGTCTGTCCCTTCTCTCATTAATGATTGAGCGATATGGTGTGTATAAAAAAGGCTAATGTTTTAGATTGCCCTTGATTGCTTCTGTCGCTTTCTCTATGAAATCAAAAATATAACTCATTGTTGGCTTTTCTTCACTATTAGCCAAGCGAAGCCCCCTCTCACCAAAGGCTCATAAACTCGGATAATAAATTGACATTGAGATCAACATTCATTATCTTCCAATATAATATTACAAACCTCCACTCCATCATTAGACCTAGCAAGCTGTGATACAATCCACTTATCATTTGTAAACATTTGTCTTAACTTTTTCTTCATCGAAATAAAAGACTTAAGTGATAAGAAATTTGTTACAAATCTTGTCACAATAAGTTGACACAAATTTCTACCATTAGTAAATTCCTTTCTCGTCAAATTTAATACTCATGCATTATTATAAATGAACTTTGTTACCTTTTTAGCTTTTTGTATAGTCTCATCAATGAGAGGAAAATACCTAGGATCCTTATATTCTCCAACATTAGTCAATGCAATGTGCAACACAAGGAGTCCAAAAAAAGAATTATATGTATTCTGCAATCTTTTTCCTTCTGCTTTATAAGCAGAATCATTGTCAATAATAAACTAAATCATGTTTTCTAGCCCTACTTCATTAACAACTTCATCAAATATCGCAAACAAAGTCTCAGTATTTCTAATAAGGCAATATGCATTAATAGATTTCAAAAATATAGAGCCATTTGTAGAATAAACCAAAAAATTAATAATAGGCTCTTGTCTCCTATTTGTCCAACTATTACACATGATTGAACATCCATAAGTACCCCAATTCATTCTTCTTTCTACCAAATAACTTCTAATTTCAGAAGCAAAATAACTCAAAAGTTTACCTCTTAAGTCATCAATCAAAGGACCTTTATATCTAAAACTATAAGAGGCTATTGCATCTATTACATGTTGATAATAATAAGATTGAGAAGCATTAAATGATGAACATATATCATACCACCATCTAGCTACTACCATATCGACATTATAAGTTGCATCTCTTAATTGCATTGTATTATGAATTGAAGGTTGGGCTCTAGCAGTTATTCGTGGTGCAAAGAAACTAGTCACCTGCCTTCTTTTCTTCCTCACATGAAGTTTAAGTACTTCTTCTTGGGTATGAGATGGAATACTACGAGTACTATTATCACCTGAAACATTTCCACAATCACTACGGAAACTAGAAAACGAACGTCTACTATTAAATTCAAAATTTAACATTTCCCTTCTATCTTTCTCATGTTGATATTCTTCAAGCAATATTTTCATTTGTCACTTCACATCATGATTTACTTTTTAACAGGATTTTACATCTGTTTTAACCCTAGCTAAATGCTTCTTCAATCGAATGATTCCTCCATTTTTCAAATGCTTGTTAGAAAATAAGCAAATTGTATGATTCTTCATACATGGGATTAATGCAGCATGAGCCCAAGCTGGATCGTTATATTTTCTTGAAGCAGTTTGATTAGGAGTAGTTGAACTTCCTTCTATTTATCTGTGACAAAAAAATGAAGATATTAGTTTTGTAAGAAATTAATCCTTTAGTAGTTTCATCAACAAAAGTAGGAGTGTTAATGCCAAGTCCTTCATGAGGCAATGCAGCATAAATATTGTCTAAAAATGTATGAAACTATAGTAAAATTTAGAAATAGATGAACTTTCTTATTGGAGAGTAGTAAAGCCTATAATTTTTTTTTTTGCAAAATGGTCCTCAATATTTTTTAAATTTACAGTATCGGTCGGTATATGAACGGTATTTTGAGTACTGTTCAGTATCTACGCCTGGTACCAAAGATGTCGATACCGTTCCGTTTCTAACATATGATATTATAGTTAAGTTATAAGCGTTCGCTCTTATAGCATGATCAAAATCTTTTATCTTCTGTGCCAACATTTTGCATTTTCGTATATGCTTTTCATAGTGTAGGATTGGATTGCGAAAGTATAATTAATCTTAGCCGATGTTTGTACTTTTCATATATATATAATTTTGACAATAAACCATCTAGTGTTTAATAAGCTTTTACAAACGTTCGATCGTTCTTTTACAAAATAATCATTTGTTTTCCATCCATTCCATTTTGATACAGAATGTTAAAATAAAAAAAATATCATAATTTTTTTCAAAAATATATATCTTAATTTATTAGTATGTATTATTTATAATTTCCAACAATTAGTGAAAATTATGCTATAATCTTCAGTATTAATTGGATGATCTACAGTAAATGTGCCATTGCCAGTTATACTAAATATGGACCCTATGTTTATGTAATTTATGTTAAAAACATAATGAAAAATCATAATTAATTTTGTGTTTTCTAGGAGAAATATTAAGGTACGCAAGTTATCATATATCTCGTCAAACAGTTCAAAATTTCCAATGAAAAGAACCATTAGAAAGAAAACATTTGAGACCAAAGATCTTAAATTAGAAGGCAGACTAAACAATAGCAGACTTCAATAAGCTGATCTAGAGAGAGAAAAAGAGAGAGACTGAAATAAAAGATCAAGTCGTTGGGAATTTATTAACATTCTTTGCAGCCTAATAAAGATACATATGTTTGTTTTAGGACATTCTCAGCTGACATGCAAGGATTGCATCATCTGACAGCCAGTTAAGCAGCCTCTTTTTCTCTCCGCTCCATGTGCAGCCAATGTTGTAATTACTAGTTAATAAAGCAAGTGACAATAGAGTATCCTGGATTTGCTATGTAAGCCACTAACTATATACTTGATACGCTTCCAACACCTTCCTACTTTGATGACGAATACATACACATCATACATGTACATGTGTAAAGATAGGTGTGCCTTAAAGGGTGTGACTCAATGGTTGAGAATGTGGCTTGACTTTGATTAGGTCCCAAGTTCAATTTCATATTAGCTCCTTTTACAAGAGCCTAGAACAGTTGATATTTAACCTCTAGATAGAGAACTAGTTAAACCTTTAATAATAAGGTGTGCCCGCTTAGGCGAACTTATTGAAGTCAAACTGGAATCAAGGAGTCTGAACAACAATCACTGAACGTGCAGAAGGAAGATGCTATGGACCCTCCTAGCTAACCATAGGATATCTACCGAATGCTGAAACCAGACTCGATTCTAGGAAGGTATGTCACATGGCTTTGTCCACCTAACAATACTTCAACTACTTTTAAGAGTACAAAGTCTACTTTGTCATCAGAAACCACACATCCGAAAAAGAAAATGATTACTATTCTCCTGTCACCGGAAAAAAAACTCCACCTAACGATAAACTGCCCCTCCTGAACTACTACTCCATTTCCTTCTACACTTTTGCGTATTGAAAAAATAGTCAGCCGCCTGCAAAACTTTCTCGTTAGTCACTCGCTGCATCTGCCTGTGCCTTTGTTCTGCGATAATCACGTACAGGAAAGCCACGATTGCAAATTTTGTTTGTGTCTTCAAGTTGGAAAGGAAAGGATAGTTACCTTGACGAAATTGCATATTTCACATCAAAGATATCATAGGGAAAAGGTATCACCTATTACCATTATTACATCACCACTCACGAGTTCCCTTGCCAACGTTATCTTGTTGGCTCTATGTTTAATTACATACCTCCGCCATTCTCGCATTAACTCTTGCCGTTTCATGTTCCCGTACGTCTTAATTCCTGTCCCACTAATGTACCAGTGGGTGCTCCAGCCACTCTCTCTCTCCATCTTCTAATTTGGTCATTATTCGTGCATTAGCAACAAAAACGTAGTCCCCAGGGTATCTTACGGTCTTAGTAAGTGTATCTCAGGCTCAGCTGTGGACTAAATATCGTTTAGTCGAGATCGCCATAATTTCAAACTAGACAAGTCACTCCAGCCAAGTGGGGTATATTTAGCGATAGTCTTTGATCCACTTAGAGGAGTAAATTGACGTCACTTGGAATAGACTAGTCCATTTCCATCAACTTAAAGGTGTCCCCAACAATTGGGAAGTCGGTATGCACGACAACTAAGGACTGGTAAGTTGTCAATTGGTTCAGAAATGGAGCTTTAACGAGATCATGTGTGTCATGAAGACAATTCTAAACAGTTGCATTTGCCCCCTGTATATCGCTTCAAACTTGGAAGATTTGTCTAAATTCATATGAACCGGCTAATGCGTATACAAGCCAGGTAACGGTGGATCTAACTCTGCTGCTGGGTCAGCCATTCTGGGAAAAAGGAGAAGAAGAAAGAAGACAGAATAAGAACACATTGAACCAGAAACAAAGAAAGAACAAAACCCAAAGCGAGCTTTCAACTAAAGGCCTAAACACATTATTTCTTTGTAGTTCCTTTCCTCAACATCATGCCTTTTAGTGTGATTCCACTGTTACGACCACAAACACCACCATTTCACCTCCTCCCACATCTCCCACGTCTTACGCGAGCTTATGCCTCATAAGAGCTTGCAAGATGCACTTCTTCGTTAGAAATGTGCGGAATTGGCTTTGTGGAAGAAAAGGTTAGATCTTGAGGTGGAAATTGCAATAGGGATTGAATATCTTTATAACTTGGTAGCTTATTTATGGAGATATAATAATTACTTAGGTTAAATTAATTAAAATTTATTTATATTTAGCTTTATACAAATATTTTATAATTTTAATAATTAGTTTTAAATAAATAGTTCTGTGATATTAAAGTTCTAACGTTGCAAAATCTAAAATAATTTAATATTATTAGGGGAACACTCATGATTATATCCTTATCATCTTTTATGTTAGATTTTTAATTTAAACCTTTCTAAACTCCCAACCAAATATACCCTTACCTCTATTGTGGAGTCTTTGGCTTTCAGTTGTGATACTGCTTGGAGCCTCTGAACTGAACCAGAAACCTATTGTCTTCAACAAACTATAGTGTTGTTGTCATCATATTACCAAAAAAAGGTGATTCCACCATCATCGATTATCTTATGATCATCGCATCTACAACTAAAGATCTTGTGATAATCGACGATCTAGTCCCATTATAACATATAGCTATACCCACACACTAAATAATCCTAACCCAACCCACGACCCAAACTACTAGTCTAATGCCACATATCAGCTCAGTTGGCCCAACCCAATTTCCCTTTTCCAACCCATCCACTTATTCCAATTTCCAACTTAATTCCAATCCACGGCCTCTTAAATGTCAAATTGCAATTTTACCATGACAGTTCCAATTACCATATGTTCCTCCACCAAATTCAACTCCTTTATCACCAATTTCCACTACTCCTAAATCACCTATTCCTTCCACGGCTTCTCCCCTGTCACTACCACCTATTCATTAACCACCACCATCATCTTCTCATCCAATAGTTACTCGCACTTAAGACAGTACTTGAACATTAACAAATTTTCCTAATCACATTACTTACAATGCCATTGTTACATCGGCTCTTGATCCAAACCCTACATCATTTATTCATACAAACAAATTTTCTCACTAGTGTAAATTGACACTTGATGAATTCAAAGCTCTATGTCAAAACAATATTTGATCACTTGTGCCTCTTTCTCCTTGTGCAAATATTGTCAGCTATAAACGGGTCTTCCAAACAAGACTAAAAATTGATGGTTTCTTATATCACTATAAATTGGCCTAGTTGCTAAAGGTTATCATCAGTTTTGCAACCTTGATTATATTGACACCTCTAGTCAAATTGTCAAACCAACCACCATTAACCTCATTCATACACTTGCCTAAGCTAAAAACTTGTCCATTTGTTAACTTGATGTCAAGAATGTTTTTCTACTTGGCAACTTACAATAACCTATCTTTATGTATCAACCACTTGGCTTTACTGATCCTCATCTTCCTTATTTCGTATGTCATCTTTACAAAGCACTTTATGGTCTCAAACAAGCTCCTAAAGCCTGTTTCACATATTAAGTCATAAACTTGTTGACCTTGGGTTCACTTCATCTAAAGTAGATAACTTACTATTTATTCATTCCAATAACTTACTGTTTATTCATTCCACACTTACTCACTCTACCTTCCTTGTTATGTGGATGATAGCTTGGTGACAGACTCTTGACAACAATTCATTCAAACCATCCTTAATGCACTTCATTATACCTTTACTATTAAAATCTAGGTACCCTGTACTATTTTCTTGGCATCGAAGCTACATTTCACCCACAAGTCTTCTTCTCACACAATCTAAATACACTCATCATCGCATATAACTTGAATCTTTCAAACTTGTCTCGACTTCCATTACCCTTCCCTACCACTTTTAAAAATCATAGCCTACCTTTTTTTTGATCCTACTAAATACCATAATATTGTTATAGCACTTCAATACCTTTATCTAACTAGACTAGACATATAACTGCTTACTCTGATGCTGATTGGGCTGGGTGTCCAAATGATCACCGATTTACATCTAGTTATTATATTTTTCTTACATCCTCTTTAATTGTTTGGACCTCCAAAAAGTAGCATATTGTCATTAGGTTTAGCAAAAAAGCCAAATACAAAAGTATTGACTTAGCTGCTGCAAAATTATGATGGATCAATTCTTTACTTGGTGAAATTGGACTCTCCAACATTAAGCTGCTCTTGTACTTTGACAACTTAGGAGCTACCTTTCTTGCTACAGATCTTGTATATCAAACATATTGAAATTGATGTCCACTTTATCTGTGATCTAGTTGTAAAGAAATCTCTCTTTATATGTTATGTAACAACATCTCAATAAATTGTTGACATACTTATAAGACATTTGAGATCTTATGCCTTTCTACATTTCCATCACAAACTCAATGTTCTTACAAATATTAGCTTATAGGGGTTTGTTAACAAAAATTCATCCTCTTCTTAATCAAATCTTTCTCTTATAATTACTTTAGATAAACAACTAATCCTATCTTATCATTTTGATTGGATATGATATGATTAAATACAAAATAATGCTAATACTATCTTATCTCTAGATGTGTATGAATAATCATGTTCATCTTCATGTATACACATAATAAAAGGAAATACAAATTAGTTAATTACAACTTTGTTCGATTACATTTCAGCTTTATTTCTTCACATGACCCACATTAGTGCAAGCTTGCCACCACTTATCAAAGGATCACCAGGAATTATAAAAATAGCTATAAGTTGCTTTATGTGTATAACACAAGTCCTGCTTTGCACCTTGTTAATAGATTTTGACAAATCATTAGTTGTCTTTTCATCACTTTGCTTTTTTTTAAAAAAAATTGGAGGGTCCTTCTTGATATATTCAATTTACGCGCACTTATGATCTAGAAATTATTTTAAATGAGTTATTTTTCTCATCTTTTCTCCTAGGATCTTAATTTCTCTTACATATAACCTTTGACTTTAAGATTGTCACTAATAGAAATAAATTTTTAAGGCATTACATAAGAACTCATTTCATATTTTAATCATATAAAAACAAAGCATTTCAAATCTTCATTTTGAATCATTTCATTCACAATCATATTCAGTCACAATCATTTTGTTCCATTTTTACTAACAAACATATACATTCTCAAATGTCATTTCACTTTTAAAATTCACATGTACAATATATAGTAGTTGAGAGATACAATTCTTGATACATCATAACTAAGACATTTACAGTTACAACTAATCCCGACACTGATCTATGTCTAAATACAGAAGCTACTTTAATTAGACTAGCTAGAGAAGCTAGGTCTCCTCAGTACCTAAAAAAATGTCATAATTTTGATGAGTTTTGCAAACTCAGTGAGTAAATCGTTATCGATGCGCTCACTTAAACAAAGCATAAACATCTCTTGTATAAAGCAGAGTTCAATCAGTATAACACCTCATCCAAATTCAAATCCCATATATATATCATATTACTCATCATATTTCAACAAATATGATGAATACAAAGACTTCATATAGTCATTTCAAAACAATCCAATCATTTACCTTAATTCTTTATATTATCAACATGTACACAAGCTTTATACATCATTATATCAATACAATTCAACATTTATTTGCAATCAATCTCATGAACACATGTAAATATATAGATGCAAATACAATGATTGGGGCATACGGAAGCTTCATGCCGCCCACCGAGAAAAAGTTGTCAGACACAGTAAAATACCCTCCCAAATTGCTGTGAATCCGCTCATTCCTGAGGGCCAGCCTAGGTTCCCAGGACAAAGGAATGTTGTTCCTAATTATTGATCGGTTCAACTCCCCCATGGTCATCGTTGATTCATCTCTCGGTGGCCCCTCAATGACCAAGCCATCCCTCCGGTCACTCACCGACACTCCTTCAGCGCCTCTCACCCCCGGCACTGCCACTATCTTCGCCACTACTCCAGGCGCCCTCTCCTTAGGGCTAACCCCACTTCTAGAACTGGTTGATGACATGTTTACAAGAGGAAACTTTAGGAAAAAAACAAGGGAAAAGGACATACCTAGTTAATGGTGGAGGTTGGAAATTTGGACGACGGTTGAAAGAAATTTTCGGAGACTGTCAGCAAGAAAGTACAAGTAAAAGAGGAGTGAAAGCAAGAGAACGAAACAAACGTGAAGAAAATCCGTAGTCTGTCAATCCTGAATACTTATAGAAGATCAATCGAACGGACCATCCAACCCACGCTCGACACATGGAGAAAATCCAAGCCGAGCTCAGACACGTGGCTGAATCTGAGCTGAGGTGAATTAGGGTTATTGGAAATTCGGAGCGGCGCAGCAGTTGAAAGGACGTACGTAACAGCTGCACAACGATTACAAATTTTGAATAGCTGTCAGAGGGCATGCGTCGTCAGTAATAATTACACCAAGTACCTTCACGCGCCCAGCATCGATATTCACCTGATCTATCTTGGCCCGAGCTATCATGCAATAAGCGTCGATGCCAACCGATCGGGACACTCGATCGACCGATATCGATCGGGACACTCAATTGACTGATCCCAGTACGAGTATTCATGCATTATGCATTGATGTTCGATTGATCGGGCCTACCACGAACTGCCACAAGATCCTTATGTACTCCTTCGACCTTTCTCCTTGCTTAAACTTGAGGAGTAGGAGGCTTATGGTTAGGTCGGTCGTGCTAGGCCCAAACCCACTCAAAACGACTCATAGACCGATCGGTCCACCTCGCAAGGATTGACCTAATTCCTATCGACTATATTAGGCCCAGGCCCCAATCTCCACAAATCCACAGCCCATTCGCAGGTGGCAGTCTCTCATACATATGTAAAGACCTAAACCTAGCATCTATTCCATATATAAGGTATATCTTTGCCATAATATGGGTACGTAATCAGAACTTAGTTTCTTTGCTCATAGCTATCATACCCTTACAAAAAGACTAACTTGAGCGTCGAAGGGGCCTGCCGGATACCAACCCCCGGTGTGGCTTGTGTTGTTTTACAGGAACTCTTGTTAGAAGACAATCAAACTCATAGATCCAAACGGCAATGTGTACCCTCACCAAAATCAGGCTGAACCACACAATAATATGCAACCATAATCAGATTGAGTAAAATAATCAGATTTTAGGATAAAACTTGTGTTTTTCTTAAATTGTATAACAATATTATGTGTTTCGTATCAAACAGGCTAATAAGAAACTTAGTTTAATGATACCAATCGTCAGTACCTACAATTTTGCATGATATTGGCCGATATTTAAAATACTGAACAAATACTAGCTAGTACCATAAATTTTAAAAATTTAGAGGACCAGTTTGCAGATAAAAAATTTAATTAACCCCCCCACTTAGACTATCTGCTACTCTCTTATCCCTCTCGCTGATATTTTTCTCTCACTCAATCACTCTCTCTCTCGGTTCTCCTCTTCATCGACTATTCTCTTGATGACTCTCCACTATCGTCTCTTCGTCATGACCATAGCCAATTTTGTCTCCATTCTCCTGTACGTACCATGCCACCATCAGCCACCCACTGCCCAATCGCTCTACAGCCACTGCTTCTTACCATCCACTACTGTGCCCAGTGAGTGTAGAGTGTAGAGTGTTCTAAATCTGTAGATATGAAATTTCAATTTTTTAGATCCAGATTCAAACCCGACCCTACCTGAGTTGCACCAAACTAACCTAAATTTCAATTGCATTTTTTGATTTTTTGAGTGTGGTTTTTTTTTTACTTTGAATAGAAATTGCATTATATTTAGTTGTGTATGTATGTTTTGTGATGGTTGGAATTTTTAGAATTCTTGGATTTTTTTTATGTGAGTTGGGATATTTGGGTTTGAAAGTTAGAATTGTTTGTGTGAGTTGGTTCAATTTCAACGTAATTTAGGCATTATCAATTTATGAAGAAAATTAATGCATTGAAAATTTTTGATTTGAAACATTTAATTATTTGTGTTAGTTAGTTCAATTTTAATATAATTTAGACATTGTCAATTTATGAATAAATTTAATGCATTGGAAAGTTTGGGTAAGAAGCTAAGAATGTTGATTAAAATTGGTGAATGAATGATTGTTAAATCAAAGTTGGCAATTAGGATTTTAGTAACAATATTGATTAAAATTAGTTAAAAGAAACTAATTATAAGCATTATAAATTGAATTGTGTAAGTAAACAAAATATATTAGTTTATAGTTGAATCATGAGATTACAAAAAGTAAGTTGTAAACTTATAGTTGTGAGTTATGGTTGAAGTTAAATATGTTGTAGTTGGGAGTGTATGTCTTTAGTTTATAGTTGAATGATGTAATCGTATAAAATAAGTTTATATTATAAAAGATGCATATATGTATTGTGTAATTATATATGTTGTTGATTTTTGAGTTGTTGGTGAATCATGTTGGATGAAATTGAATTGTATATGACGTAATCATACAAAATGAGTTATATTATATAAGATGGACATGAGTATTATGTAATTATATATATTGAATACTTGAATTGTTGGTTTTTGACTTATTGGTGAATTGTGCTGAATAAAATTGAATTGTATATGATGTAATCATACAAAATGAGTTATATTATATAAGATGTATATGTTTATTGTGTAATTGTGTATGTTGTTGTTGGTTTTTGACTTATTGGTGAGTCATATCCGATGAAATTAAATTGTGTATGATGTAATAATACAAAATGAATTATATTATATAAGATGGACATATGTATTGTGTAATTATGTATGTTGAATACTTAAATTGTCAATTTTTGACTTATTGGTGAATTGTATTGGATAAAATTGAATTGTGTAATGTAATCATACAAAATAAGTTATAAGGTTAATTACTAGAAAAAGCCCAAACTTTTGACAAATTTTCAATTATCGCCCGAACTTTAAAAAGTAGCAATAAAATGCCCAAAATTTTAAAAATTATCAATTTTAGTTCGACGTTAGTCTTACTGTTATCTTTGTTGATGTGACATTGGCATATATCACGAGACCCTCATTAATTAGACACATCATGATAATTAGCTAAAGTGAGTCTGATTATTGAAACGATGTTGTTGCATGATGAAATTGAGACTGCATCGTTTAAATAAGAGAATATCATCTGACAATCCACCCTCCTCCTAGATGCACGAAATCACTCTCAACCTAGCTGATTCTTATAAGTGAGCGACACACATCAATTGAATCTCATTGTACGATGTGTAAAGAGGCTTTTAAATTATCAACAAAGGTAGGAGAAATGCCCTATAAGTATAACTACCATTTTAATTGCATACTTTCACGGATTGTACTGTGAAGTTCGTGTCTAGTTTGTTGGCATGAATTGCCAGCTAATGATGAGCTAGGTAATGGTCAGATCATATTAACTTAAAGGGAGGACGAAGTGATTGGGTTGACGATTTGGTGGTTGCCTAATAGAGGGTATGTGGTGGGTCAGTTCACAAGTGCTAGAAGAGGTGAGAGAGAGAGATTGTTTGTTGTTTATATGAAGATGGATAGTGGGTTTAACAAACGTGGTTAGTCAAGAAAAGAGAGTTGGGGATTGTGAAGTAGAGAGACTAGTGGCTAGAAAGGTGGTGGGTTCGAGTTGGTTCGTTTTTTAAGACATTGATTTTCTTGGTTTGGAAGTGAGAATTTGATTGTTGAATTAAGATCGAGGAGGAGTAGGCCTTTAAACTTTTTTACTTCGAGAAGAAAAAGAGCTTTTACATTGGAAATCTATAGTGGGAGAAGAAGGTGATGATTAGCAAAAATTGAAATGGTATTTACATATTTAAAACTTTTTAAAAACTTATTACAAAATTTTGTTCCTTTTTATAATCATGATGAAGAAAGAGCCACACACTTATCTCTAAATTAAAAGATATATTCTCTGATAAGAGGCATGTTTCTGTATTAGTTTTTAGATAATAACACTTACAAACACGAGTAGAGAAATGACATTGTCTCAGTTTTATCATGAAATGACGTCATTTTAATAATCATACTCATTTCCGTTAATTACACTGACATGCCTAATTAATGAGGGTCCCTCAACACATGACAATATCACGTCAGTAAAGATAACGATGAGGCTAATGTTGGGTTAGAATTGAAAAATTAAAAGCTTGGGCATTGTATTGCCACTTTTTAAAGTTTGGGCATAATTAAAAATTTGACAAAAATTTAAACTTTTTTAGTAATTAACCCTAAGTTATATTATATAAGATGTATAGATGTATTGTGTAATTATGTATGTTGTTGTTAGTTTTTGACTTATTGGTGAATTGTGTTGGAGGGAATTGAATTGTGTTTGATGTAATCATACAAAATGAGTTATATTATATAAGATGTATATGCGTATTATTTATTTGTGTTAGTTTAGACTTTTGAGTTAAACAATAAATATTTTGTGATAGTAATTGATAATGAAATTATATGTTCCTTATTTTGATATATGTCTTCGTTTATTTTTATAAATGGAAGAAAGTTCAAGTATTCTTGATAATTAAATCGCATAAGAAAGATACAATGATCTAATATGGGCTCATGTTGCAATAGTCCCTGGTATATAGAATCATACTATTTGCTTATTTTGTAACATGCATTTGAAAGATGGAGTAATCACTAGAATAAATAAGCATTTAACTGGGGTTAAAGGAGATGCAGAACCTTGTATAGTGAGTCATTAAGTGAAATGCAAATGAAGACTTTTCTTAAAGAGTATCGGCACGAGAAAGATATAAGGGAGGGATTGAAAAATGAAATTGGTAGTGGAAGTTCATTTGTTGATGTTCAGGATGATGGTGGAAATGTTGAAGGTGGTATGATTCCTACCTAGCAAGAAGTGAATATCGCATTTGGACATGATGTTAGGAAAATAAGAAGGAAGGTGTTGAATTCTTGGCACCACTAACAATTCTCGAAGCTCATATTTCAATTCATAGTGCCTTGTAATAAAAAAAAACAACTCATAATATAGATATGGCAATGGCTAGATGGTGGTATGATTCTAGTATAGCATTTAATGCTTCCCAACCTTATTATTATCAGCCAATGGTGGATGTTATAGCCTCTTACGATTCGGGATACAAAGCTCCTTCTATTAATGACTATAGAGGCAAACTTTTGAATAACTTTATTTATCAAATAAGAATGACTTGGGCTACTTATAGGTGTTCAATCATATGTGATTGTTGGAAAAATAAGAGACATGAGCCTATTATTAATTTTTTGGTTTATTTTATAAAGGGCTCAATGTTTTTGAAGTCAATTGATGCATTTTTTCTTTGTTAAGAATGCTAATACTTTATTTGAAATATTTGATGAAGTTGTGAATGAAGTAGAACCAAAAAATATTCTTCAGTTCATTATTGACAATGATTTCACTTATAAAGCAGTTAGAAGAAGATTAAAAGGTAAGTATAATTCTTTTTCACTTCTTGTGCTACACATTGCATTGACTTAATGATGAAAAATATAAGGGATGCTAGGTACTTTCCTATAGTTAATGAGTCTACGTAGAAAGTAAAAAAGTTGACTAATTTCATTTACAATTGTGCATGAGTCTTGGATTTAATGAGAAAGGATTTCACCAATGGTAGGAACTTGTGTTGTCCTATTATCACAAGATTTGCATAAATTTCTTCTCACTTAAGTGTTTTATTATGATGAAGAAAGAGTTGAGCTTGATGATTAATAAGTGATAAGTAGGTTGCATCTCAGTATGTTAAGTTTAATGTTGGATTGGACGTTTCCATAATTATACTTGAAGACACTAAATTTGGGTCCCAATGTCATTTTTCCATATGAGTTTGTAAGCCTTTTATGAGGGTGCTTCATCTAGATGATAGGGAGGAAAAGGCAATAATAGGTTATTTTATGATGCCATGGAGAAGGCAAAGGAAGCAATCAAGGCTAATATGAAAAATAGGTCTTTTTTGTACACATCTTATCTTCCAGTCATCAATAAGAGATGAGAAAGACATCTTCTGTAGCGCCCCCTTACCATAGGGTATCCACCGGAACGCCCGTAGGTCATTTCGATAAATATCCCACGACAAGAGACCACTACTGACAACAACCTACTACACTCCTCATGGCATCACAATCATAAAACA
>JANITW010000007.1:26390537-26403254 GCA_027564335.1 Erythroxylum williamsii
TTATTTTTGTGCATTGGTTTGAGATCAATTTAGTTGATTTCATTTGGTTGTTGTTTGCATCAAATCTGATTCTGTTTGCGTTAGATTATCTTTTGATTTATGTTTTCCATTAACTGTTTTTGTTTTCTGGTTTAGTTAGTAGTTTGCATTCGATGCTTATTCATTTAGGTTAGATTGCATTTTAGATATTAAACTTTTGTTTTGTTTCTGTTTTTGTGTTGGTTTTCGTGAAAGAAATTTTGTTGACAAATTTGACGATAATTAGCATTCCATTATCAGATCTTTGAGGGAATGATCCCTACTCCTATATACTACTTGTTATTTGTTTAGGGTTAATTTACAAAGGTAACGACACCTTGTCACTTCACACCCTTGTTTAAGATCTCAATTGGAGGAGCCATTAGGTTATCTTTTAAAGATGGAGGAATGAGGAGCATATTGCTAAAGGAGTTACGATCTCCAACAACTTTGTTCCATGCCTTTTTTTCCAATGTAATGTTAGTAATATGTGACCTTTGGAGCCAAGTAGTGGTAGAAATTTAGGGCTTAAAGTTTTGTGAGGTGGATCTATAGGTTTTTCTATAATATTAGTAGTAGATGGATCCTTGGAGTCAGATTGTGGTGGAAAGTTAGGGTTTAAATTTTGGGGAGATATATCTATAGGGTTGTTTTTGGTCGGAGAAGAGGTGGAAGTGAGTCAAGGAAGCTAAGGCAAAGAACCAAAGTTTTCCATTAATACTAAACTATCAGGCATTATGCCTTGGAGTAGAAGGTTCGGCTGGTTCAGGTTGCTCAAACAAGAAAAAAGAGGGGCGGTTTAATGGTCGGTTTAAGTTGTTTTGGATAAAAGAGGGCGTAGATTAAAAAAAGCCAAAGTTTCTTTTTCTAACCCATTATGTGATTCAAATGTTTAACACTATATGTCCATTATGTTATTTAAATATTTAACACTATCTGTCATAACTTGCAATATGCAAGTTTTGAAACATTTTATTCTGGATAATAAATGAGCTCAAGTTAAACAATCAACATATTTGAATTAACATCTATATAGTATTTTGTGAATGAAATACATTCACATGAAGATAATATGAGTCAATACCATAATACATAACTCGCACCATGTGTGAAAATACAACCATGAAGGGATTAATGTAAGATATAAGATCTTTGCTTACATTGTGTGAGACCTTTGAGGTTACTCTTGTTTAATTTTTTAGAATTAAATTTAAGGTTTGTTACTTTATAATGTTACTAGTAGATCATATATGATGCCATCTTATAAAACAATTATAGGAAAACAAATTAAAATTGATTTGAAGAAATTCATAATAAAGGAAGGTCATTGCATTTAAAGACCCTACATTGTGTGAGACCTTTGAGGTTACTCTTGTTTAATTTTTTAGAATTAAATTTAAGTTTCGCTACTTTAAAATGTTACTAGCAAATCATATATGATTATAGAACTAGTATAGGAAAATAAATTAAATTTGATATGAAGAAATTCATAATAGAGGAAGGTCATTACATTTAAAGACTCACTCATGTTTTAGTTGGATAATTGAAAACAATTGTAATGTGATGAAACAAATGAGATCAAAAGAGATTAATGTGAGATATGACTTTGGATATATTATATAATATCTACTCAAAGACACATTAGTCCCAAGATCAATTCATTAATCAAGATGTTACATCCTACCAATAAATATGAGACAATGAGCTCTTGATGGCGCCATAGGTTAATAGATAAGTACAGTATGAGAACTTAAAATTTTCAATTGATTAAACTCATTCGCATGTGTGTGTGGAAGATGATAGACACTAAAACACCTTTGAATGAGTTTAATGTTATCTGTAAATAACTATTTAAAAAGAAGTTATGTTTTCACTCCAATGTAAACGATAAATTTTGAAAGTTTGAATGGATATTTTCTCTTTTTTGTTTTCAAAAATCTTGGCATTGGAAAGATTCTGCGATTCGAATTATATATAATATCCAAATAAGTGATATTATTCATAATTATGCATATCTAGTGATCTGATCCTTTAATCTATGTGATTTCCTACGGATTTTTTGGCATCCCTTGATTAGTTGAGTAGTACTGTGCATTCATTCTTTGCTGTATCCAGCATAGAGATGGATAAACAATTACTGTCGTTCCATGGAGATTCTATATATATATTGTGTTTTGGGACCCCGATGAGCGAGAATGACATTTGGAAAGCAATCTATTGCAGAATCTACATATATATATAAATTGTCCAAATAATTCCACCATCTTTGAATTTTTATTGCACCAAACTTCCTTATAATATTGTTGGTTACAGCATATACTACGTATCAGCACAGTTACAGCATCTGCATAAAGATGGAATTGTTTACTGATACTCAGACTATAGCAGTTTTAGTTTTCTAATCCAACAATCTATATCCAGAATTGACAAACTAGAATTATACAAACCAAACAAAATAAATACTTCATATCTTCGTAACTCATTTTACACATAAACAGTTAACACTAAATACTTATCTTTATCAAATATTTTTAAATAAACAGTTCGTCAGTTCAACTAAAACAAGAATAAATTGTTTCCATTAATGAAAAAAGATTCTCCATTTCTAGAACAAGATAAGGATTCTAAAGGGATAGACTGGCCAAACACCAACACTACAAAATTCAAAATAATGAATTGAGTATTCTGGTGATAACTTCTCACAGTCATAGGAATATTATAACCTTCCAACAACTCAGACTACTTCACTGATTTGCACCACTTGTCTCGTATGATATTGCGTAGGTGGAGAAAAGGAGAAGAAAAGCTTTTGGTTGTTTAAGGGAAGACAGGTTGGTTAGCAGTCGATGTATGGCTCTTCATGCGGGTTGGTTAGCAGTCGATGTACGGCTCGTCATGTTCCTATGAAATAATTACTTGCCGTCTCCTATATTGGAAAGTTAATGCATTTTCTGGGTACATAAGAAAGCATAGAATGTAAATGTGTTCAGCCCGCTATTAATTGCGAGGACTACGACTGGTTTAAAACTTTGCCCTGTTCTTAGTATATTCCAAATTGTAATAAACTACTCCTTCCTATTTAAAATAAGTGTTGTTTTAGAGAAATGTACATTTATTAAGAAAGTTAGTGAAATGTTTGATATAAATTTATTAATTACATGTTGAATTGTGTTGAAAATATAATCTGTATAATTAAGATATGAGAGAAATTAAAAAGTAATTTTAAAAATAAAATTATAAACATAAATGAAAAATTATGAATGACACTTATTTTGAATAATTAAAATCTTTCTAAAACGACTATTAATTTAGACAGGGAGGAGTATAATTTATATCATGTACCTGGTCTTAGTGTATACGTTTGAAGGCATCACATAATTTATATCATGTACCTGGTCTTAGTGTATACGTTTGAAGGCATCACACTGTATCTAATTTATTTTAATAACCAATTATCACAAGTAATTGTTAATTATTCAATAAAGGACGGGCCAACGACGATAGTGTTAGGGTACATCTGTCTCCTTGTAGAGATGTTGCATCCGGTTGGGTATGGCTTCGCACCCGTTGGATCTCACCTCCACAGCTCCGTGCTTCCACAACTGAGCGTGGGAATGGCGAGTGGATCAAGTGAGTGATTCTAGTCTCAATCAAAGTTAAATGTGGTGGGACCCAACTGTTTGAAAGCACCAAGGTTATGACACCTGGCCACCAGTCGAGATCGGACGCTTCGTATTAGTCGACCGTTGAGTTAAAAGGAGCTACCGACAGAGTAACGCAGCAAGTACAACAGCAGACAAAAGCACTTGCGCCATAGGACAGCATAGAACGCAAAATCCCATTTTTGAAAAGGAAAATTTGGAATGTTATATAAAAAATCCTTGAAAAAAGTACAGTGAATTGGAATTTAGTGAGTAAAATTTGTTACGGTAGCATCTAGACTTTTTCGGAAAGAAGAGTGAAGAAGGGACTGTTGTGAGGTTCCAGCCTCTATTATTACTTAAATTTCCAACCAGAATTTAATTTTGTTTAATATGGAAATGCAATTTCCTAATCTGTCATATTACTGTGGCTTTAATTGGAAATGATAACTAATTTCCCATTATTTCATTTAGAACCCAACACTCAATCATGCAGTTTCTTAAACTGACAAAAAATTATATCCAATATTGTAACGAGGTGGTCGAGTTGGTCGAGTTGGAGTAAAGGGTCAAAATGTCTTATATTCAAATCCTTCTATTTACACTCTTTCGATTAAGTTTGTCGTATAAGACTTTCTTGATACGGAGTATTCGATTGGCGTAATTTGCAGGTATTGTGTCAATCCGAAGATTTACCCAGTGCACATCTAAAAGATAGAGACTACGAATACTCCGTTTCAAAAAAAAAAGTTTATAGTAATAATCCCGATAAATGCCAACAAAAAGTTTCTCCATGCAATCATTTAGACGATATAAGACCCAAAGCAAGTCATATTAAATTTTTAGAAGAAAAAAATACTATCATGTTTTCAAATGAATTATTTCATATAAAAATGGAGTGGCATATCTTCACATTATTTTTACTAATTACTTTACTTCACATGATTTTAAAGCTAAGAAAACATTGTTCAATAAATTTATGTAATGTTTTAAAACATATTTACATGTCAAATGAATTCTATTATAAATTTGTAACATATAAATTAGTTCTTGGAATAATTTATTATAAAATTTGAATTTAATCTTATAAGCCTTTTATATAGAATATTAAATTATTATTTTAATTAACTTCTTCTTGTAAAATAAATATTGTTTTATACCTTATTTAGAATAGTTTGGTCAAGAACATATAACAACTAATGTAATATCAGCTACAAAGAGTATAATTCGGAACAAATTGCAATAATTTGTTGGTTAGTCAATCTTGACTCTTAAATATTTGAGTAACTATGATATATTGTTAAATATGAATCTTCATATACAGACATAAAATGTTTAATTAGAGAACTAAAAATAAATTAAAAGGGTTTAATTTATCTAATTCTAGATATGACTTAGAGTTATAATTCATATTTATTATTAGCATAATTCACATCCAATATTAACATAATTGAGAACCTAATAGCTCATATAAAAAGAATGGGTTGAAAAGAGAAAAGATATTTTAATCAAGTTGGACTTGATTACAAAGTTTATGATTAAATATGAAATATTTAATAAACAAAAACCAAATAAAATATTGGATTTTATTTGAGTGTAATTGGTATTTAATTATAATTAAAGTTTAATTGAGATTAATTTCAATTAAATTACTATAATGTCTAAAACTTATTATAAATAAACTTAAGTTTTAAGGGAGCTAACACTCCTTACCTAACCTCTTCATAACATTTGTATAGTTCTTTCAACATGTTTTACAGGTACCATTAGAGGTTAGATACTTATGCAACTACGGTAGTTAAGATAAGCTGATTTTAGAAATGGTTCATAAAAAATAACAAAAAAAAGATCAAACTTCATAATAATGTACTAAAAAAGATTCATGTTTTATTATAATTTACGTATTAATCATTTTATAAATTTTAAGTGAACTTGACTTTTAGAAAATTATACAAAAAAGTTTAATTTTTATTCTGTTGTGCATAGGATCAGATCTTGCACCGACTTATCAACATAATTTATATAACTCCATGAAATTGAAATTTTAGATATCAATCCCATAACTTGTTAACATTTCAAACACACATAAATCTACAATTAAAATTCGTAATATTTTATGAAACATTTTTATAAATGGATTTATGTTTTCTTCCTACCTAATAATTTGACTTTAGATAATTTTTTATTGGTAAAAGGGTCACTTTTGACCATAAATTTTTCTCCAATCTACAAATTTAACTTTAATATTTAAAAAATGTTAAAATTGAACCCAACCATAACAGAAATTTTAATCATGTCTGTTAAGTACCAGATCAATATTGACCTGATAAATTTTTAATATTTTATTTTTTTAGGGCCCTAAGTACCACGTCATTACTGATGTGGCAAGGTGAGATCCATGTTTTTTAAAAAATTTGACAAAAGGGTTGATTTTGACTCTAATTTTTACACCATTCGACAAATTTAATCATAACATTTTAGAGAGAGAACACTTAAGACCTTAACTTTTAGAAAATGTTAAAATCCGACCCCATTATAATAGAATTACTAACAACTTGATGACGTCACTAACTTGGCACTTTTTTAATGATTTATTTTATTTGCATGTTATAATAACTTTATAGCAGAATTGCAATGTGGGACCTGCAAATAAAATAAATTTATAACGGCTTTATAAAAGTGTAATTCTCTATTACGACTTTATAAAAAATGTAGTTCTCTATTACGAGGAGTGTATTTCATTTTTTAAGTAATTCTTTTAATTTTACAATACAAAACTTTTAAACTTCACATATGTACATTCGTATTGAAATTAAAATTTTAAGTATTATTTATACATGTGACATTTTAGTGATTTTTAATTTTTTTAATATTTATAAATACCATATTTATCTTTATAATTAAAAAATATATAATTTTTATGGCTCTACGTAAGTCGTTGTTGTTGTTATTGTTGTCTTTGTTTTTGTTATTATTCTTGTTGTTGTTGTTGTTCTTGTTGTTATTATCATTATTGTTATTAGAAGAAAAAGAAGAAGAAGAAGAAGAATATTAATGAATAAGAACGAATATCTAATTTGCTAAATTTTTTATTAGAATGTTATAATGAAATAAGAATTGGTATCAAAATAATTTGCATTGGTAATAAAATAAATTTATTTAAACTTGCCTAAATTCAAATATTTTAATTTTTCTAGATTGTAATTTCGTTATAAAATCATTATAACATGCAAATAAAACAAAACAAAATAAAATAAATTATTTAAAAATGTCAAGTCAGCGACATCATCAAGTTGTTAGTAATTTCGTTGTAATGAAGTTAAATTTTAACAATTTTTAAAAGTTAGGGTTTTAAGTGTTCACCCTAAAATGTTAGTGTTAAACTTATCGAATGATATACAATTTAGGATCAAATTGACCCTTTTGTCAATTTTTTAAAAAAATTTGGGTCCCACCTTGGCACATCAATAATGACATGGCACTTGAGGCGTACAAAAAATTAAAAAATTAAAAAATTACCAAGTCAGCGCTAACCTCACGCTTAACAGACGAAGTTAATTTTTTCGTTATAGTGGAGTTCAATATTAATACTTTCTAAATGTTAGGGCTATAATTGTTCTCTCTGAAATGTTATGGTTAAACTTGTTGATTAGCAAAAAACTTAAGGTTAAAGGTGACCCTTTTTCCTTTTGTATTTGCAATGTATTAATATTCTAGAACAATTTTGAGGTTCCATCCATTAAGAGGTTGAAATGGTGGAAGGTATTTGTGCATATTTTTGTTTTTTTGTAGTTACTATATATAATATTGTATATTGTAAATTTATAATTTCTAGATTTTTAGAATCTAATAATTCTTACAAAATAAACAAGTTCCATTATTTATGATGAAGTAAAAGGATCTTTTTGAATTTTAGCCACGATAAACTTATAACAAAACAAGATTTCGATTATCTTGCTCTTAACCTCTTTTTCCTTTTGTAGAGCTTTTAGTGAAATAAAATTGAACTTAAACAGGGAGGGAGAGAACTAACTCATTAAAACTTAGAAGACACCTTTTTAAAAACTAATTTTCTCTTATTTCTTGCTACATCAATGTAAAAGTTAAATAATTATTATTTTATTTATAGATGATCTCTTTTACAATGACTAATTGGATTAAGTACTTATATAATTAAACCACAAAATATGGGGTATTTAATGACATTATCTAATAGCCTCTCACTAGGTCATATACATAATCATGGTTTAGTAATATAACATAATATGCATATAATAAAAGTGAATTCTTCTTTTGGTCATAATATAATCATAATCAAGCAAAAAATAGAGATAAGCATAACATTCGTACATCTTTTAATAGGGCATACTCCCTTCTATGTATCAAGAATGATTTAATTGTGCTAGAACTTATGAAAGATATGGCCTTAAATGGAAAACTTTGGTATAGTAGAATACAAATAAAGGATCTCATATCAAGAGGTCCTTTCTTTCATAGGTCTTTTAAACTTTTTCTTTCAACCCTTATCTCTTATATTTAGCCTAAAATTTTAATATTTAGTACTTCCCTCTTAATTATTTAGCTTAAACATTTTCTTACATAGTCTAAACAATATCTTATAATAGATTGCTTGTTTTATTCATTTACTTGTTTAATTTTTTATTTGTGTATTTATTATTTTTTTATTTTATCTTTTATTTTTATTCATTACTTATTCCATATTTATTGTATTATGTATTATATTACTTATTTTATATTTCTATTTGTACATCATCATCATCATTATTATTATCATCATCATCATCATCATCTTTTATGTATATTTAATTTTAATTTTAATTTTATTATTTATTATCATTGCTTTATTATTTTAATATGCATCATTTATTAATCTATCAAAAACAATATCTCTACCAGTTAGAAATAAGACTGCACACTTTTGAATCTATAAAGACCCTATGTTCAATAAGGCATTTACTAGGATGTTGTTATTATTATTGTTATTGTACTCCCTTCTATGTATCACAAAACTAGTTTAAAACTTATATGATCTATAATGATATATATCTTAATGGTTCAATAATAATGTTTTTGTAAAAGACAAATCCTATTAAAATTCAAATAATCTTTTTTTAATTAAATTTACATAATCATTCATGTATATATACTAACAAAAAAAAGATACTTAAATATAAAAAACAATACATAAATCAGTTCAGAGTGTCAAATGCATAAAATACATAAGTAATAAGATTTTGTTCGATCATGGAACCAAGTAATGCCCATTCTTTTGACATGTTCATTAAACATCTTTGGTGATAATCCTTTTGTACTAATATATTTGATTGACACTCTTTGTTTCTTAGCTCTTTCTTTAACAACAAAGTTTTTTATTTCCATATGTTTATTATCATTTGAATACTTGTCATTTTTTGAAAAGAATATTATTTTGGAATTATTACAATAAATTTTAAATGATTTGGCAATATTGTCAATAATCCCAAGTCCTCAAATAAAGTTGCAAAACCATAAACCATAAATAATGGCCTTATAGCATGCCAAAAACTCAACTTTTATAGTGTATGCAATAAAGATGGAATGTTTCACACTCTTCTATGAAATTGCTTCTCTAATTAAAAGAAACAAATAACCAAATGTGGATCTTCTTGTATTAATACATTCAATATAGTCTAAGTCTGAGTATCCAATTATCTCAAGATGATTAAATCTCCTATAAGTGATTATATAATCTTTTATTCCTTAAATGTTAAATGTTCGAATACTTTCTTTGCAACTTTTTACTATTGGAGTATTACTTTTGATATCTACTTAGCATTCTAATAGTAAAACTAATGTCTGGTCTATTGAAGGTACGAGCACACATTAAACTCTCAATAATAGATGTATAAGGAAATTTTCCACTTTATTACGTTCAAATTCATTTTTTTGACATTACTTAAGACTAAATTTATATTCTTTTTGACTTGGAGCAACACTTGCATAGCACTTTTTGATTTTGTATCTCTCTTAAATTCTGTTAACATGCGTTTTTTAAGACAATCCTAACATTCCTTATGATTTATTAGAAAATATCTTAATTCATATCACATAAGACGCCTCACCCATATATTTAATGTCAAATTTTTAGAGAGGAACTTCTTGTTATTGTGTAATAAATTGAGATCATTAATAGTAAATAAGATGTCATCAACATATAGTACTAGAAACATAAATTTGGTCCCATTAGCCTTTTAGATATATACATCGATCAATGACATTTTCTTTATGTCCAAAAGAAATAATGATATCATTAAAATTGAGATACCGTTATCGAGAGGCTTGCTTAAGTCCATATGTTGATTTCTTAAATTTACATAACATATATTTTCTTTCCTTCAATGTGCCCTCAGATTAACCCATATGAATTCCTTCCTCTAAAGTCCCATTTAAAAAGGTGGTTTTCACATCCATTTAATGGAGTTATAAATCACAATGAGATACCATTCCATAATAATTTTGAATAAATCCTTTCTTAAAACAAGAAAAATGCCTCATTATAATCAATACCAACCTTTTGAGTGTAATTATTGCAACAAGTTTAGCTTTGTATTGTTTGATATTAACATTAAAGTCACGTTTGGTCTTCAAGACATATTTACACTCAACTATCTTACAACTCTTTGGGGATTTAACAATATCCCATACTTTATACTATGGTTACGATGATAAAATCTATATCTTTTACACATTTTTAGGTAACAAATGAAGAATCCAGTGGTTGTTCTTGAATTAGATTGTTAATTTTGTCGGGCAACCATAAACATGTAGGTGCTTTAACTAGATTTCCTTCATATGCATAGTTTAAAAGGTATCTTAGAAACTGCTTTACTAAGAACTTTATTTAATAAATAAATGTTAGTTTTTAAAGGATACATCCACAATGATAAGGGTAAAGAACAATGATTCATCATACTCTTAACTATGTCCATGAAGTATAATTAAGTCTTTTCGCTACATTATTTTATTTTGGTGTATTTGATAGCGGTGTTCAAGAAAACCCGCGAATCTGTGGACCGGACCTGAACCACATGAACCGAACCTGTAAATAAGCAACCAAACCTGAAAAATTAGGTTTATGGTTCAGGTTCAGGTTTTTAACTTGCAATTCTAGGTTTAAACCTGAACCTGAAACACCCAAAAAATCTATAATATATTTAGATATAATTTAAGAGGATATTAATAATAATAAATTCACTAGTATTTACTATATTAATTCTTGAGTAAAAAAAAGAAGAAAAGGAAAAAAACTATAATTCTATGTTATTAAACGTTAATCTTGAATATTGCTATTATAAGTAACAACTAATGCATAACACTCAATAATTCTACTTTAAATAGTAATTAATATGTGTCAAAGTTATTGATCGAAGTATTAAACTATTAATAGAAAATATTTATTGACTAAAATAATATAATCATTTAGAGATTAATTAAAGAAATTAATAGGTATAAAACACATTTATTAAGAAATCCTACAATTTTAGTTTTTTAAGGCACATATATTAGCTTAGATATTTATGAGATATTATAAACATTAAATAAGCAAGTAATATTGATTCTCAAAAATATTTAATATAGTTGCTAATAAATAATAAGCATATAATAATACTATTTTGTGCAAATACAAACATAGTTTTATTTATTAAAAATAGAAAGGAATGAAAAATGAGTTGATTTAGTAATAGTCTATGGGATTATATTTTTTATACGGCTGCGCTTTTTATAATATAATATTTGAAGTTTTAACTATGATATTAATTGCAATTTTTTCACAAAGTTGGAATAATTTATTGGTTTTTACTATTATTTTTTTATTTTAACTTGATAAAATAAGATTAATGATATTAGAAGAATAAACATAATTAATCTTTTATCAAATTATCATTGAAGTTGAAAGGTTTTTCCATCCATGAAAACAAAGGAAAGGTTTTTTCCTACCATAAATGAACCTTTTAGAAGCCTTAAGGTCTGCAGACTCTGCACATCACTGTTCAAAGCTACAATATCTTATAGTTCATACAGTCGTCCGTGCCTTCGTGATTCTGCGACTCTCTTTCGGGTGATCAAGGGTAAGTGGATTAACATTCCTTTGATGATTTATTAGTATTAACGCAGCTTTGTAAACAAGAAACAAAACCACAAGAACCGTATTACGTGAAATTTGATGATCAGTTCTTAGAGTAGTAGCCGTATCCTTTTTGTATGGGATTTGTTAATTTCAAGGCTCTTATAAGGGACTGCTTGATGGATGTTTCTTTGCCTTGAGCATTTGATATGTTCCTGTACTAAATCAATGAATTTGCCTTGAGCATCTGCAGGAAGTGCTCGCTAATATCTGCGTGCTAATGTTATTATATATATATATATATAATAATGTCTCTAGGAAGTGTTTGCCAATATCTGCGTGCTAATGCTTATATATATATATATATATATTGCCAGTGTTCTTTTTCTAATATCTACGTGCTAATGCTTATATATATATATATATGCCAATATCTGCATGAAAGGGTCAATCATTAAAAAAATTACAAAATTTGTATAAAACTTCAATATAAAACAAACTTTAGTTTTTGATTAAAAAGGTTTATACTTTGTAGAACCTTTTTTTTCAATATCCCAAATTATTCTTTTTTATTTTTTCATGAAATTTACAACTATAAAAGCTTTAATTTTCTTTATTTTTTGATCAAGTGTCAACCTCCATGGACTGCACTAGTAATGAACTATTATTGACTCACGAAATGGAACTAATGGAGATACTTCTCACTTTTCACAGAGTTGATAGTGTTGACATGGCTTCTATAACAACTTCTAGTAATCCCCAAGTACCTGATTCTAATGTATCAAATCTCCCTAAGCTTAGTACCACCTCTTCAAACAAGAAACGATCTTGGGTTTGGGAACACTATATCAAGTCGGGTGAAGCTAACGATAGGGTTGGTGTATGTCAATACTGTAAGAAATCTATTGCTTGTAAAAAGAATAATGGTACTAG
>JANITW010000007.1:26403715-26414428 GCA_027564335.1 Erythroxylum williamsii
CCAAGGCCATTGAATTGGTTATAATTGTTTTCCGCATATGTTATAATGTGTATGTGTGTGTGTATGCGTTAAAAAAATTTTACTGAGTTTTTGGACTGGGTGATGTAGCACGTCACCCTCGCGGGGCACGGACTTAGATATCACCATCGATGGCGGGTTCGGGTCTTGCAGAAGTGGGGTGTTACATTATATGACTGTGTTGAGTGATTTTATTTGTTCAATAGGGAGAAATATCATAAAAATAGAAGAAACTCTTTCGAAATTTTAATAAAATGTAGTTCACATCTAACAATTTAGGTTCAATATGTAGGAAAACTCTTCGGGCATGAGGTCTACACCTACTCAACTATTTTTGCACACTTACACGAATAAGCATGACAATGTGACATTCGTCAACAACCGATGTAGAAAGCTGAATGTATGTGAAATTAATGCATTATTTTTATTTCTTAATAATAATCCCTTAGCAATGTAAACATTGCTTCCTAATAGGACAAAATACAACATGTCATTCGGCGACAGTCTCAGGAAGAACAACCTATTGATGAGACTCAGACGTATCCTGTGGTTGTCGGTGGTAGGAACCATCATGGACGAATATTCGGGCCAAGTTCATATGCGAATACATGTTATTCACAATCCTCGATGTCTAGTACAACAATGTTTACTAGACCAGCGCAAATCAATAAAGTCACTGAGCTTCAGACCACAATGCAAACATTGATGGAGTAAATAGCTCAGCTGAGATAGGAGTTGGAGCAGTTGAAGGGGAGGGGTAGTAGCTCAGAGTACCCGTGATCGCCAGGACATTAGGATTATTGTAGTCATTTGTTTTCAATTACAAAGACTTATTATGTATACTGTAATTAGGGGTGTTCAAGAAAACCCGCGAACTTGTGAACTGGACCTGAACCACATTAACTGAACTTGTAAATAAGGCTAATCGAACCTAAAAAATTAGGTTCATGGTTTAGGTTCAAGTTTCTAACTTGCGGTTCTAGGTTTAAACTTGAACCTGAAACACTAAAAAAATCTATCATATATTTAGATATAATTTAAGAGGATATTAATAATAATAAATTCACTATTTAAGAGGATATTTAAAAAAGAAGAACAGGAGAAAAACTACTTTAATTCTATATTATGAAACGTTAATCTTGAAGATTGCTATTATAAGTAACAACTAATGCATAACACTCAATACTTTTACTTCAAATAGTAATTAATATGTGTTAAAGTTATTGATTGAAATATTAAACTATTAATAGAAAAATTCATTGACTAAAATAATATAATCATTTAAAGAAATTAATAAGTATAAAAACATTTATTAAAAAAATCCTACAAGTTTAGTTTTTTAGGGCACATATATTAACTTAGATATTTATGAGATATTATAAACATTAAACAGGCAAGTAATACTGATTCTTAAAAATTTATAATATAGTTGCTCATAAATAATAAACATATAATAATATTGTCGTGTACAAATGCAAACATAGTTTTATTTATCTAAGTACTTCTGATTGGAAAGTAATTGAGAGCTCTATTGAAAGTTTATTAAGAAAGGAGACATTGCCATAAAAACCTTACATAAGGTTTTATGTTCAATTTTTGTTAATATAATGAATGTTAATCATTTTAATATTTAAATTGAGAATAGCAATGTAGTTAGTTCTTATATGAAGCATTGATATGACAATGTAGTTTGTTCTTATATGAATAATTAATAAAATTGCTAAGATCATTTGTAAATTCAGTTCTTCTAAAAAAAGATAATTCAATCCAATGGTCTTAATACAAACATTGTAAATTTATGATTAAGATCGCTTTAATCACAATTGATCTTTTATCAAATATCAGCTATTGAAGTTGAAAAGTTTTTTCCTCGATGAAAACAAAAAAAAATTAAAGGTCATTCTATTCGTTCAAGAAAGAAAAAAAATTCATTCAATCTTTCATCCCACAGTCACTTATCAACCTCTCATCTCTCAAACTACCATCCTACCATCATATTTGAAGAATAATTGTTTAATAATTTATCTCCTTTTTTTCCTAGTATGGATCTTTTATAAGGCATTGTTTGGCTTATTTTTACTTTGCTTGGGTTTAAAATATTGGAATAATCTTTGATAGATTTTATATGCATACTTTTATGAATAATTTGTATTTGTTTTCACCAATTATTTTTATAATTTTTTGTCATATAATACCACCAATTATTTTTATAATTTTTTTGTCATATAATACCAACGTAATTTTTTTACATCGGTGTTAACAGTGTCATGCTCATTTTCAACGTGAACGGAATATTACTTTATTAATTACACAGCGTAAATTATATTTATACTAAAAATAGAAAGCGAGATGCTAAAATTGTTTTCCACTTTATCCCTTTGATTAGATTCTCATCTAAAAGCATAACGTTTACAAAATAAATAATTTAGGCAGACTCCCATCATTAAATTCCAAAGTTTGACAGTATAATGGCACCATTACCAACTTAATTTGACTAACTCTTATTTGTTGTTCAATTACGGCGAAACTATCGCGACATATTGTCGGCGCATCGACAACAGAGTTAATGAAACATCGACGTGTCTGCAATCAACGGCTTGAACAAAGCCACGTAGCATGAGAGATTTACTCCAGTGGTCCCGGCTATCTGCTGCCACTCATGAAGTGAGTGGCGAAATTCACCCCTGCAACTCTGCAAGGGTTAATTTAACTCAATTAAGAATATTTGTTTTTTTTAATAAAAAATACTTGTAAAACATCCGAATGCGAGGGGATTGATGACAGACGGTGTCTGGTTTCCCATTCATTAGCTTCTTTTTTTCTTTTCCTCTTAGAACGACCACGTCGCGACCATTGTTGGTGTTTTTGTAATAAATTCCCCAACTTCTCTTTCTTTCTTTCTTTCTCCTCTTCTTCTGGATTTTTGATCACATGGCTTGGTAGCCGCCGGCGAGAATTTCCGGCGAGTTGTGATTCGATTGTCTCGCCGGGAATTTTTTTAAGAGATCGTGGGGAATTGAGGTGGATGATATTTTGGGTAGTGAGAGAGTGAAGTAGGGTTTTCGTGAGTTGCGTATGAACTGAACATTTTCAACTTTTGGGGATTGTTTTTGTTAATTTTGTTCTCGCGATCTGAATTAAAATTGGGTTATTCTCGGTGCCATTTTGGGGGGGTTCTATATTTGGGAATTTTTTTGGTGTTGGGATCTTGAAGATTCTGAATAGGGGAAACAGGGCAAGGAAGGGAAGTTTCGATCTTTTTTGGGTTACAGTTTGGTGCCAGGTGTAGTTTGGTTGAAGCTTGGGCTTTTATTTAAGCCTACATTGATTCAGAGAAATTGGGGAAACAGCTGGTAATGTGCATGTGTGTATTATGCAAATGTGCAGGTTAGAGAGCGGTGAAAGAGATAACGAGAATAGATGGGGTTGGTGAAAGGTGTGGAGAAGGTGAAGACTATATCACGATCCAAAATGAAGCTTTGGATGATACGTGCCACCACGTCGGTGCTATTGTGGACTTGCATCGTTCAGTTGACGACGATCGGTGAGATGTGGGGCCCGAGGGTTTTGAAGGGTTGGCCTTCTTGTTTCTCTCATGAAGTATCCGCCATCTCCGCCTTGCAAGAGAAAGTCCCCGCCGTGCCCGCCCTCGTTTTGACACCAAAGAGTGAGTGGTCATTCGTGTTCAGATCAAGGATAAAAAATTTATTTTTGTTTTTTTTATTATGAGGGGCGTGACGCCCCAAATTGGTGTTTATGGGTAGATTGCTTATTTGCTTTTGGAGCTGGATAAAATCCTTTTTCATTGTGACAAGTGTTCATTTTAACAAAGTGACGGTATTGCAAAATGTCTCTCAGAGTTTAACTAGTACATATTGCATTTAATCAGCGTGTTTCAAACTCGCTGGCTTCTTCTTCTTCTTCTTCTTCTTTTGTATTGAATTACTTGGTTATTTTCTCTCTTTGTTTCTGGTGATGAATCGGATTGTTGGTTTGTTTTTCCTAGGGGTGTATAAGAACAATGGATATCTGATGGTTTCATGCAATGGAGGTCTCAATCAAATGAGGGCAGCGGTGAGTCATTTGCTAAGCTTAATTTGCCATGGGTTCCACATCTTCTTAATGGATGGTTGGACCGTTTGAGACTACTCAATCTTCGTATGTTTCTTATCTAATGATCGTTTAGTTTAATCATGTACTTCTTTACAGATTTGCGATATGGTAGCCATTGCCAGACATCTAAACGTCACTCTTATAGTCCCAGAACTGGATAAAACCTCATTTTGGGCTGATCCAAGGTGCGTCAACTTACCTTTACATGAATTTTTGCAGCTAGAGAATATGTCATTACCTATCAACGTTGCAAAACTAAAACTTTCACGATTCCTATCTTGCTAAAAGGATTCATAAGAGATCAATTTCGATAACATGTCTGTTTAAATTGAAATATTATCTCTGATTTTGAAATTTTGTAATTTTTTTACCTTTGTCTGATAACTCGCCCTTTTGTTTTTACCTCATGGCAGTGAATTCCAAGACATATTTGATGTGGATCATTTTATCTCGTCATTGAGAGATGAGGTCCGAATATTGAAAGAATTGCCTCCTAGACTGAAGAGAAGAGTGGAACTAGGGATGACCTATACCATGGCACCAGTTAGTTGGTCAGATATTTCGTACTATCATAATCTGGTTGGTTCTTTTATGAAAAGTCCTTCTTTCTATTCCACAAATGCCGACCATCACTGCTATCATTTTGCATCTACTTTCTCAACCTTAATTAAACCTATAACCTGTGGTGCCACTTCAGCCACTTTAGCCTTTTGACATATAATCTTTTACATATTTATTTGTCTCATTTTGACTTTTTCTTTTTGGTTACTTTTCATTATGCACGCAGATTCTTCCTTTGATACGGAAGTACAAAGTTGTGCATCTAAACAGAACTGATGCTCGATTAGCCAATAATCATCAACCACTGGAGATTCAGAAGCTGCGTTGTCGTGTAAACTTTAGTGCTCTGAGATTCACTTCTCAGATTGAGGAATTGGGTAAGAGAGTAATTAGACTTTTAAGGCAAAATGGTCCTTTCCTGGTGCTTCACCTTAGATATGAAATGGACATGTTGGCATTTTCTGGATGTACTCAAGGTTGCAACAAGGATGAAGTAGAAGAATTGACAAGAATGAGGTGAGCTTTGTGTATTTCTTTCTTCACTATCAATACCAATTGCATGAAGTATTATCTCAATGTTATGTTGAATTGGTAATTTACTTATTTCAACAGATATGCTTATCCCTGGTGGAAGGAGAAAATAATAAATTCTGACTTGAAAAGGAAGGATGGATTATGCCCTTTAACACCAGAAGAGACAGCCCTTACATTGAGGGCTTTGGACTTTGACTCAACTATGCAGATCTATATAGCCGCTGGTGAGATATATGGCGGAGAAAGGAGAATGGCTAGCCTTGCTGCAGATTTTCCCAGACTGGTTAGTAACTTGGACTTGTATTTAAGTGTTTAAACATGTGCAAATTGTTGATGCTCACCGTTGTTAACTAGTTGGTAACTTGGACTAGTATTTAAGTGTTTAAACATGTGCAAATTGTCGATGCTCACCGTTGTTAACTAGTTGGACTTGTATTTAAGTGTTTCAACATGTGCAAATTGTCGATGCTCACCGTTGTTAACTAGTTGCTTTTGACTTGTCGTGAAACAGGTCAGGAAGGAAACACTATTGGAACCGTCAGACCTTAGTTTCTTCCAGAACCATTCCTCCCAGATGGCAGCACTAGATTATCTGGTTTCTTTAGAAAGTGATATATTTGTTCCCACCTATGATGGAAACATGGCTAAAGTTGTTGAAGGGCACCGTAGGTATATTTCCACCAATAAGTCAATATGTTGTTTGCATGTGATTTTTTCAGCTATGGTCGAACTGATCTGTGTTTTTCTTTTGACTTCAGATAAATGATCTTTGCGATTCATTTCCTTCCAGTTTTAACTTTCTATCTCAGTCAGAGGACAAAAACTTGTGTATGCCCCTAATTCCAGACAGAGTTCATTATTCTGGCTGTGAAATATATATTTAACCTAAAGCTTTTTCGATTTCAACACTTTTCAGATAGTTTTTGGAACTAATGTATTGATGAGGAGGTTTTTAATGTGTCTCACGATGTGCTAGCCATTTGGTTTTCTTCTTTTAATGAGGAATTTGGCAGTGATTCTCCCTTGCATATCTGACAATTGGGATAATACTTACCTTGTTTCTGTTGTCTTAATGAGCATCAGATTCCTTGGCTTCAAGAAGACAATTCTACTCGACAGAAGGCTTTTGGTTGATCTAATAGACAGATACGGTAACGGATCATTGACCTGGGATGAATTCTCCTTTTCTGTAAAACAAGCTCATGCAGAGCGAATGGGGAGCTCAACTGAACGGTTGGTCATTCCAGACAGGCCAAAAGAGGAGGATTATTTCTATGCCAATCCAGAAGAGTGTTTGCGGTCATCACAATATGGATGGGAGTAGTACATGATAGTCTAGGAGGTTGTGCCATTCGTCCAAGTATTCTGCCCTAGGGCTTTGTATTTTACACACAAACCATAACGCAGTTCTTTACCAGGAGATGCATAATCATTATTAAGGCAATCAAAAGGACTGTAGAGGTTTTTAAACTTGAAGAAGAATGCCTGAGAAGATCCAATGAAGCAGCCAGGGGGACGTTGTCATCTCTAGTATATGCTAATAATAGAGTTCTCATGTATAGAAGCTACCCTGCCATTGCTGGGGTGATGTCCGTCAACTAAACTGCGGTTGTACGCTGGGTGGATCCAAGTATAGATACGATTTACCAGAATTCTAGCTTCATGGAAGGTTGAGTCCTCCTCCTTCCATTTGAACCTTTTTTGTTTAATTTGGAATATCAGTGGATCTTTTTAGTCCCAGGGAATGTCCCACTCCTCAAGTTTATCCTGTTGGCATCGCTTTTCCTTGACATGCATTTTACAGATTGGTGTACAAGTGTCACAAATGTGCTTTCCTTTAGTTTCACAAGTTAAAATTGTGCGGTTGACATGACCATGAAATTTTCATTGATTCACTGGCTCTGGTAATGAAAATAGAACATCCCGCATTGGTAAACTGTGTTCGGTTTCGTGTCTGTGGACGATCAAATATAAGGCTCCCAACGTATCTAGTAAGTGATTGGATCTCGACTAGTGGTGTAACTCACTGATATGATAAGACGAACTACATGTATGAGTGTATCGCCAAAGCTGACAATAACCTCTGCATAACATTCTCGGTATGTGCGCCAATGAGTTTTATGGAATGGTTCCAATGTGTCAAAGTAGGCATAGCTGAGGAAAGGATGACTGGTTGCTTGTAAGTCTTACGTATGAGAATGTTTTTAAATGGAAGAAAATGGTTGGAGAAGCTGAGGTCATCCAACACAGAAAAGCCATGGGGTGTTTGAGAATTCTGAAGATGAAGATGGGTTCTTTGTTTTATTTTCTAAAGGCCTCCTCCAATGGCTGCTGACTGCTGAGCTGTTGATGGCGTTGGTGGAAGTGGAATCCAAAAACAAATTATATAATACTAGGGAATGATTGACCACCATTATACCTTATTAAAACATTCATGCGGATGTTCTCTTCCTTTAAGACTCAGCTTTGTCTTTTACCGACACGTTCGACCCCATGCCTGCTCCAATCGTTTCGTTAGTAGTAAACAACTGACAAAAATCTACTTGGAATAATTTTGAAACGGCATAAAAAACTCGTTTCGTTTCGTTTCGAGTACAGCTATTATGATTTGTCCTTCACATATATTCATTATCGTCTTTATTGTAATAATTTATAATTACAGTATCTCTGAATTTATGATTTATCCTTTAACCATATCGGATTAGGGATCAAAACAAGAAACTAAGACCAACTTATAAATATGTTTTAACGTGGATTAAGTATAAAATAGCACATGAAAAGTCGTTGATACTTATGAGTTAAGCTAAGAGGTGAGTTGTCATGAACAGGTTGGTTTGGTAGCGGCTAACGTGAAAAGAATGAATCACCAGACATGCTGAAACTCAAAGCATTGACTGATCCTCCGCTTATCACCTCATCCTAAGCATACGTACGCATAAAGCTAGTGAGTTTTTGATACTATATATATTATCTTCTGATAAAAATTATTGGAAAAAGACGGGTTGATAATGCAGAAAATCTTTTTTTTTTCATTTTTGTATGTTTTAAAATGAATAAAATGATATACAAAACTATATTCAAAATTTTAACTTTTCAATACAAAGGAAAAAACTATAATACCGTAGATTTAAAAAATACATCCAAGATATTACAGCAAAATCTCTTCTAGTTAGATTAGAAGATAACGCGCAATTTTTCAGCTTATTAGATGGATTTCAATACTAAAATTTTCTTCACGCGTTTGTGGTGGATCGCTCTAACTCGAAAAATTAGGAATTACCTCAAGTTTCTTCCCTCTAAAATGGCTCTCTCGTTCTCTCTTGAAGAGGATATCTTGATTGTGTCATGGATGCTAAACCGCTCTTTGAGGTCCTATATTTATAGAAGGTTAAATGAACATATAAGTGGTATAACTGTCCAAATTCATCTCTCAACTACTATAATTAAGTAGTTGAAAAATTTTAAATTAGTGAGAGATAGTGCTTATTAAAATTTGTAGTGTCCCACTAATGATAAAGAGACCCCGATAAATCTCTCCTTTCCTAACATAATTAGGGTCACCACCACATTAAATCCTTGACAATGAGCATCAAATTTATTAGTCCGTATCACCTTGGTCATTATATCTGAATAATTATCATTAATATGAACTTTTTCGAGATGTAGAAGCTTCTCTTCCATTGTATGTTGTATTTAATGATAATGGCCATCAATATGCTTCGAACAAAAATGGAAAGTCAAATTCTTGGCCAACTGTATCGCACTTTAATTGCTATATTATACCACAAATTTCTTTTGTTCATGGTCCAATTCACAAAGAAACTTTTTCATCTATAATATTTGAGGTAGAAAGTGTCACACTTTTTTGAAGCTTTGATTGCAAAGACACAATTTCCTTTTTAAAGGGAGTCAAATATCATAAAGTTGACTTTTTCAAATCAATATCCATGGCTATACAAATGTCTATATAGCCTTCTAATACAGGCTTTCCATGCTAAAGTATACGAACCTCTCAGATGGTCCCTGAAGGTATCAAAGTATCCATTTTATAGCAGCCTAATGTTCGTTCATAGGGGTTGGACAAAAATCAACTCACAATGCTAACTACATGAGCAATATTGGGCCTAGTGCATATCATAACATATATGAGACTATCAACTACAAATGAATATGGGACTTTTTTTGTCTCTTCTTTTTCTTTATCACTTGTTGGATTTTGTCTCTTACTCATTTTAAAATGTCTACCACTTGGAACACTGAGTGGTTTAGTTTTGTCCATGTTAAATCTCTTAAGTACTTTCCTAATGTATCACTCATAAGATAGCCACAATAACTTTTTAGAGCAATCTCTAGTGATAAGCATTCAAAGGATTTGCTTCATTGGTCCTATGAAATACTCCACTACCATAAATTACATACCGGAACACCCTGTGGATATTCCAGTACATAACCTATAATAATGGCATGTTAGAGCAAACACGTATCTATCTTAATCATGGCATCATCTATTATACATAAAAGTCACCAAATTTTAAAACCAAACCGCATTCCTCATTTAATTTCATAAAAACCAAACTTGCATTGTAGCTTTACAAACCATCCGAGTATATATAGTATTAAAACTAAGTACATTACACGAGGAAATTTACAAAAACTTCTATCTAATCCTTTAGTCTCAACTGACCAACTTTTGAGTCATTTCCTCACAAAAGTATAAGAATTAATCTTCTTGTAGCATCTCCCTTTCATTAATGTCCTCTCTCGGACTTGAAAAATCAATGTTGCAATTTTGATGAATTTTGCGAACTCAGTGATATAACCATCCTTGATAGTTCACCCAATTAATACCACATAACAAATCATATAAGCAAATAATTTCACATCTTTGCATTTAGCAAATTGCACCACATATCATTTACTTCACATACCCATTTTCATACAAATACATGTCCACATTATAATTCAATCAATCAAACACACTCAGTAAGAGTGTATCCAATGTTCGCGTGACTCACTTTCAATTATTACGTTGTTGTGAATGAGTGCCTAATCTGTTCCGTATTCATTGTGGATATTGGGCTCATTGATACTGACCCTTACCCGTTGGTTTCATTGTACATGTTGGGCCCGGGCCCTGGATCTCCGATTCTCGAGGCGGCCCCTCGGGTCACTCCTGCGACGGGCGCTCCATATACCGTCGGACCCGATCCCAACATCCATACAAGGAACCATCCAATTCGTATAACATTACATCTACGCATACATATACATATTCTACACGCATTCCAAACATGCATTAATCATTCCACATGCATAAACCAACTGTCATTTGCATTCAAAGACATTCACCATGTAGCGCCCCCTCACCGCAGGGTACACATCGGGACGCCCGAAGGTCGTTCCGACGCGAATCCCACGATAAAGGTGCACCACCAGAACAGTTTCACTAATATCCACATGGCATCGCAGTAATTAAAATCACAATAT
>JANITW010000007.1:26414528-26429442 GCA_027564335.1 Erythroxylum williamsii
GTGCCTTGACCATTTTGCCCTTAAACATTTTTACTCTTCCATAAACATTTATTCCCTACTAAACTCAAATAAATCCAAATTTTCCATGACTATTTTCAATAAAACTCAAACTATGCCATAAATCATAAATCAATTTAATTCATACTTAATAACATCAAGAAAACAAAATTTGGGGCCCAACAACTGGAGTACTTCAATATGATAGATTGCAAGGGTGTTTCAACCCCTATGAGCTCGACCACTGACCTCTCAATTGGCACATCTGATTATACTATTGATGCTTCACTATATCGTCGAGTAATTGACAAACTTCATTACTTGTACTTTACACGACCAGATATAGCTTTTGCGGTGAATAAACTGTCGCAATTTATGCATAATCCGAGTGCAAACCACTGGCGTGCAGCGAAGAGAATCCTGCGTTATCTTCAACAAACATCAGCCTTGGGTGTCCGAATAGCTCGTGAAGACAATCGTCGGCTAGTTACTTATTCAGACTCGGATTGGGCTGATGATCCCACGGATCGGACATCAACCACTGGATATGTCGTGTATCTAGGAAGCACTCCCATCTCATGGTCCTCAAAGAAACAACACTCAGTCTCTCGTTCATCGACGAAAGTCGAATATAGGGCAGTTGTAGCAGCAGTTTCAGAAACGAATTGGATCCAACATCTCATGACCGAATTATGCTTCCCGCTTCCGAGTGTTCCTCAGATCCTTTGTGACAATGTCAGCACGACATACATTTGTGCCAACCCAGTGTTCCACAGCCGCATGAAACATGTGGCAATTGACTTCCGCTTTTTTCCGAGAACATGTTCAAAAAGGTGACATTCAAGTTCTACATCTACATTCGACTAATCAAGTTGTGGATATTCTCACGAAACCCCTACCACACACAGTGTATCTCCGCAACCTATTGAAACTGGGTCTCGTTGATCATACCCACAACTTGAGGGGGCGTAATAGTGTAACAAGCTAATGGCATCTTTGACTTAGTAAAAGCATCTGATGTAAATATTAAAACTAATTGAGTTAGCTTCCTATTTCTTAGGATTAGATATTGGAGATTCACTTTGTTAAGAACTCCATCAGATTTGAATTTAATCTCTTGTAATCCTTTGTGAGTTTAAATACTCAACGTCAATAGAATGTAAATAGCTTTAAAAACTTATACTTATATGGGTCTCACTTCCTCCTCTATTCTGAACAACATTAGCCTAGATTGCGTGGATATACTGCATTCATTTCCCCTAGTTTCTTTGTTCAATAGGTTGTTGGCCATGGTATCCATGGTGAGCTTTCCTTCTAAGGTCGAGTTGCTAAGTATGACAGCAAGAGTGTCCAACTCTTAGGTAAGGAGCTAAGAAGTAATAAGGCTTGCAATTTATCATCAGCCTTTATGTCGATCTTCATGTGCTAATTTGAAGATATTTAGATGTTTAATTCATACTCTGGTTATCCTTATACTCCAACTTGACCAATTGTCTTATTAAGGGTGCCTTATTATGAGGTGTCTTCTTTTGAGTTATAATAGAGTCTAGTTTTGTCCATAATTAGTATGCATTGATGTAGATTTACACATGTTCAGATAAGCTGCAATCGATGAACTTTCATATCTTAACCACCACCTTTCTATTTGAGAGCTCACTTTCTTTGTCTGGTACTTATTAAAATTTTATCCAACCAATTACGAAGGACCCAACAAAACCACTGGTACAGTACATGGTTGGAGAAAAAAAAAACAATCATCAGTTCTCGTCTTCGCTGTCGCTATGCGTCATCTTTAGTAAAATGTGATGTACATTGGTGCATACAATTAGAACTAAAAGAATATAGGAAACAAGGGTTGACGACTGCAAAGTAAGAGAGCCTCTATGATAATACACAAAAGTTAGCAATAATACATTTTCGTTTGCCATAATCTCTGTGCATCCTGACAAACTCAAAGTTACTACATGTACAATCATGCTGCTCTCGACTGGGTATAAACCAGGAGATGACATGAACAAAAAGACCCCAAACATGAGACAAAGGGTTTCCCAAAAAATTAAAAAATCGAAGTAAGAAAGAAAAAGGAATATTATGATGCCGCTATGCTAGCGTTTAGTTGTCTTCATCTTCTTTAAGGCTTGTTGAGATTCCCCGCGAGTTGAAATCCTTGAACGTTTTGTCCCTTGATTATCAGAGGGAACGTTGTTTTCCTAATCCAAAATCAGACAAAGACAATGATTCAATACAATAGTTCAATGAAATGGATAAACTACTGTGATAAACTATTGTGGAATATCAGATAAACCTTAAGAGCGGGAGTTGTCGCAATTGGTCGATCACCCGCTTGCTTCCCGAGCTCAATTTGCACTGAGATGCTAGCTTGTGACAAATCTACTCCAGAACCCTGTAGTGCTTGTGTCAAAGTATTTAGCAACCTGTTCCAAAACATTATCAGCTATGTCTTTTATTCATTATAATGTGCAATATGAAACAAACCAAATTCAGTTTCTTTTTCCGCAACCAAAGTTATCCAGTCAGATCATCAAAACACAAGAAGATGTTAGCAGTACAAAGCAGAAGCTCCTTAAAATGACAACAAAGAGTTTAAAGTTCGTTCTTCACAGACATGGCTACAAGTTTATAAAATTTGCAGAAGAAAACTCCAAGAAGGAACCCAGTCCAAATATAATTCCTGGTACTTATATCTCATGGCAAGTTAGTATAGGATACCATAGAGACAGAGTATAGTGGCCTAAAACAAATGAATAATAAGCCAGTTGAAGGAAGAATACAGCATCTTCCATCTTAGAAAATATGAGGATAATAGGGATTATATGCAAGTTATATAGAAATCAGAGTAATCTGTGTTTTCTGAAAATAAAAATAAAGAATCAATTCACTAACAAAAAAGGGAATGGAAAGAAAAGCAATCAAAATGAACAAAAAGAAATAATGTTGCTGGCTTTTGGAAGGGTCATAATGGTAAAATGTACAACTCACCCCCTGGAGTAAACACTTGATACACTAATAGTACCACCTTCGATGGTTAGATCCTCTTGTTTCATTTTATCAGCCGCAATTGTTCTTGTATGACCCAATTGAGCTTGATGCTGATTTTCCAAGATCTCAAACTCAGATCCCAGCGTAGGTGGAAATTGTGTAATAGAACTTCTTGTAGGGCAGAAGTTTTGAGGAAGTGACACTGGAAAAGGCACTGCTCTGTTTGTTATTCCTGGATGATGATCTAGTGGTTTAAAGTTCACGTCAGCTTCTGCCTGATTGCTTACATCTCCAGGAATACAAGCAGACACAGCCATGCTTTTCTCATTCAATTTTGTAGCAACCACGGATCCAGTACCAGATCCACTAACTATTCGTTGAGATTGATCAACGTAACTATCTGCATGCCTATTATTGTTTTCCTGATTCAAACGAAAGAGAGATCAGCTGCTTGGTAGAAACATCAACAAGTATGACAAGAGATTCAATTACATTTTTTCCCAAACCACAAAAACTATATAAATACAAGTCGAGGGATTACCCAAGGCACCAACTTTGCTTGTTCATGGTTCCATAATGCATATGACCCTTCATATTTTTGTACTTTCTCCTGTAAAAACTGGACGTACTCAATAACCTACAGACAGATTCAAACATTCTATCATCCAAAAATAATAACACCATATAACAAGGTAAAGAACACGAAATTAAAAATTTTATGTACCTCCAATAGGAAAGACGCCTTATCTCTCTTCTGATCACTGCGAGGAATAAGTTCTCTCAACATCTGAAACCTGCAAAATAGGTTTCAAATTCTAGTAAACCTTGAAGTTGGCAATGAATTTGTACGTATTAATCAAATAGTTTACATTCAGCAAAAAGATGGGCAACGAAAATTTGACCAATGAATGTAAACCTGTCGATAACTTCTATGCAATTCAAAAAGGGTATCCCGTTAGATGGTTTACGCGTTAGTAACAAAGAAAACATGGCGTTCTTGACAAAAAAAGGAGTATTATTGAGAAGAAATCAAGAAAAGGTGGTGGGAAAAGCATGCCTGTCGTTGATTTTGCTTCTTCTACGTTGTTCGGTGGCGGAATGTTTAGAGCGTGGCGTGTTAGCTTTCTCATCGCTGCTCTTCCCCTCCACTTTTACTCTCAATTTTCCTGCAATCTCCAAGATGTAAATGGAAAAGAAATATAATACAAACCCCAAGTTGAAATTCTTTTCAAGAAAAAATCTTTTACAGAAAAAATAAAGAAAGAGGCAATAGTGTAGTACAGGAGCAGAGCAGAGTAGAGTACCTTTATGCACAGGGGAAGGGCTTTCTTTCTTGAGTACGATCTCTTCGTCGTCGTCTAGATCGTCATCCTGTGTGCTTGATTTTATCATTTCAATAAAGCTCTGGTTCTTCTGTCCCGATGGCCTGTTTAAAAGACTGGATACTTAGTTATGCAATGAGAGAGAGAGAGAGAAAGTAAAGACATTTAAAATAGGAAGAGAAGAGAAAGGAACAGACTGAGAAGAAGCTAGGGAGCTAAAACTGTTGCGATGGTTGTCGGACGATGACTGTGACGGCCTAGGAGCCTTGGACGCCGTTTCTGTTACCCGCAAAAACAGACCACAGCAATTCATTATATATAGTTATATACTGAAAACATGGACTATACATCAAATGAATCTTATCAAAATAATAAAATCATTTCCCAGTTTCTTTTCTTTTCTTTTTCAGGTTTTACTCTTTGAGATCACATATTGTTACCTTCTTTTATTACTTGGTAGTTTTCGCATGCCTGTTGCGCTTTTGTTGTCTATAGTATCCTAAAAATTCTATATAAAAAAAAATAGTAGGCAAACCATTGACTCCGTGAATCTACAGTATCCCAAATATTAGCAGTTGATGGATTCTACATTCCCATGCAAATAATGAAGCGAAGATAACACTTTAAGAATAAGGAGCAATTCAAGAAGCTTACCTCTTAAAGTACTGGAGTTGGACTTCTCCCCAGCATTGTCCTTCCCTGTCTTTCCCTTCTTTGATGCAGATTCTTCCCACAGTGTAAACCCACTCCCAGTGTAAGAACTGCAGTTGGAATTCTCGCCGTTTCTTTCTGTGCTACTTGCTTCTGCTACCGTGGACACCATGCACTCCGGCTTTGGAGGTCTTTGATTAAAATAGGAGATGTGGCTGATACTGTAAGTTCCAATGCCTCCCGGGAGGATATGCTCCGCGGAGGTTGGCGGCAGAGGCTTTTCCAGGGTTGGAATATGGTTGGATTCTTCTTTGGCTGCAGATGCCTTCCACACCCGTTCCAACGGTCGAAGAAAATCGTGAGTTTTGAGGTAGCCACCTGTCCATTCATCACAAAATCAAACAAGATACATTTGTAAATAGTATTTGATTTTATGAATATATACTTTAGCATTTTCCCTCAATACTTTGAATGAATTCATTGTGTAAGGTAGAGATTCTTTTCCTAAAAGTGGCAATAGGATGAAATGGGTGTGCCAATTAATTTTTCTACTAAATCATAAGAAACTGACCAATATGGTATTACTAACGAAACCAAAATTGTTACCCAAAGCAAGTAGCACCAGCAGTTGAGCATAGAAAAGTGTTACCCTCCCTTTTTTATTTTTTTACTATATCTTAAAAGCATCTTAATTATAAGAAGAAACTTTTAAGTTATTTACACCTAAATTAATTTTTGTTCAAATTAAATAAGTTCTTTATAAAAGGTAAAACTCTAACCTTAAATTTTAAACTAATAGTTTAAGCTTACAACCTTACTTCAATCAAAAAGCCTTAGCAACTCATCTTGAATTACCATCTCCTTTTTTTTTTCATTTCATAGCGAGGTCCAAATAATACCATGTCATGTCCAATTCCCTCAGTGGGACCCATTCCACACATAACCACGATATTCCCAAAATCTGACGGTGCCCATATCTGTGTCTAAGTCACTCTTTTCAGATTTTGGGAAACCCTGCTTGCAGGGCCCACCCAGTAATTCCATGATTCAATTGCTATCACGTGCACGTCCAGAATTTTCATCTCATCAAAATAAAAATACTAATACTAATACCATTTTTTTCTTATAAATCAATTTTAAACAGAAAAAGAGAGAGCGCATACCTTGGGATTGGGAAGCCGGTTTTGGATCATGTTGGAGTTGGACAGTTGAATGAGTGTACACGGAAAGAAAGTCATGCGTTGGTTTCCTTTCTCCTGTAAAACAATAGCATTTTCCATTTGCATGCTTTTGGTATCACAAAAAAAAATTAAGACGGAAGCATAAACTTAATTTCTGATACCTTCTGTTCCAAAAGAACGCTGTTGAGGAGGCTCCATCATCCACAGAATTTATAGGCTTCACTGAATTCTGGGTTGGTGAGATTTGGAGCAGAGAACTTAAAATTCTTTTTCTCGCAATTGATTCCGCTCAGATCCGTTTCGGATAGGAAAATCGAGTTTGGTGAGAGTTATGACGGTTCCGCCGGAGATCGGCGGTGCATTCACTTCGACTCGGCGAAGTTGATCGAGTCTGGAGTTTGATGTATATATCGTAGCCGCGGTCTTGAATGCTCTCTGAGAAAATCTTCTCTCCCAAGATAATTATAAACTTAAGCTACCAACTAGAATTCCAAATGACTGGTTTCCACGAACCTGAAACCAAAATCCATCATAATTGGACGTACAAAAGGCTGCTCTAATCAAAATTACGTACAATTCTAAGCTTCTAAACAGCACCCGCAAAAAAGGCCGCTTACCTTTGATCTGAATTATAAAAAAATCAAGCGCGGTTCGAGCTTGGGAATTTTCCAAGAAATTCAACTGGCAAAACTTGAAACACCGAAATGTAGAGAGAAGAAAATAATCGAACCCCACAATTTAAAAGAACTGACAATGAAAAATGCAGAAAGGATCTCCTTGTATTGGGACCAAATACGTCTCTTTCTTTTCTCTCCTCTTCAAAGAATTTCCCTTCCCACCAAACAGCGCTGCGAAATAAACTCTCTCTTTCTCTCAGTGTGCGCTTTTGCTTTAAGGTCTTTTTACCATCTGCTTGGCTCATCGTTTTCCGTTAAGTCGAAACGGTGTTTCCTTAACGTCGTTGCGGCGGGGCCAACGGCGTTAGTGTCACGGATTCTTGGGTGGGTTGGTTTCAGTTGGTAATATTTTAAATATTGTAATACGTCCGTTTAATCTAGCTGGGTGTGACGTTCTCGTTGTGGTTCACGGACACAACACTTTTTAATGTTTCATGTCTCGACAATCCCAATACATAATGTTTTTTTTTTTTTGTGGATATAAAATAATGGAACACAATTTCATTGGACTTCATCATATATAATTGTGATTAAATGCAAACTGACACGTGAATTTGTTGAATACTTGACATGTAATATTGTTTTCAACTTACGTGGCAATATTACCGAGTCTAAGGTGTTGAGAAATAAGAAGAAAGTCTTCCAAGTTAACATCATAAAAAGGTGAAACCAGGGGCACTGTTGGACTGGAGTTGGGAATAGAAAGAGAGAGAGAGAGCTGACAGATTGTACTGTTAAAAATAAAACAACAGATGGAAGAAAGGTACTGGAAGCATACGCAGAGTCAGACACAGGCTTTGAGAGAGAGGTCATGTAAGATCTGGTGCCCAGCATGTGCACCGAGGACGTGCGTTGTCCCCACCTTGGGTCTCATTGGGCCAATTCTCTTTTATCCTCTTGCTTCCACACCTCACGTGACGAGAGGTTAAACTTTAAACTCCATCACAAGAGAGCGTTGACTCCCGGGAAGATCATATTAGCCTGGCTTACAACTCATGATTAGTGCACAGATCCCAATTATGGATTAGTTAAAACTGGTGGTAAAGACTAAAGAAGAGAAGGGAAAGGTCACGTGCCCTGCACCTCTTCCTTTAAGTGTCTGTCGTTTTGCTGTGCTTAATGGCCCCATGTGCCTCCCAGTTCACCCTTTACCCCCACGCTCTCTACTACCGCAAAAGAGCAACATATGTCATACCAAGTTGCATCAATGTCTTACTTGCGGACTCTTTCCTTTGCTTTCCCCTTCTTTTTTATAACCTTCCCTGTTTTATAGTGATCAATCTATACATTGCGTTCTTAATACCGTTATTATAATTATAATCCATAAGCTCAACAATCATGGCAACCATTCACATTGGCACTTTGGTGCATTGCAACAGCTATAATAACTAGCCGGCAAGATAATATGCTCCTTTCTTTTTTCATCTTCTTTCCACATTTTTATGTAACAACAATAAAATTAAAGATAGCAAGAACATGGCTCTCCAATTCGGAATATTGTACTTTAAGCTCTTCGTAGTGCTATGATTAATTACCCTTTTGTCGTAATGGGACATATTAAAGAAATAACGTTCCTGCTTTTGGTGATCCCTATGCAGATATGCTGTCTTGGTAGTCGATTAGATCTGTATTATGTCCATATTTTCATGGCTTTATATTATAATAGCACTTAGGTTACTATAGTAATCTGTCTCCGTCTTATACTCAGTGGGAAACAAGCGCGCGACGTATAGGCTTCATCTTTAACCATATATCTACATTTGGCTTACATAAGAAAAAGGAAAGTGGCAATTTTCTCTGGAAAGATAAGACGTTGCCGATGAAAACAGAAAACTGAACCTTCCGACACACGTTAAGTGTGGGTATAGATAGAGGCTTATTTGTGGCCCACTTGAGTTCTTGTCCTAAAAGGTGGAATCAGCTACTCCAGTTACCCCTACACTCAAGTCCGACCAGTTGTAAGGAGTTAAACCACAATTTGCTCTCAATTGATCACCTAACAGAGCGGCCAATGTGCTCCTATTATCGGGAATCGAACCTTGATCCTTGCCCCAAGTTACTAGAACGTCTTAATGTTGTCTCATCCTAAGATTGGATTACCTTCTTATCACTAGTCAGTTATAGTGTTTATGTTAATCATCAATTCATCAGTTTGATCATAATTTTTATGGTCTTGCATTGAGTTGTAAATGTTGTTATACGTTTTCCACGTATGCATAATATTATACAACAAGAGTTGACTTAAGAAACTTAAATGTCAGTTGCCGTGTTGACTTGTAAAGTTGAAGGCACAAATTCATATTAAAATTTTTCATACAAATTTAAATTAGGCATTACTATTAATTAACATTTGTTCCAAATTTACTTTTTTTAAGAAAAAAGCCTAATAACGGTGGGAAATTATTGATTTTTATATTATGACAATAAATAGTTTGTATAGTAGTAAAAAAGCATTGAATTGCTGAAAAGCACGTGAGGAGTGAGTGGAAATGCTGCCGCCACGAGAGAGAGAGAGGCCGAACATTAAATTAGCAAAGGCCCGATCAGAGTGGGTAGGGTGGGTGATGCAATAACACGAAAAAGTGATGTGTAGTCATTTTCATGCTTTGTCGTCACAGATGCATTATGGTGGGCCGCCTGAGTTGACCCCTCAACTCACGTGCAAAATTTACTCAATATGATAAGGTACGAACAACACTACTTGTAATCACCCAACCAACCCACACCAAGCAACTGGGTCCCACCTATACTAATGAAAATTGAAAACTCACTTTCAATTTTATAGCCACTCCAAAAATAAATATTAGGGTGTGCTCATATTTTTAATAGAAAATATAATAAATATAATAAAAATAAAAATAGATATATTTTTTTATTTTTCACTATATGGGGTATATTCAGTATTGCTATAAAAGGATTATCAAAATACTACTCCCTCCTATCCAAAATAAGTATCGTTTTAGAGGGATTTTAATTATTCAAAATAAGTGTCATTCACGATTTTTCATGCATATTTATAATGTTATTTCCAAAATTACCCTTTATTTTCTCTCACATCCTAATTATACAAATTATATTTTCAAGGCAATTCAACATGCAATTAATAAGGTTATATCAAATATTTCACTAGCTTTCTTAATAAATGTGCATCTCTCTAAAACGACACTTATTTTGAATAGGAGAGAATATTAATCTAATCATAATATATTACTAACCAACTTTTTTTATTTATTGCTCGTTTCTTTTTTCTCGTAATAACTAACTAAGTATTCCTTTTTTTAAAGAGGAAAAACCTACCGTCGTTATTTTTTTATGTATATTGAGTAAGCTTTCAGACTGATGTAATATATAGCCTACAAATTACATCAACCAGATATTTCATACTAGGCAAATCCCATATAACAGGTTTATGTGGGAATAATTGAACACATAATTTTTTGACCTCGTACTCCTTTATTCCACCAATTTCACCACCCCTAGGGGGTCAATTAACCAAGCACCCCTTACTTATTCTTAGCATGGATATATTAGAAACAATTCCCTGTTAATTAAAAGTTAGATTACATATTTTTAGACCTTCTCCAAACTTTGGACATCTTCTAAAATATTGTTGTTATACAAAAAAAATATTATAATTATTGAAAAAATTAGTAATCAATTATTCAAAGACTTTGAAATAACGGAAAAAGTTAAAAATTTTAATAAAAGAATCTATAACTAATATTTTTAATATGTATAGGATAAAGTTTTAAATATAATATATATGACGTAATCTAAATTAAGTATTTCATATATCAATAATTTTTTAAACTTAATAAAAGTTTTATAATTTTCGAAAAAAACTTTTTGTATAATGTAACTTATCATTTAAAATTTTTGAAATGACATAATATTGTAGAATTAGAAAAAAAAAATCCACAAAACAATTAAGCCATCATCTAAAAAGGTTACAATACAAAAGTATAAAATACTTAATCCTTCGTGATCTTTTCATCGGGACACGGAATTTAATTAAGTATTCAGTGCAAGAATCAAAGCTAGGTAAAATCCTCTATGAATAATACATTAAAGACATCTATAACGAATCTACTTTTTACTTATTTAATGAAAAAACATAAAGTCATATGTTGCTGACAGTATATAAAGTTTGATTAACTTAATTTAAGCGAATAAGGGATGGGGCATTAGGCCATTCCTTAACACAATCGCATCTCAGACAATGGAAAGATTCCATTACACCAATAATATTAATTTGTTAATGTTAATTTTTAACTAAAAGTGAAATAATTAAAATTCTTTCCACAGAAAAGCCTCAAAATTCGTATTTAATTTTAATATAATGTGCAACTCGTTTATTATTATATATTATGAGTCTAATCCCAATCCTTTGCTTTGTAACAGAGAAGGGTCATCCGTTCAAGGCCTTAATTGGACAACCACGACGAACACAACATCTGACGTTGTGGGCGCGAGGAACAAATGTAAGCGCGGAATCATCGCAACCCCAAAGAGCCAGTACTTTGCATTAAATGCATGGGAAAACGACAATGTCATTCCTCAAGCCCAACTACTTCAAGAGTCTTAAATAAATAATCAAAAATACTCTCTCATATTTAAAATAAAATTTATTTTAAAAATATTTTAATTATTTAAAATAAATGTCATTTACGATTTTTTTATGTATATTTATAATTTTATTTTTAAAATTACCTTTTAATTTCTTTCACATTTTAATTATACAAATTATATTTTTAAGACTATTTAATATGTAATTAATAAAAATATATATCAAACATTTCACTAACTTTTTTTATTAAATATGTATCTTTCTAAAATGATTTTTATCTTGGATAAAGGGGAATATGATTTATTCTTAAACCGTAAACAACTTTGCATAGGTTGCACATATTTATTTTTTATGACCCAACTGAAAAAGGAAAGGAGATATAAGACAATTTAAAAAATAAAAAAATGGTTCCAGATACAGTAAATGTCATAAATGTTTACCTTATTTTAGGTTCTGTAATAACAATTATGGACATTCCTTTGGGTTTAGGGATCAGTTAAGTACGGGTATATTTGGTGATAACATTAACTCTTTGCAGTTCCTAATCCCAACAAAAACCCTGGCTCTCTGTTTTGGTTTTCTCGGGGTTTGATTAAGACAGGTGTCAGTCAATCCGCGATATCCGGGGCACATCGCCTGATTAAAACATCGTTCGCCTTTCATTCATCACGTGGCCAACTCACGGTTGTGTTTCGTGCTGGGCCCCACATTTTAATACTCACTCCCGTTTTCCAACATCAATTTGCGTGCATCATTCTCACTGTTTGTTATTATTTTTTTATTTTAATTTTATTAAATTATTCAGCAAGTACAATACATGCTGTTGAAAAGCCTTATTTTATGTTAATATTTTTTTAAGATTATTAACAACTAATTTATAAGTTGATTAACATAATTCTTTCTAGTTAAAATTGATAAGACTGCATTATCAATTTTTAAATTTCGTTATTAAGTTTTACCGTAATTCAAAGAATCTTTAGGTTTATATGAAACTTCTTTCAAGTATGCTAGGTTTATTTATACAAGAAGATTTTTCAATCTCAATTATATAAAATCAAATCGTGCATTCATATTTTAGGTATATTATAACAAAAATAAAACGTATAATCACAACAATTCAATCAATATAGTTGCATTAAATAAAAGATCAAAAGATATTGCTATCCTAAATTAGGATTCGTCACACCCATATAATAAGCATGTTTAATTACTCGTAGAAAACAAAATCGGTAACAAAAATGTAGGAAAACTAATAAAAAAGACATCATAATTCTAAATCCCTTGCAAATTTAGATTTGACGTTGTTATCTAATAGATCTCTTGACATGTTCTTTCTGTTTTTCTCGTCTTTTGATTATAACTATCACCTCTGAATATGTCTTATGACTTTAAATATCTTCAAAACTCGAATCTCTCGTATTTGCCTTTATTTAAGGTCCTTTTATAGTAAAAATTAATATTTCTAGGATATACACAGATATATAGGAGGTCATGTCATGTAGGAGTGTAGGTCCTTAGTTGCTTCAAATCCTTATTTCATGCCATGATTTTATCCTAATTTTTCTCCTTTTAATCTATGAAGGTAATTATTATTTGTAAATGTACTTGGAGAGAATTAAGTACCAAATATACAACAAAAGTATAAAATATCAATCAAAACATGTTAAGTATAGGTGTGTAATTATAGTCAAATACATATCTATCAACCACCAAATATTAAAAATGATTTAACTTATACTTTAATTCTTTCATCATATAATATTTTAATTAGACAGATAGTATGTAATTAATGTCTACGACATTTAGATTAAATCATATTATTTCTTACTAATTAGCAATTAATTTATAATTGATATTTGAAATTATTCTTTTCAAATGTCAACTCACTCTAATAAGATAATTCTTTAAACCATTACTAATAAATGATAGTGAAACATTTTTCCTTATTAATTTAGAGTAATGACTCCTTAATTGATATATTTAGTTATTTTTATATAATTCGTAATATATCTAAATACTACTGACTGAGCTACTATGATTAAAATAAGTCATAAGTAATCTCAAAACATAATAATTTATATATAAAACACTTTGATATAATCTAAATGTAAGAATCAATTATACAATCATCATTACGAAAAAGTTACCAACACGTAAGTAATGTTATGTTCGTAATCATTGCAATTAGATTAATTTAATGAACTTATTTTTTTAGGGTAAAAGGCACAAACCTCCCATATGTTTTAAGAAACTTTTGAAAAATCTCTTGATCTTAAAATATATCAAAAACACTCTTTCTATTTTTCAATTTTTTAGAAAAATAACTCATTCAGTAAAAAAAATAATGATGAAATAGACGAGACACAAACATCATACTTGTGCCAGTTAAATGATGCTTATATAACTATTCAACTTAATTCTCAAACTCAAAATTGAGCTAACTAAATCTTAACTAAATAAATAATTTAATATAATTTTCTTAAAATTTTAATTTAAATCAAGCTTAAGAACCGAGTTGAGTTACCATATTAGTGACATATGATTATTCCATGTTTGATATTCATATAACATGCATTTTATCGTTTTTTTTGTAATTAAAGTATAAGAAAAAGAGTTTTTAATTTTTTTAAATATTTGAGTGTCTTTTCTAAAGCTTCTTAAACTAATTAAGCACTCATAAATTTTATATTTTAATTTATGATATCAATTATTTTTTTTCGTAAGGAACCAATGTCCGTTAGTTTTATTATTACCTTATAAAACTACAAATAAGAACTATTTAAAAAATACATAAATATAAATTAAACATCATAATTGTAATCTTATCACATTTTTAATTGCACATTAATTATTTTAAGTTTTTATCTTTAGTATGAAAGATAAAAAATGATTAACAACAGCACATAAAAATAAAGAGTGCCTTTATTGATTAAAATAATAATATGGTACATTAAATTATAACCAAGCAATTAATTACATAAATATAAACTAATAAAATTGATGCATCCCTATCGTCAATTGCATCAATTTTAGATGATAGGAATGCATATGTTTTGATAGACCCATTTTATACCTGGTAGGGGCATTTTGGGCACAAGAAGAAATGGTTATAAGAAATCAAGTGGGCGTGATAGCACGTGGTATGAGATTAGGCGGTGCGTCTTGCTCTCTCCCTTTGCTTTGGCTTTTACTTTTTCTTTCTCTAACTCGTGACGGTGTCACGTGGGGGTGATAAGTGGGACCCGCGAATTACCCCTAAAGCAAATAAACGGGCCAGTGGGTTGCATGTGCGCTCGACCTGTCGTTTATGGGTCTTCTTTTTGGGAAATTTTCATTTTTCATTTAAACTAAAGTCCCCCCGATGACGAGAATCGACAACTTCCTCTGCCACGTGGCCTCTTCGATCTTTTCGGCTGGTGAGACGTGCCCCACTCCTTGTGGATCAGTTTCTTGCTTTGCCACAAGCCCATAAGTATTATTAAATTCTTATTTGTAAAGTTTATGATATGAATTTGATTC
>JANITW010000007.1:26435841-26452049 GCA_027564335.1 Erythroxylum williamsii
AATTATAATTAATTAATTAATTACAATATTTTAATTAATGAATGAATTATATTTAACTAATTATATTGTAATATAATTAATTAATTTGATTTTAATTAATTAATTATATTTTAATAAATTAATTATATGTTAATTAATTATAATGCAATTAATTAATTAACTGTATTTAATTAATTAGTATTAATTTTCTTTTAAAAAAGAGTTATTACTAAGAAATGAGTTTTATTTTGTTACTAAATAGAGGGGATGAAGGATTCCTCAAAAGTGAGATATTAAATTATTACCCTTATAATAATAATCAATAACCAACCAATTACTTCCATACGCATTAACTCCTTCCCAATTTTTCAACCAAGCACTCCTAAAATGTCTAAAAATTATTATAAATAGATTTATGCTTTAAAGGAGCTAATATTTCTTATTTAACCCTATACGTAAAAGTTACAGAATTTGCTCAACTTATTTTGTGGATACTGTCAAAGGTCAGATACTTGTGCAATTATAGTGGTTGAAATGGATCAATTTTAAAAACGGTTCAAAAGATACAACAAGAATATGATCAAGTTTTAGAATAAGACACGTATTAAGATTTATGCTTTATTATGATTTAATTGTTAATCATTTTATAGAATTAAAGTGATATAAGTTTTTAAGAAATCGAATAAATGAAAACATTTTGTAATTATTTCATTGTGGTAGGGATCATATCCCGTCTTGTTTTATAACAATAATATAAAAGTAGACTTTAATTTTATAATTTGATTAAATTGTTTGATTGGTATTGATCTTATAATTTTGGAACTAAAAAAAGAATGAAAAGCTCATATGACAAGCCAAAAATTATGAAAAGTTCTTATTAGAAATATTAAAACGCTATAATTCAATTTGGAATTGGATTGAAATCATTCGAACTATTGAATAATAGGCGAACGAGAGACTAGGGTCTTTAGCTAGTATGCGGCTTTTGCTACATGGGTCTTCCTTGGGAATTGGTAGCACGATATTCAAAAGAATTGTAAACTTCTGCAACGTTGCCAGAGAAGACTGTTGGAAAATAAAAGAAGAAAATAAATACTCAAAAAAGGAACATAATGCATGCCTCTTTGGTGTTGGAAATCAAATCTATTTTGTTCTGGAAAATTGAATCTGCGTCTGCCATAAATGTATATTGTTTTTCTGGGTTGTGATTTGTGTGATGTGGAGCCCGTGTCAGAACCAGTGGTAAGTTGCCCAAAGCTGAACCAGTGGAAAAATGCCACTAGTAAAAGGAGGTAATCGTCCATAAACATACGGCACGATGGTGGTCCAATGGCGGGGAAGCGTGACACACGACGACATGAAGGGAAGCAGAAAAACTAGCGACAAATGACAATGGCTAAACTAGAGAGACCCTAGATCGAAGGGTCACTGATTGAGACACGTCTGGTGCGTGCAGTTAATGTGCTAGACACGTCCACAATTTTTTTTAAAATTTTTATTTTGTAAGTCTTATTTTTAATTAAATTAGTTTAAATCTCTAATAAATTTGGAAAAGTGGTTTTTAATTGTTTAAAAATTATTTTCAAATGGTTATTTTATTAGGAATATTTTGAAAATTAGTTTAATTTTTCAAGTTGTTGAATTAGTAAATTAAATTAATTATCAAATCAATAATTAGAATCAAGTAAATATTTAAAACAATTATCTTTCATAATTTGATTATGTTAAATCATTGATTATATCAATTAAGATGAGATCTTAAATTTTATATTAAAGTAATTATTTTTAATATATTTTAGATTAATAATTAGATTGATTACTACCTAATTTAGAAAGTAATTTTTTTTCTAAAATTAGGATTAATTAGTTTCAATTATATTGAAATTAATTAATTAGACTCCTTAAAATTAATAAATTTTTATTAGGTAATTAAGAAATATGTTTCTTAATTAAATTTATTTATTTCATTTTGATTGAGATAAATTAAATTTATGACCTTATTTGTTTAGAAAATTATTATTCAATTTTTTAAGAAATTGTTTCTTTATTTATAAATAATAAGTTTTTGATTTATTAGAAAATATATTTTCTTGGTTAAATTTTCAAAAGTGTTTTCATTTATTAATTAAGACATTCTAATTAATTAAGAAATCAATATCATTATAAATGACTTTCTTAATCAAATTTAAAAGTGTTTTTAAATTTGATTAAGAAAACTAACCATCAAAAGAGACTATTGCAAGTCAAAAGAGACTATTGCAAGTCATATGATTTCAAATTATATTACGTGACATCTTAGATTTTAAATGAGCCTAGGAATATAGCCATATGCCAATGAGCAAATATGATATCATGGGACAATTCTAGGAAAATATCTTGTAACAAGGAATATAGCCTTAAGAATTAAATATAAATCTTTCTACTTTATATTGTTACCAAAGTATCATGTATGATGTCGTCTGATTGGACAATTTTAGGAAAGTATGTTAAATATAATTTAAGATAATTTAGAATAAAAGAAGATCATTTTGATTCATGATTCACGTAAAAAAAAATTAGTTAAAAGTGACTACTTTTTATGTGTAAAAGAATTAAATACAATTTCAATATGATAAAATAAATAAAATCAATTAAGAATAAAAATGTCATATGTGACCTAAAATGTAGCATGCTAAATCTACTCAAATATCGATCCATTAGTTAAGAGTGAATAAAGATAGGGATGACAATGACCTAGACATAACTTTTTTAAAATTAAAAATGCAAAATTACATCATTTTGGATCATATCATTTTTTTAATTTGTTATGTTTTTTGACTATTCCGCGAAGCCCAGTCCAAGATCACAGTCAACCTGAACTTGGCCTGTTTACTTATCAAGATACATACTTTGTGTTTTCTGAGATTTATTGTTTGCGGATCAAGATATGTGCTTTTGCACCCCAAATCCTCTGTCCAAATTACCCAACACCAACCCTGTCCAAGTGGATCTAAGCCATCCACTTGTGTGGGACCCACCCAAGTGGATGGCTTAGATCCACTTGGACAGGATTGGTGTTGGGTAATTTGGACAGAGGATCACCACTCGTGCTTTTGTGTGAAGGAAGAAAGCTTTGGACCGCTTGGCACGAGTACGCCCCTTTAATTTCTCTGCAAGTCTAACTACAGTTATCTCGTCATATGTATGGGATTATAATCAGTTGATACCCATCATTTGAACAGAAGTTCTTGTTTACCTAAAATCGACAGCTGACTTTCACTGGAAATCAACCTTCAACAACTTGCCATACACAATTAGGTCAAGAATCGTATTATTGGGGACCAATTTAGTAAAGCTTTTCCTTGGCAATGCTTATCTCTGTGTACCGACGGGCAATCTGTGCAAGCTAGACTAGCGAGTGTCTTCATTTTGGAACGTTATCTCAAAACAGTCTGCTGGTTCTCCTCTGTAATGGAGGAATGATGTGCTGACCTTTGTTTATACAAATTACAACCGTTAAGAGTAGCTGGTAAATCAATTTCAAGAGAATTTCCACCCCATGTTAAATTGGGTCTTTGAGGCATAAAAGGAAGGATTTGCTTGTTTATACAAGGTTGAAATCCGTACCTTAAAAAGATCATCTGATTGGTTCAAGTAATAAAACTGAGCCGAAAGGGTCAAAAGAGTAGATAAAATATTCACAACCTAACTTTACCAACACAATTGCTTGTCCATTATATTCTCCAGAAACTTTATTGGAGTCGAGAAGAGAATCATACAGAAACAGAGCAAACATTTAATCAAAGCCTTGGCGTTACGTTACCGTTACTTCTTGTTACGTTGTTGGTGACAGGCGGAGACGAAATTGGTGGACAAGTCGGAGTAAAGGGAGACGACTTTGTTGATGTTGCCGTTGATTTCTTGGATCAAGGAAACGTTTTTCACCATGTTCTCCGGAACCTTAGACTCGTGATTCTCGTTCACTTGTTGAATCAACGCTCTGTTCCTGTCCAAGACCGACTGCACCTCATCAAAGCTGTTGTTGAACGTGGCCCACGCCTCTCCATCTGCCTCGTCGTTGGGGTGTTTGTAGCGGCGCTTCCTGTTGGCGGTGTCTTCCATGCTCGATCCGGCGGCTGAGAACGAATAACAGCGTGGTCATATATACCGATCACATGAATTTTCCTCCAAATCCAGAGGGCGGCGGAGTCGACGCGATGTTAAGAGGAGAATGGAAATAAATAGTAGGAATAGAATAGACAAATATCTTTGTGTTGAGATGCTTCAATGAGGTAAAAGGGCAAATGATTTTGCCACGACAACAAAAAGCGCACGAAGAATCGGATATTTTAAAGCCAAAATATCTTTCCACCAAAAGGTATTTAGACTGGGCCACTTAGAAAAAAAAAAAAAACAATTGCTTATATTATTTAAATTTTTTTAAACATTAAATTTTTAATCTCATATTTCAGTTAAGAATTTATAATAAATGTAACTAAATGACAATAATATGATAATTCGACTTAATTCTTAAATTAATTAAATTAAATTTAAATTAATAATTTAAGATAATTATAATGAATTATTAATTTAAGCACTTAATTATTTCAATTGAAATTTAAAAATTATGTTAAATTATTATATAAACACCATTTAATTAATGCATAATTAATCTTATACCAATTAATTAATGCATAACTAATCTTCATAACAAGTGTATTTTATTATTATTTTAACTATATTTTAAGTGAAATTTTAAAAAATTTTCAAAAATAAATGAAAATTTTATATCTCTTTACAAATTTTTTGGACCTAAATGAAAAGTTTGTCTTTTACTCCAATGTAATTAATACCCAACCAAACTCAAACTATTTGGATCTAGGCAAGTCAGATGTGAGCAATCTAGGCTGAGGCAACACATTCCCGCCACATGGTGAAGAATTTCTTCAAACAGATAGTCCAAATAAACCATTATGTATGCTCTTCAAATTCTTTCTCAATTTTTGTACATATCAATTGTTTTCATGGATAGTATACATGCAATGAAGATTAGCATTAAGTTCCCACTCAATGTCCCTATGAAATGTCCAATCAGAGGGATTGAGTGCTATTTTTTCCATCAACGACAACAAGATAAGGACCTTGTTTGACAATTAGCTAATTGCATTAACTGTTAGCTGATAGTTGATTATGACTGTGTTTGGTAAACAGCTTTTCAGCTATTTATTAGCTGTTTGACTCAAATAAGCTGTTTGACCTGTACTAAAAAGCTTTTTGGTTGTTTGGTGAAGAGCTGGTTGGGTTGACTGATTCAATTTCCACAAGCTCGTCCAAGCAGCGTTTGGATTCAGCTGATTCATTTATGACCGTCTTGCCCACTCTCTGCTCTCTCTCGGTCTCATTTCTTATTAGGCTCTCTCTCGCTTCTTTGGAGCTTAAGGATCTAGGACAGCAACAAGCACTCTCACGAATCTTCCAGGACTTGGCTGATATTTAGGTCACCTGTCGCGACTTCGTTTTCTCTTTGTTCTTCAGCTACCAGCAAGAGAATGGTTGGCACTTTTCTCTTTATATCTCTTTCTTTCTCTGTATCATTTTGTCGTTGTTGTTTCTCTTTGCGTTTTTGGGTGAGTATCCGTTTTTAGGGATATGGGGAGTGGAAGAAGCGACTTGAAAATTGACGGGGTTGAATCTTTTTTCTTCATTTGCTTTCAGTGGGTTTTGTGTAGGGATTTTGATGTTCTATTTCCTTGTTGATTGGTGCTTGTTTATGATATCTAATTTAAAGAGGATTCTAAGGTTTTAATAATGTCGATTCTCGGATTGATTTATTGTGATTTACTGTGTTAATCGATATACACGAGGAATAGAGATTTGGTTTTAGTCTTTTCTCAATTTACTGTACAGTTGTTCTTCCTCTTAAGCTCCAAATTATAAAATCGTTGTTTTATATGCCATGCTTGACTGTGATATTAGTTCAACCATGATGGTTAAGCGATGCTGATATTAAACTAGCTTTTTTTTGTTACAGATTTTGGCAATTGAGATTTAAAGAAATGGCAACTGGGTTTGGGGAATCAACTAACATGTCACCTGAAAGCTCATGTTTCTGGGGCACCAACGTTGATGAAGCAGGTGCTTTTGAATGCAATATTTGCTTCGAATTAGCTCAAAACCCAATTGTGACCCTTTGTGGTCATCTCTACTGTTGGCCTTGCCTGTATAGATGGTTAAATCATCACTCGCAGTCACATGAGTGCCCAGTTTGTAAGGTCTTATTCAAGAGGAGAAGTTGGTTCCTCTTTATGGAAGAGGCAAAACATAGGCTAACCCTTGCTCCAAATCTTATCCTGGTATTGATATTCCTAAACGCCCAGTTGGGCAAAGGCCTGAAACTGCTCCTCTGCCTCAATCAAATTATTTTCTGTATCATGGGTTTGGGTTGATGGGAGGAAGAGGAAATTCCCAACTATTGAAATGTTGATCAAAAAGAGGGTTACTCCCCCAACTGAATTGGACGATTGCCACTCTTGGTTTCACCCAATGGAGACTCTAGCAGAGTCTTGAAACTAGATCACTTTGTAGATAGGTATAGATTCTAACTACTATTTTAGGACCATATGTATAGATGATTTTACATTTTAGGGTTTGGCTTGTGAGTGAAATATTTGCTAAGATTGGTTGCCACTATTGTATGACCTTATAAATAAATCCTATGAAAATAAGGATTATGTTTTTTGAAATGTATGATTTTGAAGGTTTGAGTTGAATTTCAAAACTTTTATAGACAAAGCTTATACAAATCTATACAGCTTCTATTAAATAGCGAACTTGGAATTATTATCCATATTGCCCTGTTTTGAAGATTCAATTACAGGAATTACAACAGAGCATCTGAAAGATTTTGTTTATATTCCATACCTACCAATCAATCAATCTAAATTCAACAACTGAACAAATAAAGAGATATGACCATTCTTCTACATATAGTTCTATACAAAAAAATGTGGATCATAAGTTGTTACTTCTTTGAATCGAAGGTTTCATAACTATATTTTTTGACCATATTCATTAATGACTTCTGCAATATAAAATTGCCGACTCCCTACCATTTCTTCAAGAGAAGCTGGTTTTGAGAGTTCCCCAACATGCCTATTAAACCTCAGTCTTTACCTTCTCTGAAAACTCTTCAGCTTCCTCCTTGCTCAGGTGATATTTACATTACATATCCTAAATATTATTATTATTATTATCGTCTTCGTCGTCATCATTATTATTATATTTTATATTTTTATTAAAATTATAAACTTATTTTTTTAGAATTAAATATTTAAAATTTAAATTCTTATAAGAATATTCAACGAAATACTAAGATATATAATATTCATATTCTAATTATTTTTTTAAAGTCATGTCTTTATAACTCATTTTATATATAAACAACTAATTTTACCAAACACCTCTAAATAAACAGCTAATACAATTTGCTGGTCAAACTAGCTGATAAAATCAGCTATCAACTAACAGCTGATAGAATCAACTAACAGCAAAAGCAATCAAGCTATTTGCCAAATAGGGCCATTGATTAATTTGATTGTGTTGGTGAATAAGATGTATTGGTGTTGCCTATTGTTTGGCTTCTCGTAAGTCTTGGTATTAGTAAAATTACAAGGCAATTAAAGTAAATGTTTTTAAATGTTGGAATATGAAACATTTACTTTGCTTTGGTTATGATTAATATTTGGTGTTTACGTATGTAATAAAGAGAGAAGATGGTAATAAGAAGTTAATGTTTTCTTTCACATGGTTTTGTTTTGTGTCATGTCAAAAAATTTACGACCGACCAATTCTAAGGGCCTTCCTTTTAAGAAGAAATTTAATAATTTTTGAAATAAAGAGTTAAATTATGAAAGAATTTGATGTCCAGAACGAAACGCTGGCAATTTCCTTGGTAACATTCCGCTTTCTGTTTTCTCAACCAGGGAGTAAGTAACACTTTTTACCAAAGAGAGCGTTAAAGGACTGACAGAAAAGGTGCACGTTGGTCATGAAATTGTCGGTCACCTCTATGAATGACTAGAGAATTAGTTGGAATGGTCAATAATGAAGGCAATTAGCTGTACCCTTAAATATCAAGCTTTGTATAGGTGGCTGTGTTATTTGAAAGACAAATCAAGTTCTAGGTAACATTAACTATTATTACTATCAGCAGAGATCAAAAACCTCGAAATTGGAAAAACTGTGCATGTTTGATTGTGTCGAATCCATCTTGTGAAGAGAACGTATATGAGGCCAACTCTTTGATATATTCTCATTCTAAGTGTAACAAGGTCAGGAATGCCCGTAAGCTGTTTGGTGATATGCGTACAAGGAAAGTGGTGTCTTCGGGTGCATTCATGGCCAGGTACTTACAACATGGGTTGTCCTAGGAAGTCATTGTGTTGCTACTGGTGACATACGGTTACAGATTTCAGTCATATAATACAACCTTGTAAAAGGCAAAAGCTGCTGAAACCATGTAAGCTTCTCTAAAGCTTGAGAATTTTGACTATTTGATCATCGTCTCCATCATAACATGTAGTAAGTTCTTATCCTTTTGTAATTTTTCAGATTCTTATCATTTGCAACTTAAAAGATAGAGATTGCCAGTTTACTACAATGAGTGCATTGTAATCTTTCACGTCTTGAAATCAAGCATGGACTTTATGTTTGACAGACATAAACCAGCTTGACAGGAATTTCTGTGGTCTCAAGACTGTTTCGAATAAGCAAGCTAATGCTGATTAAATTTGGAACCATTCAGGTGAAAAGGGAGAAGAGATATTAATTAAAAATAAAGTTTGTATATTACTAAACTTTCAGACTTAAAATTTTATACATACTTGTTACTTGTGTGCATTATAATAAATTATTGTGTACACACGATATCTTGTAATTATAGTTTAAAGAAGAATTATAAAAATTGTTTTAAGTACAACTGATCAATCCATTTCAAATGTTCAAAACCACAAGTTTAATGAAGAAACGATTCAAACTTAATAGTCGGGGGAGGGGACAACATACCATTTGATTTGAGTTACAAAGATATCAATTAATTATTCTAAGTAAGTTAATTTGATGCTTTATTTGCATTGTCAGATTATTAAGAATTGTTTCAGTAAATGCTAGACCAAGTGGAAATAACATTTCATTCAGATCATGCAAGTGACTTACCCACACAACTCTCAACTAAAGGAATACAAAATGAATGTCTGCTTGCAGTAAAGCGGCTACATAAGACTTCCATACTTCCATGTCAAAGTAAAAAATTTCTAACCTGTTCATTTGCAAGCAAGGAACGCTGTACATTAAAAATGTTCTTCGAGGACAAAATACAATTAGGCACTTATGCTGGCAACTTAGCATCCACCTCCATTAGAACCATAAAAAATGAATTCTCAACAAGTTGAAAGTGCAACATAACAGAGACCGATGGATGGGGATGAAGCAGCTCTAACCCTCCTCTTAAGTAATAGGAAATAAGATAAGAGGCTAAACATAGTCGAAAAATCGTAACCTCTGAAAAGGCCAGACAATTTCCTTCAGAAACTAGACAAATAGACGCATATTGAAGTAGGCTCTACAAGGTTTGTTCAAGGCACAACAAACCCCACAGTGTTTTCTTTCATATCTCTCTCACTTCCCACCAATCACTATTTTTCACTTACATTACTTTTGGCTAGAGAAGGGAACATATGGTCAATTCTAGAAGTGACATGAGACTATATTGCTCACAATACGTGCATCACTGCCAAAGGTTAACTAATTTACATGACCAAAAATCACCAAATAAAACAAATGGCTCTCTAGAAATCAAATGACCAATTTTCTAGATGGACAACCTAAAGAAGAGTCACTTTATCCAATTTAGGCAGTAGTCCTACATTGCCATCAGGACCTCCTGCACTATCTTCAACATAGTTCAGATCTGTGACCATATGAAACGTCAACATCATTATCAATTCCTTTTTTTCATGATCCATGCATGCCAAACAAGAAATTCAGTAGTTTACCAAGGAGGGGAGTGCTATTAAGATATCCAGAACTACATCAAGTGACTAGATCGCACATGGGTATTCCAGCATCTGCTAGCGCCAAAGTTGCCGCATTTATACATGCTGATCTAGTTCCTACAGACAGCATCTATCAATATAAATAAAAGAGCCGCTTAAGGAACTTCAAAATGAAGATCAAATTGTTAACACCTCCATCAGCTTGTAAAACTTGCAAATATATATCTATCTACAAAGAAAGCTTTAGAAAAAGTGATAACTACAGTATGGTTATCTATAACAGAGTTGCTAAAAGTTGCAGTAGAACCTGAGAACAAGGCATCAGGTGCCTCATTATGCAAGCTTCCATTATCTGTCCAGTGACTAAGGATATCTCTGTTGATATCTTTTTATGTGACAGGGAAAAAAATTCAATGTCAAGAAGCAAGATATGAGACAAATATCTCTCGAGATTAACTTGTAAGAATATATGCTATAGTTTCCATTATAATAACAAAATAAGAGAACAGAAAACTCAAATTGGGACAGCATTTGCATTTGCAAGATCCGTAAGACATTGTTATGCTATCTTCCCACCTCAAAACTAAAAGTCAATGCTTTTACTGTAAACTAGATTCAGAAATTCAGGAGGTAGATGATCCTCTCAATGCTTGCATATACCTTTATTTGACTATGCAGACCACTTAATTCCTTAATATAACAACACATGCTATACTCCTAAAAGTACATTTGTTGGGCTGAAAAACTCCCTAAAAGTTGCCAAAGTTCAAATATTTTAACCCAGTTTTCTGAATGGTCTATTTGAATCCAATAGGCCATGAGCTACCCTTTTTTCATCGAATGACCATGTTATAGCATATTGCTTACTTTTGCAAAAACACAAAGATGATTTACTTCCACATATCTTCAAAAAAGTACACCTCATAACCTCAGTAAAAACAAAAGAAATAGCATCATCAAGGAGAAGAAAGTCACCTGTCACCCTTAGGTTTTCTTTTGCGGTCTCCAGTACTAAAATTAGCCATACTGTACTGGCAGTGCACCTGAGTTACAGTCACCACAACAACAACACCTCCCAGTATGAATCCCGCTGATCACACAAGTATTCAATAACCAAAACATCTGCATCCAAAAAAACTAAATATTCCTACAGACAAGTACAAAATTAATGCTTACCAACACTTGATCATTCATCTGTTGGCTCCTATTCTGTACTTGCAGGAGGAGAAGTAACAAAAAGCTCAAGAACTCAAAATGGACCAACTCAAACTGCCACCAACAACAATAATATAGCAAACCTTCAACAACTAGAAAATTAATAGCATACCTCTCTAGGCCCATATACTGCTACAAGTACTTTAGTGTTACCCATCTCAAAAACAGCAGAGCTGCAGGAAAGGAGAGAAAAAACCAACAAACCAATGTTTCCCTTCCAAAAGTCAGCCAAAAAGAAAAAAAGAACCAAACTTTAGGAAGATCAAACAATACCCTTCAGCTTTAGATACGATACTGATCTGAGCTCTAAGTTGCCTCATCTGACATCATTGGAAAAGTGAATAAAGATCAGCTAACCGTGTTGACAAAACCCGTAAACTGAAAAAAAGAAACACCCAAAGCAAGAGAGAGAGAGTACACTTCCATTGGACGACGACCGTCAAGTCGGAGACCTTCGGGACTTATGTACTCCATCTCCGCCGACCACTGGGTATAGAAACAAGGGAAAAATCTCACTAGGATGAGATTTCTAAGATAAAAACTAAAAACAAAACAAGTATATTATCTCAAATTGGATTTTGAGTCATATTGATTTACTTTCTTTGTTCAATTTATATAGAATTTACTCCTGCGAATTTGTATAGAATTTAGGTTTAGCTAAATCACAAATTCATATATGACATGCACATAACTTCTGCAATATACTGAGTTTGAAAACTATAAAATCATCATTTGATTCCAATTAAAAAAACACGAAGTTTTGAGAAACACCTCTGACTAGTTTCTAACTGTAAAATGAAGCTTTAGTTCGTTGCAGGTTTTAAAATTGAGAATGACAATTCACTTCTTTTTCTCAGCACCAACACTGACTCTACAAGAGACATCATCAGAGGAGAAAGTGACAAATTTGTACAAATAAGCTAGGCAGAAGATGCTTAAAAATTGGAATTCAAATGCTTGATTAATTCAATAATCACGTGGAGAATCCTAACTTATCATTCAAGAGATCCGAAAAGTATTCTCTCAGTTCACCATACCAACTTAGAATCTAAACATTACAATTAGTAGATCAAAATATAGGAGATTGAAATCTCAATCAACTTTGTCCTTTGCGATTAGATGGGCATGGAGACAATGTTGTTCAGTCCCACAAAAAGACCTGTATTAGGCTATTTCAGAGCCATTACCTAACACCGAAAACTAGATCAGCTAACAGGTTCCAGTAGGGCATCAAACATTTCATATAACCACTCTTTTAAACTTTTCAAATAAAAAAGTAGAACAAAATCTATCGTAAAAGAGTTGTTAGGTGTTAGGTGGCGATGAAGGCACAAAGTTATATTTTATATCTTTGCTTTTGTTCCATAATGAAAGTGCGGCTCTTTATTCTTTCCATAAACTAAAGAATATGTTATTTATTTCATCACCTTGCTGATGGTTTAACTGTGACATCTAGCCAGCCGTGGAAATCCTTAGGGCAAAGTAAAATACTCTTTATTTTGAAACTGTGTATTCTATTTCTGTTTTCATTTTTTTCTTAAAAAATGAGTATTATGTTAACTTCATTGCTACAATTCCAAGTCAAGGTCAAGTTGGTGCCACGTTTTTCAAGGGAGGAAATTTCCTGGAAGGATACTTGTAAGGCAACTTAAGAATGTATTATATATCAATCATACAACTACTAAACACAATTATCGAATCCATCAACTTGCTTTCTTTGTTGTTGTTTTCGAGGTGTCGGTTCCGTAATTACCTTGTGTATCCTTCAAAAGTTGGAGTTAAGTGTTCCACTTTGGGCAAATTGACAACCACCTTCTTCGATGGAGCATATTAAATCTTATATGGCCATTACTTTAGGCAGCCACTTGGCATCCATCAATCAATCATATTACTGATCACAGATATATAACTGATCATCTTACTTAACTAAAGGGTAGATTATATATTATTATTATTATGAATCATACAACATTACCAAATTACTTACTTCATACAACGATCAAAAATGACCCTACAGTTCTGGAATTCATCAACTCATCAGTCCTTCATGCATATCTCTTACAGTTCTCATACAAAGATATATATAAAATAAGTTGCGGTTATATACAAACGTTCCCAGGTATAATTTCTCCTGCAGCAATGCCCACCTCAGAACTGTGCCACTATAACCAGCAAAAGCGGGCTGAATACTGAATCATAGAGTGCACCCTTCCTCTGAATGCTCCATGAGATGAGGGTAAGTGCGAGTGCAGAACACAAAATACCCTGTAAATTAATTTTTTATAATTTTTTTACATATGACCTGTTCAATACTTTTCCTCTTCCTTTCTTTCTTCCTTTCTTTATGCTTCTTCCTTCTGCTTTCTGCCTTCTCAAAGCATCTGAACCTACAAAGTTATGGGCCTCCCAAATCAGATGCTGACATCCCAAGGACTGATTGTCATTGAGTTATTGTATTTTAGACTTTGAATTTTCCAGGTCAAGCTGTATGTGCTTGGAAATTTCTATACGATTGCGATGTATATCCTGGAAAAAATTGCAGGCTGGGGACATAGACTGAAATTCCAAGTATTATATTAATTTCATTGCTACTAATTTCTTGTTTCCACACAAACTTTCACAATCAAGGGTGGAAATTTCTTAAGTATTATATGCAAGTTGGTGCCACCTTTTTCAAGGGAGGAAATTTCCTGCAGATGAGGGGAAGATGACCTTTTATGGACTTACTTGGAAGGCAACTTGACCAGGATGATCCTTTCAATTCTTCGTAGTTTTGCCTTACATTTCTTGCCACAACCACAAACAATTCAGGTACTTGCGTCCAGAAGATGTAGGCTCCTGTCAACATGTCTAAAGATGTGTGCCTTAATGCATTGAATGATGTGAATATTACCACGGTTTCAGATTATCTGCATTAGTAGAGCAAAATCAGGGGTTTAGAATGATCCATATACATGTATCTAATGCCAAAATGAGCCCAGTTTTCTGCTAAGACAGCTAATTTCTCTAAAAGCATAAAATCTTCTGTTTTTTGTTTTTTCTCAACAAAAAATTATTGAAAACAGTTGAAGATTTTTCAGGGCTCTCTTTTCATCTGATACTTGATTATAATATAGTTTTGTACACCACACAGACTACTTTGTCCAAGTCAACCAAAAATAAAAGTCCTGCTTTTTGGATCATAATCTGTCGGGGCCTCTTAAGTACCAACTCAACTTAAAAACTTCATTTTATGATAAGAGCAAAAAAACAGAAAAAGAATAATGCATTATGGAAAAGTTCATTTACTATTGTTCCAAAAATATGTGTTGTTGCTTGAGTTTTTCAACTAATATTTTTCCTTTTGATTCTTAAGGGAGTAAAATTCTTAAGGAACATAACAGCAACACACACACACACACACACATGTATTTAGACCATGCCTCACCCTTTTTCTAATTAAGTCGTTGAGTTGAGCAAAGCTTTTTTTTCTCTTCGGTTATACCTACGCTCTGTGTATGATAATGGCAAATCACATAAAATCTTGCATACAATAATATTCTATATCTGAAAGTCGTAAGGTAAACACATTAGCAGGTAATGAGTAATAAAAGATCATTGAGTTACTCAAACAGGACTAGTTTTAGGGGCGCTTTCATGGACATAAGAGTATATATATATATATATATATAAAATTTCTGTATGTATCAATTAAAACTTTACAACTTTGTAAATCAATGTTTGAGTATCAAACTCTTTTTCTTCCTTCTCATTGAAAAGCATAGAGAACTCAATAATAAGAATTTGAAATTTGATGCAAAAGGATGGTTTTGCTCCCCTTGCATAAGTGTTTTATATTGTGAATCATAATTGTGTATTACACTTAAAGTCGGTTTGAAAACTACAGTACCAATTTAAAACATTGCATTGCATTGTCATTGGTAAGTAATTAAAAAAACCTATATATTTATCAAGCACTTAAAAAGGGTTGATACGAAACTCCTCCAAGGTCCTATCAGTTTTATAACCGTTATGAGGCTCTCTACAATAGAATATCGATGTCTGCACAAAACCAATAACTTCATTGATAGACTTCATGTTCGGTGCATACCTGGTAGTACCCTTCTTTGGCTATGTTGATGCCAGTCTTTCTCTGGGAAAAGAAAATCCAAGTATTACCATCCATAAAAATCCAAGTATTACCATCCATGACCCCAAATTTGTTTGAGTTATTCACCAAAAGCTAAGTATTAGAAAAGACCATTTATGTGAACATAGAAATCTCCCTGCTGGCTTGGGAAATTCTTAGACAAGAGCATAAGCATCAAAGTACTATTTCCACAACAAGTGTTAAATTTGATGGATGAACATTGCACATAAGCAAGGCCAAGTTGCTCATCAAGTTAATATCATGAAATTGAGAGCTGAAACATATCTTGTATGCAATATTGTAATGTTTAATGCTGGCCTAAGTCCAAAGTAGAAAAGTATAGTTCTAAAGGTTCTACCTTTTAATCAGAATTCAGATATTATTGACTGGAGTCACCACCGTATGGTAAAGCTATGTTTCAGTGGGAAACTTCAACAAACAGTATTCGTGCAAAAAGACTAACATAAATCCATAATTTCATGAGAAGACTATACCCATTCAAGCAATAGAATCCATTCTCAACTGATACGATGAAGTAACTCAAGAACTTTTGATTAAACATCAGTTCAAAGCATGCAAAATCAAGATCATATGGGTTTGTGTAGAACCCCGTAACCACAATGTTCAAGAATGTATCTATCGAGTTAAAAAGAAAAGAACGCATAAAGCCCACATCAAAAGAAAAATAGACAAATCCGGAGAAGAAAAGGACTTACTGAGAAGAAGTTGAAAAGGGCTGTAGGAGTAGACATCGTCAAGAGTTGGGATTATATCAAGAGGAAGAGGACGACACAGTACCTTCCTCTTCAAGTAATATTCCACTAGCTCCGTATCCGTTGGATTAAACCAGTTGC
>JANITW010000007.1:26596597-26609252 GCA_027564335.1 Erythroxylum williamsii
TGAAAAGTGATTATTATGGTTTTAAATTTTAGTGAATTGCAAATTGTGGTTTATTTTATGTTGATGCCATGCGAGTGGTTAGTGATCATTTGCGATCGTAGCACTTCTGAACTGTGGGATATGCGTCGGAACGACCCACGGGCGTCCCAGTGTGTACCCTACAGTGAGTGGGCGCTACAGCATGTGATTACCTGATATGACATAATCCGTATGTGGTGCATTTCATCATGCTCAGATAAAGTTGTTGTGACTTGAGTGGCCAATGAAGCGCTTCCACGTAGAGCTTTGCTCCATGATATATGTTTTGTGTACAGAGCTTTGCTCAATACGTCAAAAGACCTGGGACCATGCTAGTGAGAGTCCAGTGAAGACCCCCTATAGCTCCGCTGTCATCGCTGAGCACTGTCCAATCTTCTGAGAAAAGCCCCTATGCCATTGGCCGTCACTATCCCGAAGAAGACCGCCAACAGTAGCTAAAGTCAAGGAGCGCTGGCTAGATCCATCAATATTAAGCTTGATCCACCCTGGGGGAGGTTTGCTCCATCCTATAAGTTGCTCGTGTCGCATGTGAGGACCTGCAGAACTCCCGTGATAGGACCCTCTAGTAGTGAGGTTCAGTTGACCTGCATAAGACCAAATAAGAGAGTAAGGTGAGGAAGGCCAAGTAAAGTGACTATCAAAAAGGGACCTATTCCTCCATTGCCAGAGGAACCAACAAGTGATGCCAAATAGGGTTGGCCAAGCATTTTCATGGATCCGCAGGCCGAGTTGGAGATTGTGGTGTAGCCAATCCCTAGGTGGCATAGTGAAAAAGGTAGCTGGGATTAGGTGTGGAGGGAAGGTATGCCAATTTGACTAGCTTTACTACAGTCCCGAACCACATGGATAGAGGATTCCTCAAGGCCACAGTGGTAGCAAGCTCCATCGGAAGTATAGTGCAACTGAACACGTCAATGATTCGTGAGTAACCGATCGTGAGCTAGGAGCCAAAGGAAGGAGTGGATTCTTTGTAGGCCCGACCACGTCCAAAGGGCCTTCCAGACTATATGAATAGCAGTATCATCATGCCCCATGCTCATATTATATGTCGAAGCGATCGAGAAAAGACCATCAACAGTGCTACCCCAAATTAATTGGTCCTGCCTTGCTTCGGGGTGTGGGGAAACGTACCTGCTATTAATTGGCAAAGATGAGGCGGGAGGTAGGGTTGGATCTCGTGCTAGAGCTAGTTACCATCGGAGTCCGAAAGCCAGGGGTTTAACCATAACTGGATTCTACACCTGTCAGCAATCATCCATTGGATGCCTTGTAAGACTTGGGGCCAAGTAATCTTGATACTCTGCCATATCATCTAGTCGCCAGGGGAGTCGAGCAAGGTAGGGATACTGTGGACATCAAAGCGATATTTTTCGGTGAGGACTCTCACCGATAAGGAGCTAGGTTTAGTAAGCATAGTCCAGCCGAGTTTCGAGAGGAATGCATCATTGGTTTCACGAATTCTCTAGAGGCCGATGCCACCTAATTGTTTAGGCTTGCAGACATCTTCCCATTTGACCAGGTACATCCTCTTCGACCTATGTGAGGAACCCTAGGTAAATTGGCGCATTAACTTTTCCAGCTCGTCATAGAGCCCGTGGGGTAATCGAACAGTTTGCATGGTATAGCTAGGAAGTACCGTAAGGAATGATTGGGCTAAAGTAATATAGCCCGCTAAAGACAACAGGTTGACCTTCCAGCCAGCAAGCTTTTGTTGAACCTTATCGAGAATGTATTGGTAAGTTCGCCAGCTGACTCGGTCATGTAGAAGAGGAACGCTAAGGTAACGGATGAAGTTACTAATCGATGGAAAGCCAAGGTCGCTACTTAAAAAGTGAGACATCTGAGGAGGCACATTCTTGGAGAAGAAACTTCTGGATTTGGCATGACTGATGCGTTGTCCGAAATCCGCACAAAAAGCTTAGAAGGCCTCCTAAATGACGTTCACCTGGTCACGAGAGACTTCGGGTAAGAGAATAAGATCGTCGGCAAAGAACAGGTGAGAAAGGGGTGGCCCCTGTCTGCTAAGGTGAATCAGTATCTAGCAACCTCGGGAAACCTCACGCATGATGGCATGACCCACATGTTCCATACATAGAACAAAAATGTACGGAGAAAGAGGGTCACCTTGACGAATACCACGAGAGATTGTAAACTCATCACTGAGCTCGCCATTCCATTAAACTTGAAGGGAGACACACTTCATGATGAGACTGATCAACAAATCCGAAAGGCTGATGTAGAGAAGAATGTCTTGAATGAACGCCCAAGAAAGGCGATCGTACGCTTTTTCCAGATCCACCTTTAACATCATAATGCCTTTACGACCCAATTTTCGATGCATAGAATGGATAACTTCTTGGATTATGGTGATATTATCTGTAATCAGGCGCCCAGGGACAAAGCTACACTGAGTCAGGGCAACCAGATTGTCCAGGTAGGGTTGGAGTCGATGAGCAATGATCTTGGAAATGGCTTTGTAAAGCACCGAGCATAAAGCAATGGGTCGAAACTGCATTATCGAGGTGGGAGACGGAGTCTTAGGTATAAGAACCATGATAGTACGATTAAGCTCCGCTTCCCAAATCTCATGGCGGAACACTCAGCGAAGAAAAGAAGAAACCGAGGGGCCAACAATATCCCATTGAGTCTGGTAGAAGAGGGCGGTGTAGCCATCAAACCCAGGAGCCTTGTTAGGGGCCATACTAAAAAAGGCATTCTTAATTTCCTCAGGACAAAGAGGCCGGCACAGCTCCTCACTAGTGTGTGGTGTCAGAGTAGGGAAGTGCCCATGAATGTTGCACTAATCGGTGGAGAGTTGTGGGATCGGAGATAACCGTCCCAGCCTCATCCTTAAGGGAAACGACCCTCCCTTGTCGGTGTCTAGAGCTCGTGATTGCATGAAAATATTTGGTGTTACGATCGCCATGCAATAGCCAGCCAGTAAAGCTCTTCTTGAAGGAGAACTTGTTCTAAATCGGAGCGAAGTTCTTCTTCCATAGCTTACAGAAAACTTAAGTCAGAGGTGTCAAGGCGGTGTTGCAGGCCTTCTAGTCTAGTCAAAAGGCGCTTTTTCTGCTAAAAAACACTACCAAAGGTGGTAGTGTTCCAAGTCTGTGATGTCTCTGTGAACTGAGTGAGAGGGCCACTGAAATCCTGAGTAGGGGGTTCCAGTTGTCAGCCAAAAAGAGATGAAATCGAGGATGGGTAAGCCAGGCTGTCTAAAATCTGAATGGACGAACCGACGGAGGATTAGACCTTAAAAGGGAAAAGGTGATGAGCAAAGGCCAGTGATCAGATTTCAGAAAGGGAAGGTGATGGATCGTGGTATAGGGGAACAAATCATGCCAAGAAATAGAACAAAAAGCTTGGTCGAGGCAGGCTGAAATTTGCCCTCGTCGCCATGTGAATTTGGGGCCAGAAAACCTAGATCCGAGAGGTTACAGGTGTGGATGCAGTCGTGAAATTGAGAATTAACAATAGGTTGGGAGCAGGATCCCCCTCATTTGTCGCTTTTCTCCAATTTGGCATTGAAGTCGCCTGCTAAAAGCCAAGGGTGGTGAGTGATGTCACGATTTGGCACAAATAGTGCCACAAAAATTTTTGTGACGAGTAAGTTGGGCTAGCGTAGATGGCCATGAAGTCAAACACCTTTTGCTCCCAAGTGACAGTGGTGTGGATAAATTGGCAGTGAGCTAATAGAATCCAAACCTCAATATCATCTCGCCAAAGCATCCATATACCCAGAAGGAGTGGCCGAAGCCTAAGCTTCTAATGACTTGGAGAGTCCAGGTCCCACTAATCCTGGGTTCCACTAAGACAACCATAATTAGTTTGTACGAACGGATATGATTTTTAAGTATGGTCTTGAAGATCCGACCTCTAGCCCTTTGGCAGCTCCAGATTAAAATAAACATATCCAAAATAGAAAGGAGGAGTCCCGGCTACACAGCCCACGAGGGGACAGTAAGATCCGGCTGCTCCGAAACCTAGTGAACTAATGTAAGCGGGTCCGAGTCTGCCATCTAGGTATTTGAAACGAGATGGGAACCATTGTCTAGGTTTTCCTTAAGACCCGGGTTTGGTGGGCATGATGTGGTGAGTAAGTGGGTCCGGGGGGAGCAGACGATTTCCCTGGAATACCGATATTAGTGGCCTCTGCCTCCATATCTTGACAACCCACATCCACTGAAAGGGGTAAGTGGATTGCCGGGTCTTGAATTATAACTTTCGAATGGGTCGAAATCGAGAGGGTCGCGTGTGTTTGGGGGGTTGATGGGAGGATGGACCACAGCCTGGCCTAGTTGGGGGGAAAAACTTGGCCCAGTGTGGGCAGTAGGCTGGGAAGTGCCAGGAGCGGGCTGGCCCAGCAAGAGGGTAGGAGAAGCCTTGGCTGGGCTTGAGGCAGCCTGGCCCAGCGAGGGGGCCTTCAAGGACACAGATGATGTCGTGGGGAGGCTCTGTGGAGGAGACGTACTGGGGGGTTTAAACGACACACAGTTCGTGCGTTGTGCGGTGTGGGTTTGTTGTCCTGGGGATTTGGATTTTCTTTTGATTCTGGATCGCGAGGCGTTAGCTGATTGATGTGGTGCAGACACTGTCAGACGCGAGGTAGCCATTAGAGGAGAAAGTGAATTAAGGGCAGTGAGAGCCATGAATCGTGAACCCGAAAGGCCCTCGAGGCCAGCGGTTGGATAGGCTGAGCTGCGATTCGACCTGGCCGTAGTCGAAGGGCGGTGCACTTATCTCTGGGCCTGCATCCAGGGTCTGAAGGGCACGGTGGAACCCTCTCCGGTAGGTGCTTTTGCTCGAGGGATAGAAGGGGCTAGCGTCGCCTAGTCCACCACAGGACACTCTTCGACAGTCGGAGCAGGGGTCTAGGAAGGACAGTTCTCCGAGCCATGGCCTACCATTCCATAATGGAAGCAGATGGGAGGAAGGCCTTCGTAGGCAACTTTGATCGGTTCCCATCCAATTCTACAAAAGCCCGAAGCGGAGCGCTGAGATCTAAGTCCACCGCAACCCTAGAAAACTTCCCTTGGTGAGTGAGTTGCCTATGACTGTCTATTTTAACTGTGCGCCCCAATAGATTGCCCAACGCATTGAGAATTGAGGGGTGGTAACGAGTGACAGATAGATCGGGGAATCTCAACCAAGCCACCACATGTGTGATTTTTCCTGTTGAAGGGCGGAAGCATGGATACCATGGTTGAACTGAGAGTGCTTGTCCAGCGAATATCCAAGGCCCTTGGGAGAGGGTGTGGATGTAATCTTCTTCATCCTTGAAGTTGACGAGGTAAAAGTCATTATCCAGATTAACCAGTTTCATTGGCCCCTTGGGTTTCCATAATGCCATCAGTCGTGTTTTTAGCATGTTGAAGTTTAGCTTTATGCCCATTAATTTGATGATCACTGCCGTAGCCCAAGCTTCATCTAATTTACCTTTAAAAGTATTGGAAAGTTCAAGGCCAAGACCATATTATCCTTGCATTATGGCTATATCTCCTTCATTCAGGTCTTTGATTTCATCTTTTGGCCAGTCCAACTCCTATGCCCCTAATCCATTGTCGGAGGAGCCAGCAACTATAGCGCTATAGCTCAAAGGAGGATTCTAGGGAGCCTATGGTGGAGGGGGGGCGGGTCTTCGTCCCTCTCCCTGATCTGAACTTTCTTAGTAGCTTGGACGTCCGTACGAGTTGAGTTGAGAGCGATTTCCATGTCAAAGTTTTGTTCCCTTTCACTTCTTTTACTAATCATAAGGTGGTTATCATGTTAGTGCATGTAGGTTGCGCGTGTTACACACGTCAAAAGGGGTCCTACATGTTCAAACACATTTGGTGCATGGATGAGCCATGCCAATAAAGGGGACATGCATCAATACGTGTTGGGCGCATAGACTGAACATGCCTCTTACATCTAATGACACATGGGGCTTAGCATATAATGCATACATGTCCCAGCCATATGTAGTGCTAATGCCAATAGCTTACGTTAACACATTATAAGTTATTTTTGGCTATTTTTTAGTTCATGAGCTTTTAAATTTTTTCTTAATTTATTTCATTGATAATAAACAAAGTTTAACCTTATAAAAGTTTAAATAAAATTTAACAAAGACATAATTAGGTGAGTCTTCACGCAATTGACATGAAATACATGAGATAGATGTTGTTTTGTTATCTCATATATTGATTTATTATCATATTACATGATTATCACTTTATTGAGATTTTTTGATGAATTCTCAAATAAGAATTGTTGATAATGTTTTATAGCACTAATATATGACAATGAGAAAGTACACGAGGCTTTTGCATTAATTATTGGTAAGTGTCATATGTTTATGCCCATAATATAGGTAAATAAGAGGATAACATACACAATTTTCTTTATGCTTGCAGAACTATTTGAGTACTAATGAGAATGCAGTCATTACAATGGCCTTTTAAGTTAGTATTTGGGCCTTTTTACTTACATGTTAGGGGTTTCCTTTGCTTGTATGTTTGGTTATTCTACCTATAGGTGTTGACCTTATATGAGACTCTAATATATGCATAAAGGGATTTGATAGGGAATAATTATTATTTAAGTAATCTAGACATCTACAGGTGGTAGAATCATGAGAGTTGATAGTGTATACTCTAATTGATTTTATGTGGAAGTCTTATATACTTGAATTATGCATTCAATACATAGGTGTTTCTTGATATGTGTAATAAGATTCTTATTCGAAAGACTGTTTATGGCTTTGAGTATGGAATAAGGAAACTTTCAAAAGAGCTAAAATGCAATAGAAAGAGGTTTGTTTGCCAAAAGATAGGAGGGCTTAGGATTATCTCTCTTGAGTTGATGAATAATGTTATATCGTCTAAAAGACTTTGAAGATTAGTGACAAACAAGCTATCCCTTTAGTGTAAATGGATTCATCACATTTACATAAATTACAGAAGCATATAGAGTCTAACAATTATATCATCCTTAACTCAAACTTGAAAGCTATTTTAAAAAATAGGGATATATTGAAGAATGATTTTATCAGTCTTATTAGAGATAGAAGATAAACAAACTTTTGGTTTTATAATTGGCTATCTTGTGGCCTTTTATTCAACTTACAAAAAGTAAAAGTCTTCAAACCACTTATTGGTCTAAGGTTGACAGCTGCAGAAGCATTAATTGATAGAAGGATTTTCATGCAGAATGTAATTCCTAGATCTCTTTTTGAAGAGATTTCTCAAACTAGTCTACTTGGAGGGGAAGATAGTATCATTAAGAAACATATAAGAAATGGAAAATTCACCAATCAATTATGTAGAAAGGTCCTTTAAAATCATTATAGCATAGTACCTTGGACTAAGGTGGTATCGTTCAAGCATCTACATCCGAGAGTATCTTTTACATTATGGTTAGCTATGAAGGATAAATTTCCAATTGTTGATAAGATGAAGAACTTCCTTAACATTCCTAATTGTTCATTCTCTGTTAAAGGATTGAGGAAAGCAATGGTCATCTATTTTTTACATGTGAATTTGTGACTACTAGCTGGAGATCAATATTACATAGATGTTAAATCCAGAATGTTCCAGGAGGTTAGAAGTATATTAAGGAATGGTATAGTGAAGTTAAGCATTCTAATACAACAATCAAATGGTGCTTCTGCCTAGTTTTCTCCTTTTTGTTAAAGTCATTTACGAGGAGAGGAATGCTTGCATATTTTAGAATAGAAGTCTAACTAAGGACAAGTCATCAACAGATTTATTCTATATATTAGAAGCTACTTTAGCTTATAAACGTCCAAATTTTAGAATGATATTATCGTACTAGAATGTGGAATGTTTGGTTTTTAGTCATCCCAATGTCTAAGAAAGCTGAACCTAGAATTATGTTATAGTTGTTGCATTATCTGGCATACTTATGTACAACTCTTTGTAGCTTTTCATATCTCTTGATTGCCTTTAATGGCTTAATTCATTACCATTTTATAAAAATAAAGAATAATTACATAAAAAAAATCATATAGTAAGAATAATATAGATCTATGACTATATAAGAATTATAACAAGAGCTCGTACTGAGGAACATAAGCAAGTAAAAGTGAACCTGAAACAAAAACACTTTAGTTAAAAATTTTATCTTTATATTACACATATATATATATACATCAAATACAAGTGAAATTAAGAGAAAAGAGAAGATTAAAAACTTGGAACTTTGATGGAATATCTACTGAGATCATGTTAAACCTAATTTTCATTTGGAAAAAATCCTCATCATTAAAAGGAGTCTCATCATCACCATTATTCAAATTCATTACACCAAATGATATATCAATAGTTTTTCATCCAAGATTATCTTCCAAGTTGCTCTCATATATGAAATTTGATTCCTCAAAGTCCCAATTTGTTGAAAGATCTATATGGTAAGAGCAAATTATATCTATACAACTAATTGTTCTAGTAAGAGTCCTATTAAAAATAAAATAAAATTATTAAGAAGTTACAAGAAATGATATTCAATTTAATAATGATAATAACAAACTTTTCTCAAAGCATTAAGTTGTATAAAAAAATATCAAATCATTTAATTTTTTTTCGTTCCAATCTATTTCTTTTCTTGGAATGGATGAATTCAAATGTGCTTTAATTCCTTTCACACCTAGTTACACTCACATGTTTACTCATAATTTAAATTAAAAAATTTTGCAATTTGGGAATACCACTTCTGAATTAATCTCATCAATCAACTGTAAGACAACAAAAATAACCTTATAAAAATATGATTAATTTCAACATTTAAAAAAGAAAAGAAAAATATATACCTATCTTAAGTTTTTCTCTTTGATGAATTGCAATAGACATTCTAAAATCACTACATGCATTATTGTATACCTCTATCTATGGGCTAAAATGATCTTGCATCATGTTATGTATATCAATTGTTGTGATAGTTAATAAATTCTCCTATTAACTTCAACATTCAATGTAAATTTTGGTCTAAAATAGACACTGAGATTAGAAAATTCTCCAACAGCAAACAACAGACATCAAAGTTACCTTTCTCGTTTTTTATTAATGGTTGCAAGATAAGTTGTAAACAAAGAACACATATTTTTAAGATTGTCCTTGATTGCTTCCTTCACTCTCTCTATGGCATCATAAAAATAACTTATTATTTCCTTCTCATCACTATCATTCAGACAAAGTACTCTTACCATGGGCTCATAAACTTGAATGAAAAATTTACACTCGGACCAAAATTCATGATATTTAAGTATGATTCTAGAAAAATCCATTGTAACATTAGACCTGGCATATTGAGATACAACCCATTTATCACATGTAAACATTTGTCTTAACTCCTTTTTCATTATAAAAAAGCTCAAAAATGATAAGAAATTAGTTGCAAATCTTGTAATGGCATAAATTTTTATTATTGATTAAACCTTTTCTCATTGAATTATAGTTTATGCAAGATTAGATATGATTTTGCACTATTTCATCAATGATATGAAATCTAGGATCTCTTATAATTTCTAACATCATGTCAACGTAATGTGTAGCATAAGGAATCTAATAAAAATAGTTATACTTGCTTTACAACCTTTTTCTAGCTGCTTTATAAGCATAATCATTGTTAACGATGAAATGTACAACATTTTTAGGCCCAACTTCATTCATAACTTCAACAAATATCTTAAACAAACTATCAATATTTCTAATAAGGCCATATTTATCAATAGATTTAAAAAAAGCTGTCCATTTAGCATAATAAATTAAAAATTAATAATAGGTTAATGTGCTCTATTTGTCTAACTACCACATATGATTGAACACCTATAAGTTGTCAAAGTCATTTTTCTTTCATGCAAATAACTTTTTATTTCTATTCAAAAAATTACTTCTGTAGTCATCAATTCAAGGAGCTTTATATCCTAGACCCTAAGAGGTAATAACATCCACTATAAGCTAGTAATAATAAGACTAAGCAACATTGAATGATACATTTGCATCATGCCACCATCTAGCCATTGCCATGTTCATATTATGAGCTACTTCTTTATATTATCAGGTACCACGAATTGAAGGTTGAGTTTTAAGAGTTCTTCATGATCTAAAAAAATTAGGTATATGTCTTCTTCTCTTTCTCACTTTAGGTGTAATAATCCCTTCTGGTTAGGTAATAATACCACTTTCAACATCCCCAATATCATCCTGACCATTGTAAAAGAACTTACACTACCAATTTTGTAGTTCAGTCTTTTCCTTCTGTCTTTCTAATACTGATATTCTTCAAGTAAAGTTTTCATTTTTCATTTCACGCCATAACTAACTTTCTTACGAGGCTCCACATCACCTTTGATTCTAACTAAATGCTTCTTTAATGTTGTGATTCCCCTACCTTTCAAATATTTATTGTAGTACAACAAATAGTATATCATACTAAGAGCCAATCTTAGTATGAGCCTAAGTTAAATCATTGAATCTTCATAAGCCTACAGTGGTTGAATTACTAGAAGTACTTGAACTTCCATCTATTTATTTATAAAAACAAATGCAACTAAATTAAGTAAAGTAAACTAAGTAAATAGCACATGTAAAATTGTTTAATAAACAAACATAACTCATTCAGTGAATAATCAAATTATCACATCCTAAACATGTATCACACAGTCATTTTAAGCCAAAAGTAAAGATCATGTTAGTTTTCTTCATCAATTTTGGGAATTGGAATTGTAGAGGAAGAAGGTAGGTGAAGCAATGGTTTCTTCTACTTTTTTTAAAATAGAAATGGTATAGAGAGGGCTTGTATTTAGTTGTTTGGAGGTGTATATTAATCAAAATAAGCTTAGCTATCCATGACATCACTATAAAAAAATCATACAACTAAGGGTTATAAACTACATAAGACGTCATCTTGACAAGGAATAGACTATGGCTTTCTAAAGAAATATATTATTATCTATTCTAAGCTCAATCAAATTTATGACATTTGATATCATTTAAGAATGAAAATTATGAAAAATATGAGTTAGTAATTTATGATCCGCATGAAAGAAAAATAGCTACGGAATCAGTATCATATGATAACTTCCTTTAATGTATATATGTTGGCAAGCCTTGACAAATAATAAGTACAATAAAAAAATCATCAACAAATTTCTTAATCTAAGTGAAATGAAGTAGTAAGTGGTAGCTAATCTTTAATACCAGATTCCTTCATTCTATGGGAGATCTCAGGTTGAAGAACTTTTAAGATCTGAAAAATACATTATTAAAATATCTTATAAATTCTAAAATTTTTTCAAAACTTAAGTTTAATTAAATATGTTTATAAAAAATGCTAAATATTCAAATAAATTCACTAATTAGAAAAAATGAAAATTTTTTTTGTTAAATGAACTTGGAAAATTTGATAATGAAAGTTTTCTAGATTATTGTACTAAAGTAAAATAAAGAGATAAATGAATTAAGTGAAATAAAAAGCTAAATTAAATTATTAGACTAGAATTATAACTTATATTTACATTTAGGATTACAAACAAAAAATGAAAATCACAGTAAACGATTATAGTATCACACACAAAGAAAATCTAGTTTTATGTCTACATTTACACAATACATAATCAGATAGAAAAAGCTAGCTTTCAACAATCCACAAGCAAAACATAGGGAGGAAAAGCATCAACAGGGAATAAACACTAAAGATGACTAGTGAACATAAGGAGAAAAAAGGGAGAGATGAGCGGCAGAAGGAAAGGAACTTTAGAGTTGCAAAGAGTGGCAAAGGAGAGGAGTATAGATATGGAATGCAAGTTGGTGATAGGAAATCTAGAGGTTAGAGCTACAAAGGCACGGTAGACACATGTAGAGGGGAGGAGAGTTGAGATTGAATTGAAGATTTGGAGTGGAAAAAATGCTCAAGAGTAATAGAGAACATTTTAGGTTTTAGATTATTCTTTAACTTTTATTAATTTTAGTCCTTAAAATTTTGGAAATTTGCATTTAGTCTTGATATTAAACCAAAATTTAGGTGTCAGTCGATACTGAATGGTACCAACCAAAAAGTTCTATATGAAGATTGATACGAAATTGGCATATATTATACCATTTGTGGGAATCAAATCCTCTGTGCCTATAGCTCTACACCAACCCTTTTCTAGATGATCCCAGTGTTGAATTGCGTACAGTCCAAGTATTCACAATACACTACGGAAAAGACCATATAACAACATGATGTATAATCGAAAATACTAAGGATGTACGAAAATACCTTATTGCCGTGGATAGGTTGGTTCTTTTTCAGATTCCAAGACACTGTAAACGCGAATGCCCTCTACCGGTATCCACACGAGTATGCACGATCCGGGCTGCGGCTATGGTGTGCTAGCATGTCCTAAAACTCTTTCCGACCGCTGCACGATTTTCCTCTCAGATGGTGGCTAGGGTTTCGTGACAATTGTGTCTCCTCTTTCTAATGAGACCTAAGCTTCTCTATTTATAGAGAAACCCTAATCCCATTGATAAGTTTCGGCCTATTATATCTTATATATAATAAAAGCCTGACAACTTAATTCAATCTAGCCCAATAAATATATCTACATATATTTATTCAATACCTAATA
>JANITW010000007.1:26703082-26721838 GCA_027564335.1 Erythroxylum williamsii
AAATATTATTTTTATAAATAATAAATGATAAATTATTTATTTTTAAAATGAAATAAATTTTATTAATACTTTATTAATAAATATTATATAAAATATTAAAATAAATTTAATTAAAAATAATTTATTTTAAAGTTTTATTTAATGTATAATTATTATGAGTAATAAAAATATTTATTTTATTTTAAAATTAAAATTGAAATAAAATAGTTAATTTAAAAATGCTTGAAAAAGGAGGAACATAGGGGGCATGGGAAGGAAATATTTTTGAAAATTTTACTAAAAAGTTCTTCAATTTTTTAAAATTAATACTGACCGGTATCAGACGAAATCAGCCAGTACCAATGAGTATTTACGACCGGTATTTTCGAACATAATTTTGTATCATTTTTTAGCCAGTACGGTATGTTTTGGTCGGTACAATACCGTACGAAATTTAAATCTTTGATAAAAAAGATTAAAATGCAAGATATGACTTAGGGTATAGCATATAAAATCTACTCAAAGATTGATTTATCAATCAAGACATCATATATTCCTAATAAATATATGACACTAAGAGTCCATCATATGTTGGTTGTATGGTTTACTAGACAAGTATCAGAACCTATAAAAATCTTATTAATTAAACTCATCAAGTGTTAGCTGGAGATGATAACAAAGGACACAACTAATAAGTTTTGGATGTGATCTTTTGATTCTTAACTATTAAAGAAAATTTAATAAAGTCTCATGTATATATATCAATTAACAGGTTGATGATTATCATCTGAATAAAACACAATAAAAATAATTTATGCAACAAAACAAATCCTTACAAGTATTCTTTAACTAGTAGAAGATAATCAAATTCAAGTAAGTAATTTGATTAATTGAAAGATCCTATTTAACTATATATTTTAATTTCCTACACTATTTTCACCAGGCTTTCTATCTCTTATACAAGCTCTTTTTCGCAGTATTTTACTGGATATTTATATAATATGAATATGAATATGTATATTGACTTGCACTTACATATGCACTTTTTTTTACTTTACATTGAAACCGAGTAATTTTTAATTTAGAACATATTATCTTGAATATTATTTTTTAGAATATGGCCTAACATTAGTTTAACTAATTTTGTTTAAACTTGATTAAGAATTAAATACCTGAACAATTTTGATTGTTCGTTTGGTTAAGTGATGGACATATTAGAATGAATTATAAAAGATATAAATTGATTTTTTCCCTTGCTATTATGGTTTATAGAAAACAAACACCAATTAATCTATCAAAACTATCTATAAATAGAAAGGGATCAAACTAAATAAATCTATTTATTCAAAAACCGGTTTGGGTGATTAAATTTATTTCCTTATGGTATAAAATTTTTACATGTGGTATCATAACTTGTTTTTTGAATACACAATTTCTTTGTTTATTTATAAAGAATTATCTGTAATGTTCTATATTTTGGTTTTATGTTAGGAGTCAAAGAAAAGTTGAAGGTGAAGAGCACCTTCTAAAAATCAAACAATTTTGGTTTGCCATCCCTTATACTATTGAAATGAAAAAAGATCGCTTAGACGAGCAGTTTGAACTATTTAAATGACTTCATATTAACTTACCCCTTATGAAGGTTCTTACACAGGTCTTGAAGTATTCAAAATTCTTAAAGGAGTTACTAGAAAAATAAGGAAAGTTGGAGGAGTTGGCAACCGTGACAAGATACTTGACAATTCTTCAAAACAACCTACTAGAGAAGTTTAAAGATCTAAGGAGTTTTACTGTCCTTTGTCAAATTGGTAGCTTGAAAATAGAGAAGGCCTTAACCATCCTAGGGGTTGGCATAATATGATGCCTTATTCATTATTTAAGAAACTGGGATTAGATAAACCAAAAATTACTATGATAAGTTTACAATTAGAAGACATGTCGGTAAAGTATTCTAAAGGTATTATTGAGGATATACTTACCAAGGTTGATAAGTTTTTTTCCCCAATTGACTTTGTAATTTTAGATATAAAGAGACATATAGAAGTATCTCTAGTTCCTTTTTAGCCACTGTTAGGTCTGCTATTAATGTTAGTAAATGCAAATTAGTGCTTAGGGTTGGAGATGAAGAGGTCACATTTAAAATCTCTAATTTTATGAATTATTCCCTTAAACATGTTGATATTGGTTATCCTATTGATATATTTGATGATTTAGTTTTAAATGCTTTGTATGACTTTTTTTAAAGATTGACTGAAGCTATGTTTGGTTCAAGGTAAATAAAAAAAGATACGAAATGCCCCTATAAGGAAAAAGCAGGTAGCTTATTTAGAGGTTAATGAACCTATAGTAAGAAGGCAAAAACTTAATCTTTATAAGCCATCTTGATCATATATGGGTTTGTTGAGCTAAAGACATTAAACAAGCATTATTAAAGAGGCAACCTAAGAATTATGATAGTTTTGATTAATTGATTATATTATTTTGATTATTTTTTAGTTTTAGTTTAGGATTTCATTGATTTTCAAATAGTTGTTGTGTTAGGCTATAAAGCATCCTTATCAATTTGCCTAATATTTTTGGTATGTGTTATTCTGCTCTTTTGACTTTGAATGAAAATTTTAAAGTTTTTACAAATTTTTAGATATACACGATCATGTACACTCGCATGTACATGCCCATATTTACAAAAATCACATTTTTACATTTTTAAACAATAGTGACCTACACAATCATTTGGCATAGCCATGCAAGCCCCTATAATTTTTGTTTGCATATATGGTCACAGTGATTCCTACGCCCATGTATGCCAATCCTATAAAACTTGTTTGTAGTGACATACACCCATGCATGTCAGTCCTACGTCCATGTATGTTTAAAGTCACATGTTTGTAGTGACTAGAACAGTCAGTGATATGGTCATGTAACTAATTGAGTAAGCCCACGACTCTTTTAAAAACCATAATCTTCTTCTTCTTTAACCTAACCCAAACATTTCAAGCTCTTTTTTGACACCCAAATTGAATTTTCCCTGCATATTACGTGGATTACACTTGGATTTTTATGTACTTTTGCAAATTTTGGGGTTTTTTCTTCCCCAAATTATTAGGTCTTTACAATTTCTCCAATCCAAGGTATGTTTATCTAATTTTCTTTTGTTTTATAATTATAAGTTGAATTCATTCCTTTCAATATGAATTAATTGAATTTAGTTGATGAATTGTGTGTGAATAAGTTGAAATTTGAATATGGAAATGTTAATTTTGCTCACTTTTTTTATAAATTATGATGGGTTTTGTTAGATTAAGGATAATTTGTTGTTTCTCTATCGATTAGTTAATATTTATTAGTTTAATTTCATACGAATTTTGTATTGTGCATGATTTTGGGTTTAATTATGGATGTAGTATAGGTTTAATTTTTTAGTTGTTAATATCAATATAACTATATTTTTATTACTAATGACAATTGCATATTTGATAAAACTTAAAGATAAATTATTTTAATTAATAAAATTTATTTTTAATATGCTTAATAAGCTCACTACCTACAATTGTAGATTCCAATTTCACCACAAATGTAAAGAGCTCAAGATTACTCACTTGATTTTTGCTAATGAACTAATGCCTTTTAATGGGGCTAATATTCAATCCACTAAAATCCTACTGAACATTTGAATTTATTTGCAGATTGGTCAGGATTAAGTCAATACGAATAAGAGTAACATGTTTATCTCTTCTTATGTGAGTAACCAAGCTATTTTGAGTATAAGCTCAGGATTTGGAATTCTTATTCCTACTTTTAAATATCTTGGCATCCTTATTACTTTTATTAAACTAAACATTTTTTATTGCATTCCTCTCGTTAAAGCATACAAAGCCAAAATCAATGCATGAAAGAACATGTTTTTATCCTTTGCAACCATGCTTACTTTAATCAATTCAGTCCGTAACAACTTGCATGTTCATTGGACTACACCCTTTCCGTTACCAAGGAGAGACATCAAAGAGATTGATAGAACCATCAAATCTTTCCTATAGATGAGAAAAGTAGATAATTCAAAGGGTGCAAAAATAAAATGGGAGGAAATAACTAGTCTTGAGAGGAAAGGGGGATTGGTGATTATTCCAATATCTCTTATTCAAAAAGTACTATTGAGTAAAAGGATTTGGAGGCTATATATTTACAAAGGAGCTTTACATATCAAATGGATTGATTAATTCTATCTTTAAAACTTAAATTTTTGGCAGTTGACAAGTAAATTGGAATTTCTTAGAACTTTATCCATTAGATGAACTTGAAGAACTTGTTATATCCCTAAATTAACATAAACTGGGAAATGGGGAAAACATATGGTTTTGGTATGACAACTAATCTGATCTAAGTCCTCTCATATTAAGAAATGAAATCCTTCATTTGAGGAACAAAATCCCCAATGATGATAAAGTCTCTGCACTTCTTTAGTATGGAGAATGGTTTTTAAATTTTAGAGGTTAATTTGTGCTCTCTAGCAGCTTATTTACCTTAAATCCATCATTTGCATAAGGAGGACAACATTGTTTGGACTCTAAAATACTAGGGGATCTTTGTAAATGAATCATACCATAAAATCTATAGAATAAGACTAGGAGATGTACCATGATAAGAATTACTTTGGAAGCATTCCCTAAACCCTAAACCTTCATTAATCACTTAACTTATTATAAAGAACAAAATTAGAGCAAAAGAGAGATGGTTTAGTAAAGACAATCCCATTTGTGTTTTACACAAAGAAGTTGAGGAAGACAGGAAACATCTATTTTTCCTCTATAGGTATTCCAAAGTTGCTTGGAGTATAGTGATGTATATGCTAGTGGAGTACTATTAGACATATGAATGGAATGGACCTTTTACCTAGTTCACCAAGAAAATAACTAATTCAAGCAGAATGTAGAACTCCTCATTTCACCACAACTATTTACTCAATATGGAAAGCAAGAAACACTAGATAATACAAAGGAGCTGACATTAGGAAGCATCAGCTAACTAATAACATCCTAAATTGGATTAGAGAGATCACGATAGCAAACAATGTACTAAGCAAACTCACTTCTAACATGAAATTTAGATGGAATCTCTAAGTTTGGGTTGCTTGTAATGGTAGCAGGAAAATTCTTAAGAATTTTTTATATAATTAGTAATTCATAATTCATGCAATAAGAAGTTTAGGCTTTAAACTGCATTAATCTCTTTTTTGCATTATTGTCTTATAAGTACATTTATTAAAACAAGACTTATTATTTGTGCATAAATTTTATATTTATTATTTTTAGTCATAAAAGTGGCCAAACGACAATGATGACTTGCATAAATAAATGAAAGGTCAATTATTCTTATTATTTAACAAAATGCTTATGAGTAAAGTGAGTGATAGATTGTTATTTTCTATTTTAGTATTTTAATTCATCCAAAGGTGAGTTAAATTATTGTATGAGGTAGTAAACATAACGAGAGTAAATTAATATTTTTGTCAAATATATATGTACATCCAAAGATGATATTTGAATTAGATTGAGAATATTTATTTACTTATAATTAATTGTTATTGGAATTTAAATTATGATAATGTATTGAAGTATTTACCCAAAGAGGAACTACAATATACTTTTGATTAATTATTCTGAATCCATAAATGCTATCATACATAATATAAGCATTTATGTATAATTTTTATAGTAGTTTCTCTTTATTTAGAAGCTTCATTTATTGTTGTTTTTAATGGTTTGAATTTCTCTAAATGGATTAAATAAGTTAATTATTGCTTAAGTGTTTTAGAACTTAAATTAGAACTCCTAGAGAATCAATTTCCTATTCATACAAATGCAAATAATGAGGGAGAGAAGTAATTCCGTAAGGTAAAAGATCATTTTAATAAATTGAGTCTAATATGTATGTAGATGACTATTGCTAACAATATAAGACAACTATTCCAAAAACTGAAGGTGCAAGAGAATTCTTGAAGTTTATGGAAGAATGTTTTCATTTTATAAGTAACTCACTTATTAGGAATCTTATAATAGATCTCATAATTATAAAGCATATTAGGTCGTAGAGGATCTACGATCATATTATTGAGATGACTAACATTGCAATAAGGCTAAAGATATTGGGAATGACAGTGGATGACTCTTTTTGTTACAATTCATTTTGAACTCAATACCTCCTAAGTATGGACTTTTTCAAATTAACTGTAGTGTTATGAAGGAAAATTGGAATATTAATGAATTATCTAGTAAGCATACCTAAAAGGAGCAACAAAAACAAAGGAGTAATTTTGTCAACCTAATGCATCAAGAAGCTAGTAAAGGACTAAATATAAAATATAAAAAATTTAAGAAGAAGAACTTGTATTTTATACTATACAAGTGAATCGAAATAAACAAAGGGTAGAGAAATGTAAGTTATGTAATAAAGTTGGACATTAGTAGAAAGATAGCTTAAAATGTAAGGCTTGGTTCTAAAAGAAAGATAAACATTATGTTTTTTTATGTTTTAAATCAAACCTAAATAAAGTTCCTTTTAGTTTATAGTGGCTTGATAATCATGCTACTACTTATGTTTCTATATGAAGTAGGAATTTCTTACTATCTAAATTATAAATCCAAATGAGAATTTTCTCTTTATTGAGAATTGTATGAAGGCTCTAAATGAAGGAATATTGACTTGTCATTTAATCTTGAATTATAGTCATCAACTAGACCTTTTAAAAACTCTTTATGTACCTTTAATTTCTAAGAACCTAGTTTTCATTTCAAAACTTGTTGTTATTAGGTTTAAAAGAGATTATGGACATGAATGTTTCAATTTATTTAAGAATACTTTATTTATTGGTTATGTTGTTCTTGCTAATGGTTTATATAATTATAAGTTAAAGGTAGACAATGAATTTGCTAAACATTTACTTTTTTGTTCATAGAAATGTTGGAGTTAAACATAATTAGACAAAAAATCTACTTACTAGTGGTATAAATGCTTGGGCCATCTATCTAAATAAAGGTTAAAAAGAATAGTAAAGAATGAGAATCTTTCAAATCTATATTTAACTAATTTAAGTATATGTGTACATTGCATTAAGGGAAAATAAATCAAACATAATAAGAAAGGAGTCATTTACATGTTTAGGTTTACCTAGCAAAGACAAGGATCCATAATCAACATAAAAGGAAATTAGATTCTCAAAGGGTTAGTGATTACTTTGTAGGTAGCCTAAAGAAATATAAAGGATTTTCTAAATCAGAGTCTTAGAATTATGGAACTTGGAAATGATAGATTGATTGAGAATAGTGGATTTAGTAGGAGTAATGAATGATAAAATATGTATATCCTAGAAGTAAGGGTAATTGTTTTTATATCAGTAAAGGCTCATTTATCCATAGACATTCGAAATATTATTCCAATAATTAATAAAAATTTAGACAATATTGAATCATATTTGAATGAAGACATTTGTAAGAAACTAAGTCAAAACCACCCATTGTATATGAACCAGAAGAAATAATAAGTTTGAGTAGATCTTAAAGAGAAAGAAAGTCAACTATTTTGAGAAATTATATGGTTTATTTATAAGGGTCAGATGTGAATATTAGAATCAATAAAGATCTAACTTCATTTTCACAAGCCATAGAATATCCAACATTTAAAAAATGGATCAATTTCATGAAAGATTAGTTAAATCCATAAAAGACAATAAAATTTGGGATTTGGTGGAATTGCCAGAAGGTTCTTGGTTAATAAGTCTAAATGGGTATCTAAAACCAACTGCAACTCAAATGGAAATATTAAACAATATAGGAGCAAACTTGTAGCTAAGGGTTATATTTAGAAAGCTGGTAACAAATATAACGAGACATTTTCACCTATCTTAAAGAAAGATTTACTCAGGATTATAATGGCATCAATTGCTCAATACAATTTAGGGTTACTACAAATGGATATGAAGACAGACTTTCTTAAAGGGGATATTAGAGAGGATGTCTTTATGTACCAACTTGAAGGTTTCTCAACAAAAGGTCAAATAATGTGTAAACTTAAGAAACCAACATATGGATTTAAATAAGTTTCACAATAATGATATCCTAAGTTTAATGATAAACATTGTTAATCAATGCATGTATTGAAGGTTCAAAGGTAGTAAGTTTATTTTCTTAGTTTTATATATTGATAATAAGAATTTACTAATAATATTCGATCATGTTACATGAGAGAGAAGATTTTTTTTCTTTAAAAATTTGAAGATGGAAGATATGAGAGAGACATACTATATAATAGGAATTTAAACTTTATGCCATAGATCACAAGGATTATTGGGACTATCTCAAAAAGTTTATATCAAATGAATTCTAGATAAATTTAACATAGACCGATAATCAATAAGTCTTAGACAAATTTAGTCTCTTGCAATATTTTAAGAACAATACAAAATGAAAAGAGATAAAATAATTTCTTATCTTCATTTGTGGGTAGTTTAATGCATCTACAAACTTGTACAAGATTGAATATTACTTTCACAGTTGGAATATCGGGTAGATATTAAAACAACCCTGAAATTGTTTATTGGAAAGTTGCAAAGAAAATATTGAAGTATCTATAAGGAACAAAGAATTACATGCTCATATATTCATGGTTTAATCATCTAGAAGTAATTAAATACTCAAATTCATATTTATTGGATGTCTTGATAGTAGAAAATCTACATTTAGTTATCAGTTTCTTTTACTGAATTAAGCAATATCATAAAAGAGTACTAAAGAATCTATTATCACATCATCCATTGTGGAACGATAGTTTTTGGGATGTTTTGAAGTCACAATTCATGCAATATGGTTGCCAAAATTTATTTTAGGGCTTGGTATTGTCAACACTATTACCAAGCTATTGAAAAGTTATTTTGATTCCATAACATTTTTCTCAAAGAGTGAAAAAAATCAAAAGGTGTTAAATATATGGAATTGAAGTACTTTTACCGTTCAATTGATCATCATGAATTTTTGTTACTAATAATTATAAATATAGTTTTTCATAAGTTATGATATGTAAGATAAAGTTTGAAATATGTTTATTACATTGTTTAAATTTATGGATATTCGATGTAATCTACCTTTTAACTTAATAATTAAGTTCTTATACATATTATTAATTTTATGAGTTTGACTTGATAAAACACTAAGATAAGGATGATTATATTTCACGGACAATATAATCAAATCCTTTAATTTTGATTTTGGATAATTTAAAATAATATAATGCATATTTTGATCACGTATGTAGAGTAACTTATTATAAAATTCAATTTTCTTTTGAAAAAGTCAATCCTGGCCTAAATAAAAAATATATTTATTGAAAATGACAACCTTATCCAAGTCAGCTTTAATTTAAGTTAATTTTAAGTTAACCAAGTTACGGGCTAAAATTCCTCAACCTAACCGGGTCAGGCCTGGCCCAGGGCTGCCATTCATAAAGTCCTCGAGCAAAGCCGAATCTTATTACTTTCCCTTCCCGCCAAAACCAGGAGCCAGACAATCTTCGCGCCACAAAGACCTCCGAGTCCCACCCTAGTGAGATACATAAGCAAACTCACCATATTCAACTGATCGAAATCAACTCTCTCGCCATGAAAATCCGTACACTGAAGCTCCGAGAAGCTCACAGGTCAACCGCCAATGGAAGCTACTGTTCCGTACTGTGGGATCAGCAGGCTCACCACCTGGTGACGGCCTCATCCTCCGACCCAACCGTCGCCATACACGACCCTCTCCTCCCCTCAAATCCACCCAGGATGCTCCGCCACCATCGTGACGGCGTAACGGCGCTTTCCATTAGCCCCAACTCCACTTGCCTTGCTTCTGGTTCTATAGATCACTCTGTCAAGCTCTACAAGTTCCCTGGTAACCTTAATATTCACTCCTTCCAATTGTATTATTCGCTATAGGGTCTTTTGGGAAAATAGTATTTGATTCATTTAAATTGGAACTTTATTGTAGTCCATCACATTGATTTGTTATGTTTCATTGTCTAATTGTTGCGAATATGTTAATGGTAATCAGTGTCCTGTAATTCTTCCGACAGGTGGCGAGTTTGAGACTAACATTACCAGATTCACTCTACCAATTCGCGTGCTTGCATTCAATAAATCAGGAAGCATTTTGGCGGCTGCTGGTGACGATGAAGGCATTAAACTTATTAATACTGTTGATGGTTCAATTGCGAGGGTTCTGAAAGGACATAAAGGACCGGTTACCGGCTTAGATTTTGACCCCAAAAATGAGTACTTAGCATCTGTTGATTCAATTGGAAATGTCATATTCTGGGAACTGCAGTCCGGGAGAATATTGCATGACCTGAAAGCGGTTTCTCCTAATACTATATCTGACACTTCTGTTATGAATGTCCTTTGCTGGAGTCCTGATGGGGAAACCTTGGCTGTCCCTGGTCTAAGAAATGATATAGTGATATATGACAGAGACACAGCTGAAAAGCTCTTTTCATTGAGGGGTGATCATGTGCAGCCTATATGCTTTTTGTCTTGGTCACCTAATGGCAAATACATGGCTACATCTGGTATGGATAGGCAGGTTTTGATATGGGATATCGATAAGAAACAGGATATTGACAGGCAGAAATTTGAAGATAGAATCTGTTGTATGGCATGGAAACCAGTTGGCAACGCGTTGGCTGTTATTGATGTCATGGGAAAGTATGGTTTGTGGGAATCGGTTATTCCAACCTCAATGAGATCTCCTACTGAAGGGATTCCGAGCTTGCCATCACGGAACAGTAATGGTCTTCTTTTGTTTGAGGAAGAGGACGAGGAGCCTAATACATCTGGTAGTTTGAGTGATCTTGGTGAAGATGCACTAGATGAATCAGACTTAGCCAGCAGGAAGAGGTTGCGTAGACAGTTTAAATACAATGATGATCAAGATGAGGACATGGACAATGACTGGAACTTGCTTCCAAAAAGTCAAATGCAGAAAAAAGGACACCGAACTCGCAAGGAAAATTTTGATGGTGGAAACAATAACCAAACAGGCACAGTTGTATCAATTAGATCAAAAATGCAAGAGGCTTTTCAACCAGGTGCAACACCTTTGCAGCTTGGGAAGAGACGCTTTTTGTGCTATAACATGCTTGGAACAATCACATCAATTGAACATGATGGTTATTCCCATATAGAGGTGACATGCATACTTGCATAACTTGCTTTCCTATCTTTCCCTCTCTATATGTTTACAGATGTGATTAGTTTTCATAAGATTATTGTGATTGGATCCAGCGCAGTTTCTGACTTTGCAGGTCCTTAATGAGCCTATTTCTTTAACTCTAGCTAACTTCTCCTTTTCCTATTTTTCCTCCTATACCACCTGGTTAACCAAAAGGGACCAGACCTTGGCAAGCGGACCGATTGAAGCATCTCAGATGCTTATTCAAAGACTTCTTGAAAAGAAGTTCCTTAAGCGGATGGCACATGAAAGCTTTGCATTTGAAATAGAGCTTCTTTTATTGTTTATGAACTCTTATTATCCATCATGAGATTGGTTAAGCTATGGATAGGCTAGCAGCTGTCTTAGCTTAGAAAAAGTTTAGTATCTTGGAATGATGGTCCTCGGCATGGAAAAACAATACATAGTTCTCCCCTGTTGCTTGATGGTTACTTGTGCTTGGTATGCATGCAGATTGACTTTCATGACACTGGCAAAGGTCCACGTGTACCCTCAATGACTGATTATTTTGGTTTTACAATGGCTTCGTTGAATGAAAATGGGAGTGTTTTTGCAAATCCTTGCAAGGGTGAGAAGAACATGAGTACTCTTATGTATCGTCCATTCAGTAGCTGGGCCAACAACAGTGAGGTCAGAATGGTTCTTTGATGAATCTTTCATGCTTTTATTTGAAGTCCTATTTCTGCAAGTTCTTCATTTCCCTTTTCACATAAGTGGATTTTTGTTTATTATTACACTTGATGCATTTGCAAGTTCAGTGGTCTATGCGGCTGGAAGGGGAAGAAATTAAGGTTGTGGCACTTGGTACTGCTTGGGTTGCTGCAATTACTAATCTTAATTTTCTGCGCATCTATACAGAAGGTGGATTGCAGGTTTGTCTTATGGCCAGTAGTGGATGCAAAATATAAATGTTTACATTTACTTATAACCCGGTCTCTATAACCTATAAATGCAATACTTTGAATTTTCGTTACTTGCATCTTATTGTGTCTCATTTAACTATATTTGCTTTTAGATTATTAACCTGAAGTTCACCAGTTAATGACAAATCTTACGGACATGTGAAGTTCTCTCTATTAGTGAAATCTAAAGATAGTTGAAATGAAGAAAAATTAGGAAAGGTATAAGACTATGCATTTTTCTATACTGATATTATTTAAAAAAGAGTTGAGTATTTCCTTCCGTTTGATGTTGCATATGAATAAGCAAGCAGAAAGGACTGACTTGTCAATTGGACATTTTGCGATTCTTGTCTAAACGTGTTGGCATATGCATAAAGATTTTAGTTTTGCACGTTCTTGGTGATTACATATCATGTGCTTATTCGCGATGACACATGTATTTCATTGCAGAGACATATTATCTCGCTTGACGGGCCCGTGGTGACTGCATCAGGGTTTAAAAATCAACTTGCTGTTGTAACCCATGCTTCTGATTGTCTTCCATCAAGTGATCAGGTCTGAAGTTTAATAAAATCCTAGTAATCTAAGATTCTGCAAACTGGTCCTTAGCTAGTCCCAGTCTTGACTTTACATAATTAAAGGACTGACAGCAATTTGATAAGATTGCTTGCAATCCGGAATCGCTTTCCTATTGCTAAATAAGTAGCTTAAATAGTTGCCTTTTTGGTTGAGGTCACTTAACCTTGAAGGCAAAGTTCAATGACTTATAGCTTGATCTTTCTTCATAATTTCTTTTCATCTTCTTTGCTGAAAAAGGCTTTCTGATACCATCTCTTGCCAAGTCATGCAGATGCTGGAGTTCAGGGTGTTTGACATATCTGACGGCACCCAGCCAATTAGAGGACGTGTTCCATTATCTCCAGGATCACTTCTGACTTGGCTTGGGTTTACTGAAGATGGTCAGTTAAGCTCATACGACTCTAAGGTATGCAATTTATGCTCCCACCTCACTGAAGTTATGTCTTTTTAGCATTAGTCCCGTTGTGTCTGAGTTTCCCAAAAAATTTTGTAGGGTGTCTTGAGGGTGTTCACAAGCCATTATGGTGGCAGTTGGTTTCCACTCTTCAGGTTTGAAAATACTGGTCTTCAGAAAGTAGATATTTTTTTTGGTTGCTTGTTGACATTCCCTGTTATGGCTTCATAGCCAGAACTTACTAAAAAATGTACTCAATTGTATAGTGCTAGTAAAGAAAAGAAATCTGATGAAAACTATTGGGTGGTTGGACTCAATGCTACCAAGTTATTCTGTGTTGTTTGCAAGACTCCCGATCTGTTCCCACTGGTAAGATACCTTGTTAACATCAACTTATTCTGATAAAGATCTTTCCATGTGTTTGGGTTAACTTCTTATCTGTTCAGGTGATGCCCAAACCCGTTCTCACTCTACTAGATCTTTCATTCCCTCTTGCATCATCTGATTTGGGAGCAGATGCCCTAGAGAATGAGTTTATCCTGAACAGTATGCATCTCTCACAGGTTTGTTCGTCTTCCTTTCTCCGAAACATAACTTTTTCCTCCTCGCTTTAGTATATCAGACATAAGTTTTGATATCTTGCTCTCTTATTTTTGTTCGTAAGGCTATTTTTGGAGAAATGAGAGCATTTTCATTAAAGCCTCTGGCTTCTTTCCTTTCAACATTTTGTATTGGTATTTTTCAGTAATCCAGTAGTGGCTAATCTTGTTGCATTTTCTTGCAGATCCATAGAAAAATAGAAGAAATGGCAAGTGCTGGTAGGGATGCTTCTACACTGGATGACGAGGCTTTTAATATAGAGGCAGCTCAAGATAGATGTATTCTAAGGCTGATTGCATCTTGTTGCAACGGTTAGTTTTTTTTTTTTCTCAATAAACTGCCATTTAATCTTTAATTTGGACATTCGTTCTAGAATAAGAACATATTTTGAGCTCTATGTTTGCTTTGGTGAATGTTCCAGGTGATAAGCTGGCGAGGGCTACGGAACTTGTGAAGCTTTTATCATTAGAGAAATCACTCAAAGGGGCAATAAAGCTTGTGACTGCACTGAAGCTGCCCAACTTAGCTGAGCGATTTAACAATATATTGGAGGTGAACTTTCTATTCTGAATGCAATTTTCAACGTCAGTCTTACATGAATTTTGAAATATTAATCTTGCACCTTGCTGCATATCAGGAAAGACTTCTCAGCGAGTCCAAGGGGACTCCATGTACCAGTCTTTTGAACTCAGATGCTGGCAATTCCCTCATAGCTGATGTAGGAGTCAACAAGAGTTTGACTGATTCTAGAAGTGAAACATTAGAACTTGGGATTCAATTGAAGCCATTGCCTTTGACTGGAAGTAGTGGAATGTCTGAACCTGGGATTACGTTGCCATTACCAAAGCTGTCTGCCCCCTTGTTCACCAAAAAAATAAAAAACAGTGAAAAGGAAAAAACTGACCAGGACCAAATAGTGAAACTTGAGAGTGGTACCAAGCTGGTGCATTCAGAGAAGGTTGGTAATGTGAACAGTACAGAAGGGAAGATCGTAGGCCAAGTGCTGAAGTTGCACTCTCAGCATCCCCCGAATCCATTTTCTAAGACATCAAACAATGAAGAAATTATGAATAAAGAAGATAGGAATCAACAAAACTTCCAGCGAGCCTCTAATCCATTTAAGAAGTCACCAAGGTGAGCCTGATACAATCAGTTGCTATCGAAAGTCACCAAATTGGAATTCTCAAAGATGATCAAGAGCAGGTTGAAGTTGGAGGGGTTCATGCTAGATGACTAAGAATGGCCTAGGCTACGCTGTACTCAGTACCTGCAGAAAACGTCTGCTACTAATTATTCAGGTGTATAGGAGTGGATTTTTATTACCCTAACCATCCTGGTGGAGGAATTATGTCATTGATCTGTAAAGGAATGAATTGCTGGCTGAAGCAAGAATCGTAGTGTTAACACTTGCGAACTAGGGCAATGAAATGAAACGTTACTTATGAATAATTTGTTCATGTATTTTAACTCTTTTAAGTCGTTAGTTCCATTAACTCGGTAGTAAGAGGATTTAGTTCGTCTGTTAGGAGACCATTGTTAGATGTCTACCAGATGATACGTTCATTCCTTGTCATCTTTGGTATTCGCAGTCTGTCCCAATGTGAAAAATGTTCATTTTCCTCTGAGATGTGGTTTTCTTTTTGGAGAAAAAGCCTACGACAAAAGGGTTAATTTTGACTAAGGTTTTTGTTAAAGTTTAATACAAAAAGGTTTGAATTCAAATATTTACGAATGGTCAAATTAAATCACATCGTACGTAGTGTTCCAATTCTGTATCATTAATTTTATCCATGTATTTCTGTGAGCTTCACAATACTATAGTTCTCCCTTTTCTTGGTTGGCGGAGTACTCACTCTTGGTGAACCCAAAATGAGATGCAAATTGTTTTCTACGAACTCCATGGCATGTATCCGTATAAATAAATGGGAGTTACAAGAAATCAAAGTTACATGATCATGAAAATCAAATGTAACAAAGTAATTAAAGATACCCTTTATAAAGAAGTATATTTTTTTGATCATCTTTTTTCCAAAAGCTTTTGCTACTTCCTGGAATGTGGATATCACCTCCCATGAATCATTAGGGGCAAAAAGCCACAGCTAAGAAGGAAGTGATAAAGATGTTTATATTAAAAACAAGAATTAGTCTTTATCTTTCTCGTAGGGTTCTGATATATGAAGTGTGCTTCTATTTCTGAATACGTGATCACTGAATGAAGCTTGCATTGTGATATGAATTCAGATATTGTTAATTCATGATACAAAAGTCAAGAAGATTAGAGTTATTATAGCTAGAAATGAAGTGTCAATGGTGAATCCTTTAAAGCTTGAAATTACTATAGAAGAAACTAACCAAAGACAAAATGGGTATGGTTTACACCTTTTTGTTAAGCATGATCAATGTAGGACGTTTGGTTTATGGATCAATAGTTTGATAGAAATCAACATCAAAGTGCAACTTAGAGGCACAATTAGCTACTCCCTCGCTAGATCTTGTAACTGTGGAAGCAATTATAATGATCACTAGAGAATTAACTTGTATAATGAGAAACTAAAACTTAAGCAAGTTCTTTAATCCCTATATCCAGTTAGCCTCCTCTACTCCATATATGTTTTGAACTATTGGGTGGATTCTCTCTTTCACCCAAATTGTAATAGTTTCATTCATGGATTTTAGTCTTATATGAATGTTATATGCATGAGACTCACATTCGTTCTTATTGTTGTGACCAACTGCCTATCACAAACTTATACAAATACCAGCCCATAGGGCTCAGTCAAACAAAATCACAGAGTATAGCTCTACATATAGAATCGGAAATCACAGAGCAAAGCTTTACGTGGAAGCATTTCAAATCGGCTACTCAAGTCACTACGCCTTTATTTGAGTATGCATTTTATGAAATGCATCAAATACTAAATATGTCATATATCACAATGTTATACAAATGCTCAGACAAGGTTTTCACATTCATCGGATCTAAGTCCAGCATTCAGCTTTCGTTGAGAATCAAAGTCATTCAAGAATTAATATCAAATCAAAATACTTCCAATACATGCCCAACTAATAAACTCCTCAGACTTCAAGTCTGGAATTCAAAAACAATTCGCAAACAGTTCAGTAATTTCTTTTCTTTTTAAAAATTTAACAAATCAAATAAATTCAAAACAAATCAATCCTAGGAAATCATCTAGGTTGAATCACAATACGCTTCAAAATGCTATTGTCTGGATGGTAAGACTGGCGTCCAATGAGTTTTTCTATATCATACAAAGCATATTTACAAATAATAAATATAATAAAGTAAATGGCAAAATTAGCCAACACTTTCTTCTAAAAAGTTATTTTCCAACGTTTTAATTTTCAATTTACACCAAAATCACTTAATTTGGTTCAGTAATTTGGAAGATATACCTAAAGATTTTCGAATTTCTCATATTCAAAAACAATGTACTATACATAACTTCCATCCAAAAATTCAACATCTTAGAGACTGAATCACAATTCGACTTCTTAATATAATTTGTAGCCCTATGTCTCTATTTTATTTTAAATAAAAGAACATCTCATTTCAACATCTAAAGAAGAAGTTATGGTCAAAAGAAACAGGACTGTCTAGTTTGTAATTTCCTATCGGGTGTTTAGATCAATTGCAAGACATGGCTACCATTGAGGAGAACAATAAATTGATGGGAAAAATAAACATGAGTCTTGAAATTAACTCATGGGGGTGAAGGAGAACACTCATAGGCGTGCATGAATCACAGGTGTGAGAGGGTGTGAGAGATAAAAAGTCATGGTTGTGACATATAAGGAAAAAAATTGGGTGAGGGCACAAGTTAGACTTGTCCTATGTTTTCCACTCAATCTCTCTCAATTCAATTCAAATGGTTATGATTTTTGGTGGAGAGTTATTACGAGTCCAATGGTTCAAGAATCAAGTAATTTGGAGATCAGACGAAGAAGATATTGCCAAAACACTATCAGATGTTCATTGCCCCTGAAAACTTCAAAGTAATGCACGATAACAATTTTCTCTATTCAACATGATAAAGACATTCACTTATACATCACCAAAGTCACTGTCGTGCTTATGCATGACAGTGCATTTCCATTTTGAACACCAAAAGTTACTGTTGTGCTTATGCACAACGGTGCAATTCCATTTCTTCTTCTTCTCCACCGAAATCTCAACTTCTAAACTCCATAACTTTTGATCTAGAACTCCAAAATTTGCAAACTTTATATCAATGGAAAGCTAAAAAAGAGATCTATAAGTTTGAAGGGACAATTTTGTCAAAAACGCTCTAGATCAGTACAGAAAACTCATGGACTTTTCAGATCAAAATTTTAACTCTTTCACTATTCTTTTCCTAGAAAATTTCCAGACTTCATTCTCTAAAATTGAACACTTCAAATTTTTATTTCTACTTTTTCTATTCTATTTCAAAGAACTCATCAACAGAAATTTATACTACTCCAAAATATACAAGTTAAAATAAAAATAATCAAAAGCCAAAAATTCATATTCAACCTATTGACGCTCTATCAACTTTCTGCATTTCCAACTTTCAATCTCAACCTCCATGTTTCCTCTCAACTTCTATTTAAACACTCATTCCCATCTCAGACCATCATTTTGCAGTTATTCTTCAACTCAAAAACCATTTTCTTGATCATCTCTAAAGAATTCATCAACTCACCTATAACACATACTGTTGGACCCCAAATTTTCGATAGAAATTAGAAACATTAAATGGAATTAAATGAGTGTGTTTGTATAGGTATTGTGTTATAGATGTTATTACACTTAAAGGAAATTGATGAGAAATGGAGTAATTGGTTTTGATGACTCTGAAGATTAGTTTTGGTTATGAAAGTCAAAATGAATTAGTTGATTGAAATGGAAGTTGAAAGGAAAGAAATGATTAGTGAAAGTGTAAAATTTTGAAGAAATTAGAAAGTTTGACTTTTGGAGTAAAGAGTTGACTTTTGATTTAGGCAGATTTTGAGGAAATAATCTTCATGAAATTGTAGATTATGTTGA
>JANITW010000007.1:26807002-26832847 GCA_027564335.1 Erythroxylum williamsii
GATAATGATAGTTGTGACCGGAGCAGCCACCGTATTTCAGAGCTTAAAGCTCAACGCAACAGGGCCTCGAGCCCAACATAATTCATAGCCACAGGCTCACCGTATCAGGGCTTTAAGCCCAACGTAATTCAGAGCCACAGGCTCACCGTAAATGAGCTCAGGTGCATGGTCACAACACCATAATAAAATGAAAAGTGTCACATGTACATTGCATATACGATCAATTAAAAGTGAATTGTGTGAAAGGCAAAACGCCTCATAATTGTGAAATGATCACGTATGTGATATTCTGTGAATTGTATGTATATGCATGAGTTGAGTGAACCATCAATGATGGTTTCTCGCTGAGTTCGTAAATTCACCCAACACTGCAAATATTGTTCAGGGCAGAGATAGTAGACTCCTAGCTCCAGAGAGAGAGACTTTTCCTGCCTTGTAGAGCGTGTTGGTAAGAGAAGTATGACTCAAAGGTTGGTCAGCTAGGACCTTTTGGAGATGACCTAGTTCGGAAATTGTTTTGGTTTCTTTTGGATTTGTACAGACAGTAATCATGACAGAATTGTGTATCTATGGTTTCTAAGTTATGAAATGAGAAAGAATGTTTTGGTTTCAAAGTTTAGTGATTATTGTTATATTAATGCTTTCAGTTTGATTCCATGTGAATTTCAGTTGGGTTCGTTCGTAGTGCACCCTTATCGTGGGTTATGTATCGAAACGGCCCACGGGCATCCCGGTGTGTACCCTACAGCAAGGGGCGCTACACAGTTAGTATTTAGCCATGGTTTGCTGTTCATATTATCTTGTTATCAACTTCTTGCAACTTTATTCGAGTTGTAGCATCAATATTTTATATAACTAAAATTCGTTTCTTCTTGCATAAACTGACACATCTTGTTGGAGGGTGGGGGAGGGGTTGTTAATTATAATTGGATAAAACATCTATATTGGGGTTCTATAATGTGTGATAATTGAGGTTTTAATGGTTTGAGTCCACAATTAGCTGCCAATTTTTACGTGGCTCTTTGTATGTTGCAGATGGTAGTTTATGGATATATATTCTGGGTCTAAAAATTTCCCCTTATAATGACATCTCAAATTGTCAAAAAAAGTGTTTCTCTGTTTAGCCAAAATGAAGCAAATTTTGATACATTACATTACAATAATTAGGTTTCTCAGTCACCTCTCACTTAGCGTTATTTGATGGTTCTCATTTTTCTAATTTTCTCTTCACGATGCAGCATCTAGAGCTTGTTATTAATGGCAGATCTCAAAGAATGTCTATTGCCTCCAAAACCTGCTTTAGCAATGAACCTTAGAGAAGCATCTTCTCGGCCATCTGCCTCTGGACACCAACCTTTTCAAGGTGTGGATGTTTTGGGTCTGAAAAAGCATGGCCAGGGTCTTCAGTCTTGGATTCGTGTTGATGTATCTGGAAACTCCCAGATTATTGAGGTTGACAAGTTCATTATAATGTGTCATTGTGGTCTACCTGCTTGTGATCTATGCTTGCTTGATCCTTTGTTTGTTTACCCCTCAACAATTCTTGGTAGAGAGAAGGCTATTATAGTAAACTTAGAGAAAATTTGGTGTATAACAATAGCTGATCAGGTTCTGCTGCTCAATTACCTTGATCGCTATGTGTTGTAGTATGTTGTAGAGCTACAAAGAAGACTAGCAAGCTTCAGAACAAAATTGTTGATTAAGGGTTGAACAGTATAAATTTAAATGAAATAAAAAAATTTTCTTAAATTCCACTTAGCCTGAACAATAACTTATATGTTCTTAACTTCTGATGGCAAAAGACTGACTACCTTGCATATAATGACGCATATAAAATACGCCCTAATTTTTGTCAAAAAAAAGCCTTAAATTGAGCAAATTTATAAAATTTTAGACGTTTTATAAGTTATAAGCTTAATTCTCAAACTGATCAAACAAAAAATGGTTAAACTCCGAATTGAGCTTTTAGCTTTTATTTCTGCGTAATAAACATATATTGAAAAGAGACTGCGTAATAAACATATATTGAAAAGAGATGCAATTTTATAATAGGGGCAATTACGTAAATTTTAAATGTTTCCTTAGCCCTGAAATATCCACGCTTTCCATCGCAAATTGGAAGGTATTATCGCATTTGGGGAAAAAATAGGAAAAAAGAATATAATTAGGCTTTTCACACCTGCTGTTGACAATGGCGAATGTCTCTTACCTTCACCGTCACCTTAGCCAACGCGACGTCGTCGTCGAATCCGATCACCACGGCCACCGCCACCTAGAGCCTTACTTTCCTAAAATATCTGCTTCTTCGTCCTCCTCCGCGATCAACGCTCGCTCACCGACGGCCTCTCTCTCCTGTCATCGACAATCCCAACCCTCGAATTTCAACTTTGGGCTAATCGACGACGACGAAGACCCTGTTTCGGATCCAGACTCCGTGGTTCTTAATGAACCGGATCTTCTCGAACGTGAGAACCGGGTCTGTTTCGTGATGGATCTGTTTCAACAGCGTGTTGAGCAATCTCATGTGGCTGGTTCCGATTCGATGCACGAATTTGGTTCTCATTTTGGCTCCGATTCGACGAACGAATTGGGTTTTGGTGTGATTGAGGATAGTTGTGAACCGGGAATGGATGATTTGGAGCTCGACATGGAGTTAGGGTTTGGTTTAGATTGTCAGGAGAACTGTGGGTTCCAAAGTATAGAGCATGAAATTAACGATGATGATTACGGCGATGATGATTTTTTTGTTGAGAGAAGGGTTGCTGCTTTTGAATCTTGTGAGGCCGAGTCTACTGTTAGCGTTCGTGCGAGTGGGGTTGGGGTTGCTGGATTTGAGTCCAATTCTGATTCGGAGCAGAATGAAAATTCTTTGAGTATGGACTTTCATTCAGGGGATGAGTATGGGTTGGATCATTTCAATGTCGCAGATGGTAATTATCATAATGATGATAACGATAATGATGAAGATGATGATGATGTGAGTGTTACTATTCCTTTTCGCTGGGATTCACTTCAATTGGATGACCGACGGGAAAACAATGAGGATTTTGAGTGGGAGGAAGTTGATGGTCGTGTTGATGAGAGAGAGGTGCTAAGCGTGTTTGTTGATGATGAGGAAGCATCAGTATCATTCTCCATTTCACCTATTATTTCTCCTGAGGATTTGGTGAGTGTAGAGAGGAGTGGAGGATTAGGCAACTTGGAGTGGCAGGTTTTGTTGAACACAAACAATCTGGAGTCGAATGCAGATGAGGAGCTGGACCAAAATGTTGAGCCTTATTTTGGTGATCATGATGACTATATTTACACTGCAGAATACGAGATGCTGTTTGGACAGTTTGCAGAGAATGAAATCGCATTGATGGGAAGACCTCCGGCTGCAAAATCTGTTGTTGAAACACTTCTGTCGGTGGTTTTGACAAAGGAGGATGTAGATAGTAATAATGCTCTATGTGCTGTTTGTAAGGATGATATTAACATTGGAGAAAGTGCAAAGCAGTTGCCATGCTCACATCGGTATCATGGGGAGTGCATTGTGCCATGGCTGGGAATCAGGAATACTTGCCCTGTTTGTCGCTATGAGTTGCCCACAGATGATGCCGATTATGAAAGGAGAAAAGCAGCACAAAGACCTGCAACTAGTGGTGATTGACTTGACAGTAGCTCTTTTGTTAAGGTTGATTTTTTGAAGTTTGTCCAAGCATTAGGTTCTTAAAAATGTAGATATTATTGTTGGATGAGTTGGTTTCTTTGTGTCAAGATAATAGGGTGCTTATTAATTTTCCTCCCTTAAATGACATACTGCCACTGCATTGTATGCTTGAGAATGATTTTTTTTCCTGAATAATATTTGATGATTTGCATTGTTTTCTATATAGTTTCTGCTGTAATCTTAACTGTCATAATGTTTGTAGTATTAGTCCCTGTTGTTGTTGTTGGCGAGCATGTTGTTGCAAGACCAGAGAAGATATGATACTTGAATGACTTTATTTTCTCTAATATCTAGAATTACATTCAGGACTGCCATTTGAGTTTGCCTTGCAATTATTGAATCTGTCTCATAGTCTAATATGCAATGTGCCAAAACAATATAGGGCTTCGGACGACTTGACCATTTTTTATCCAGCTGAGCTACAACTTAAAGTCAGTTGTATGAACTTAGATTTTTCATTATAGTTACTAACATTCCGGACAAAAGTAACCAGGTTTATAGAGATGGGGTTGGGGGTGGACCGTGTGGTGGCTGATGAAGTTTCACATCTGAATCCTTGTGACATTTACACCTAGTGGGAAGGAAGAATGCATAATTTCGGCCTCTACTTTTCTCTCATTCAGATCATTTCTCTGCGATAATTCCTGGCTGTGGGACACCATGGTTTACAGGCTCTTTGAGTTGCTTTCAAAATCAGGCTTTTAGTCTTATGAGGGAGGGCATACTCGACATAATGTGAATAGTCTCTCAAGTAATGATCTCTTCTTATTTTTTATAATAAAGGCATTTTTGTCATGTGCGTCAAAAGGAAAGGTATGAGATGCAACTGCTGCAGGTCGGCATCCAACCGGAACCTATGGTATATATGCTGTGCTTTGGATGAAATAAGGTTGAGTGTTAGTTTTCAGTTTTAGAGGTGAAAAAGAATTCAGTACAACTAATTAAAAACATAATTACTGCATACCAATTGAAGCATAATTATATGGGTCGATTACTGTATACCAATTGAAGCATAATGATCATACGTTTGGAATGAGTTGTATCTCCCGTAATAGGTCTCATTCTTCTACCTTTTCTTAGGAATGGAGGATCATTTGTAGTTATTACCTTGACATTAAAGAAGAGTTTGACCTAATGCGTTATTTCTAAAATAATTTTATTTGTAAATACTACATAATTGCTTCTATCACCTATTTTCTTCCTTATGAGTTATAGTTTTAATAAGAATGCTAGTTTTTATTGTTCATATGATATGATATGAACATACCACACCAATTTGCTGAATATGGATGATGAGATTATGTTGAAGCAAAGCCAATTCAAATAGAATTATTGGAAGGTTCCATTGGGGTGCATCTAGTAGGAATTGAACCTACAAATTCGCCAATTATGAATAGGGTGCTTTAACTGTTCAGCTATAGATGCTTAACAGGGATCCTTGTATACAACCACCTATTCTCAAGTTTATTAATCAATATCTCTATCCAATTAAAATTCTTAAGCATGCATTATCTTTTGTAAATTTTTATAAAAAGATCGACCCTAACATTAGAAGATCTTATATCATATTATCTCTAATATTCAATAACATTCCAAATATTTAAGTCATGGTCAACTGACATATAGGTTCTCTCAAATCGTAAATTAATATCATATCTAATCACTAACATAAAATTTATAAATTAAGAATATTAAAAGATACTTCAACATACATTTTACTTCATCAATAATAATGAATCAATCCTTACAAGGATAACACTAAGGTTCGCCTTTCTAAAAATATAAAATAATCATCCATAAATCATGTTTTCACTAATAAATAAAAGATATAAAAGTAAAAATAATTCTACATGAAATCTTCTTATTCCAATCAATTTAAATCCTAAAATGTGCATCTAGGGGTTTATCTTGATAACAAAATTTTGAACTTATAGAAACAAGTTCATGTTTAGTCACGTGACAAATTCTTAACAAAACAAAATAAATCAATAACATACATAGTAGAATATGGGTATAAATTTGAGCCATATTATGAGTTGACCTCTAAAATCATTCCAAATGCTCCAATATGACTCAAATATGGACATTCATTTATTTTTCATTGAGGAATTAAACGGATACTTAAAAACACAATAAAATCCATATTGAGTACCAAACCTAAAAAAATAGGGGTTCAAATGAAAATTATCTAAAAATTATGATAAAAATGTAATCTAATTATCATTTATCAAATTCTCCCACACTTAAGCATTTATGTGTCCTTAAATAAATCAATTTTGTCACTCTTAACTTAAATAGGTGGCAACTCTAGGAATGAATTTAACAAATCAATTAGATCAATTAAGAATCTTAGTTATTCATTCATTGGAAAAATCATCAATTGACTAGGTATTTAGCTATTTGTATCAAGTAATAAATTAATTTAAGTAACTCCACAATCCTTTAAACTTCAACTCATTCCATAAAATTCAACTTAATATATAAAGTGAACATACATGATAAAGATAAACAAAATTTCAAATATTTTCATAACCTTTTTTCAAAGAAAAACAAAACACTAATTTTAAAATAACATATAAGCATTAAAAGGCTTATTTGAACAGTCATCTAACCTTTTGATATGAAAGTAAACACTTTATCATGAATACTCCTAATATTAAATTAGGCAGGTATTCCAAATAACTACAGACACTACTCTTTCACTTCAGTTTTTTTACTTAATTTAAAGTTAGTAATGTACTTATTTAATGCTCACTTATTTACATATTTTTTTCAATGAGATGATTAAAATTCTTAAAAAGAATTGACTTCTAACTTAATTGTATGTCCAAAATATATAGAAAGTATCAAAGTGAAAATCCAATATCCATTTTCAAAATTAATGAAGCAAATTAAAGTGAACTTGATTATCAATACTCTTGACTATTTATCTAAGCAAATCAAATCACTTTTAACAACTAAACTTATAATGAATCATGTTTATCAATATTATTTAAAAGTTAAAAATATTTCTAAAACTATACCTTATTAAAGCTAATTATAACAAAAGTACTAAGTATAAGTGGATTACTCCCTCTCTTACACTTAAGTTACACATCATCCTTGAAGTACACTACATAGAAAAACAATAAAAACTAGAAAATATGGGGTACTTTTTTGTATTATAAAAGAATGCCAACCTTATCCAACGCTATCAATAATCCTTAATATTTAATATGTCATTAGTACTCCTTAGCTATTGGCTTTCTCACTGAAGACTTATAAGGATGTTATATAACACATGAAAAAACAAAGATTTGTGTTGGATACTCATTGCCTATATATTCTGTAAAACTCAGCTAAATCTCATCTTAAGTAAGATATTCTCCATCTAATAATGAAAGAACAAAAAAATGTGCTTGAGTATATTACTTAAAAACTAATTTTGACTTAAAACACATGCAACCGAACTAACATCAAGTAAAAAATTATAATACTAATACTAAAGATCCTAAAATCTGTTAAATTGAAACTAAACATGTAAATCATTAGTTTGCCTCCCAATAATCACTTTTTTATAAATCTTTTAACTAGAATTCTTGTTCAAGCTCTTCACTTTGGTGTCTCCTTAAATGAAGGCTTGATTATATTCTTCTTTGGTCTCTTAATCTCCTCAAAGATTCCTCTTTATAATCATAGGCTTATTAGCTTCCAAATATGGCATATGCTCTATTAGAATAAGGTTATCTATGTTACCTTCTTCTCCTTTCATGATACAAGTTTCCAATGGATATGTTGTGATTTTTTTCCTAAATAACATGTGAAACTTTAGTATCAATCACATCTATAGAAAAATAAATATCATATTTGACAAGTGGATGCCTAAAGGTTTTTGGATATCTTAAAAACTACTTCCTCTTCCTCTACCTTTAGGATTAATTTCCCATCATATACATTAATCATAAATTTAGAAGTAAGTAAGGAAGGTTGTCATAAGATCAAGGAAACCTCTATTTTATCCTCCACATCCAAGTCACAAAATCGGTAGGAAAGATGAATTCGCAAACCTTAACTAAAGTATGTTTTATAATGGACTTAGGATAATTAATTGACCTATCTACTAATTGAATGCTCATCCTGGTTGGTTTAGGTCCATCGAATCCTAATCTTTGAAACATGTCAATGGCATCAAAGTAACACTATATCCTATATTCTCTAATGTTCTTTCAATTAAAAAGCTATCAATATTTTAAGGAATAGTAAAACTCTATGAATCTTTGATTTTCTAGGCTAGCTTATTTTATAGTATTGCAGTGTACTCACTCAAAGGAACTATTCAGAACTCCATGAGTCTCTTCTTATTAAAAGGAGATCCTTTAAATACTTAGTATATTCTGGCATTTGTGAAGAAAGCTTCAACAATAGGAATGTTGAGATGTAATTATTTAAAAAGCTTTAAAAAATTACAAAATTTATCTTCCTTTCTAAAGCTTGCTCAGGTGCAAAATTTCCGATTGATAACACTTTCTTATTTAGGTCCTCTGGTTTCTCTCTCTTCTTTTGCTCATCCTTCTTTTTTTTTTGGTAAAATAACCTTTTTCTTTTATTTTTGTTTTCTCTTCAACTTTCAATTCCTTTCAACTCCTTAAATTCATTGCATTCACTTACTATCTTAGGTTTGGCTCAGTATTGCTAGGCAAGGTACCATGTTATCCTTAAAAAATAAGCTTATTAAATTGGTTAATCTTATTTTCCAAGTTATGGATGGATACTTCTTAATTTTAAAGAGATGCTTTAATACTTTGAAAATAAGTTTTATATACAGTGATGAATTTTGTCACAAGCTATTCAAGATTTTGCTTCTTTTATTTTTAATGTTGTTGCTAAAATCTAGACTAAAGACCTTATCTTTATCGTCCTTAATTATTTCACAAAAAGTTAGGATGGAGTAGGGTGGATTCTCCACCCTGAATTATAGGTTTTATTATAGGGATTACTTTGAGACTAATTCCCTATAAAATAACTTGCTTAATTAACTGTCCTATACTGTAAGTGTCCTAACATTCATGACTGAGGTGTCATCCACCATGAATTTCATAACTCGTCACTTATTTTAGTTGAGTTGACAATCCTATTTTGTCAATCTTTTTTCTTAATGCTTCCAACTTCACCTCTAATATTGTCACCAAATCTATATTATAGATGTCACCTAATTTTGGTTTCAATCTCAGATTCTCCTATTGATAATTGTTCATGGCAATATTTTGAACAATATTTTGAGTACACTTTCACAATTCCTCAAGAGTTTTAGAGCTAGTAATCCTACTTGAAGATGCATCAATCAACTGCTTGGATGGATGACCTAACCCATTATCAAATGCTTGTATTTACAATCTTAAATTGAGTCCATAATGTTGATGCTTTGTCAATTGTTCTTCTCATCTCTCCCATATATCATACAATGTCTCACTTTACGATTGTTGAAAGGAGAAAATGTCATTTTTTATTCTTGCTATTTGTGTTAGAGGTAAATACGTGGCTAAAAACTTCTTAACAAGCTTATTCTAGGTAGTAATGGATCTAGGAAGTAAAGAATTCACCCACAATTTTACTTTGTCCCTTAATATAAAAAGGAATAATCTCAAAAGTATCATAAATCCCTAAAAAGTTGAAGATGTTTATATTCAGGTCCTCATTAGGCAAGTCATCAAACTACACATTACTAAACTAGTTGAATCATGTTAGGATTGATCTTAAAATTATTAGCCTCCTCTCTTAACATATTAATGCTGGACTCTATCTTAGCGAATGCCTATATAATTTAGTCCCTTATAATGCATTATCCTTCTTATTTTGTTATCGTGTCTAGTAAACGTAACCTTAAAACTAATAGTCGCCATTGAATTCTCATATTTCTTTCCTTTAAATTAACAAAGAAGAATCCTTTCAATCTTCATCTCTAACTATCTCTAACTCAAGTAGTAGCTTTGAAATACTTCTAGCTATAAAAAGGCACCTAAATCTAGAAATTTAGCAACTAATATAAGATCAAAATAGAAAGTTATAGAATTAATAAGGAAAAAGAAAATTGATTAGATTAATAAAAATAAAGCGTTCCTAATAATCTAGTCCCTAACAACAATTCTAAAAACTTGATATGATGTGTGTATCTGATCAAAAAAATATTAAAAATAATTAGGAAAGCGAATCCATCATTTTATAGTATAGTCTAGTGAATATGAGTGTTGACCCATGAGTACTACAAGTACTAGTACTAAGCATCCCTTTATTATCTAATCTAATAAAATGAATGATTCAATTAAAAAAAGATTAACAAATCTAAAGTTACTAGTCTATGAAGTAATAGATAGGAATGAATCAATCAATTGATAATCAAGATCTAGATGAAGAATCCCCCGATAACCTTTTTATACCTAAATTTATTTTGATTCAATTGTTAACCTTAATTTCTTGGAAAGGTAGAAATTCGAAAGTTAAAACTATATTTTTTCTTAAGAAATATAGCGTTTATCCTTAAAATTGATTTTGATGGATTTAACTCTAACCTAAAAGAGTTATATTGTCTTATCTCTAGGATTCTCTAAAACTCTTATTATTCTGTACATAATCTATTCATATACATGATCTTAATTCCTATAAATGAAATTTGAAATTGAATTAGTAAAACTAGAATATTTAAAGTCAACACGAGATATAACCATAAATAATTCATAAGAAAACTTGGGTGTGTTTCATTAAATCAAAGAATTAATCCAAGTACATAGTCATAAAGTTCATCCCATCTAAATATACTGTAATGTAGTTCATACTACAGTAAAGAAATCCATAATAATTAATAAAGAAAATAAGATAAAATAAGTCATTCTCATGGATCCTCAAAATCTTAAAATTATTTATTAAATTTGATGGAATCCCTTTTTTTCCTCTAAAGTTGCTCCTTTCTTGCCAAAAACACTCTAGTTTGACTCTTTATAACTATTCCACTGTCCTTTGTCCTTCTCTATCCTTTTAAATATAAAGCATTAGAATTGTCATAAAAATTACCACTAACAAAGAATACAGGTCTATATTACACCTATGTAAGCTTAATAACTCAATATTTAAATCCTAAATCACAGTTTTGAGTTTTTATCTTCAAAACATATTTAAAGGCATAAACATAGGTCCGTGTTTGTGTATATATGGAAAATTCAAAAAAAAAAAAATTGAATGAACTAGTAACCAATGTAGGTAGAATATGGGTTGTAATTTTGATCCATAGTCTGAGTTCTAGCTCTATAATCATGCCAAAATCACTCTATCTTAACTCAAATATATCCTAGTTTATTCCTTTTTCATTAACAAATTAAAACAATACTTGAAAACACATTATTAACCATATTGAGTTCCAAATCTTATAAAAACCATACAAAGTTCAAGCAAAACATTCTGAAAATCATAATAAGACTATAGTCTAAGTAGCACTTATCAATCATTCATGCTTGCATTTTTATTGAATTCAATGGTATACAAGATCTTTGAAACTATTTCCTTAAAAGCATATATAACTTAAAGAAATTCCTCCATCCCTATAATCAATATACCTTCTTATCTTATGTTCTATACTTATTATTTCTAAGGTATTCCAATCCACTATCCTACTATCTCTAAAAAGTTAGAATTTAAGATAGCCTCACCTTAGATACATTAAATACGATAAATGTTGAAACAGTTTTTTGGTGGTATATCATCGTTTTCTTGAACCTTCTCATGTGATGGCCTCCCATTTCCACTAATTCATCATATGGCCATAGTATTCTTTGAATGATTTGCATATATATAAGGTTATTTTATTTTCTAAGATTGAGTTGGCTGATTTTGAGGGTTAATTTTGGGTGTTGGGTGTGTGAGAATTTGACAGAAATTGAAGAAAATGGTGTTAGAAACTAAATATTTAAGCGAAAAAGCCAGTTACTTGTGAAAGTAGCTATTTAAATTCTATGCCACTTGATTTGTAGCATGACCGTAAGGCATATTATAGTCTATTCCAGAAATAAATGAGTATGAAAATGGTTTAAGGCAAATGTGTCTCCCGATTCTTAGATCCTTATAGACTAATTTATGTTTAAACACGACCTAGGACGTGAATATGTCCCCAAGCCATAGATCCTATGGAAAGATTTTTATTAAAATATTCTTATGTCTTAGATTGTAGATCCTACTATCTTACCTGACTTGATTTAGGACACAGACATGTCCCAAGCTGTGGATCAACTTGTTTTACCATATATATAGGCACAATATAGGATATGACTATTTTTTAAGTCATGTTCAACATTTAAGTTTAATGTTTACCTAATTTTTAAGTTTCCTGGTGACTTGTCCTTGGAGTCTTTCCACTCTAATTATCTTTAAGTTTCCTTTTTAGGCTCATATGTGTCTTGCCTTACATTTTTAACTTCAAGAACATAAGAATGATAAATATTAAATGAAAAATAGAAAAATAACATTAAAAATAAATAAACATGTTAACTAAGTAAATATCAAAATTATTCTTCAAAAATGTCAAATCTCTAAATGAAATTTAAAAGTTCTTAAAATTTTTGGTCAGATTGTTTCCTTACAAACATTTCTTTTGATGTTTTTTAGCTGGAATACTTTCAGCAACTTAGTTAGAGGTCATCAGAGAATAAAATCTCTTTTCCTTATTCAATCTACCTCTTTAATTGCCTTTTTAATCTTTGATCATCTTACCATGAAGGTTCCTTTATCAGATATGATATCTCAGTTGGCCTATAAGGGAATGCCTTTGTAATAATAAATGGACTAAACAATCATGATTTAAACTTACTTGAAAATAATTAATGGTGAGAATTATATAAAAGAACTTGATCACCCTTTGCAAACTCCTTAATCAAGAGGTATTAATTATGCCATCCTATGCGAACATTTATAAATCTTTAAGTTCATTATACTAGAGCATTTTCTTAAACAAGCATTTTTTTAAAATTAAAACTTAGAAATTTAGTGGCCTAATATACTTTAGAGCTCTAGCTCAATAAGTAGATGACTTATATTCCTAAAAACTAACTTATATTGTATTTTTTCAATAGGAGTTCTATATCTAGTTCTATATGCCCAAAGTGCATCACCTAACTTTAGTGACCAATCCTTTCCTATAATTTTTTTGTCATATTTTCTATCATTCTCTTTAGCTCCCTATTAAACATTTCCACTTAGCTACTAGTTTAAGCATGAAAAAGAGTTACAGTTTTGTATATGACACCATATTTGTGCAGTTACATATCAAATTGAACAAATCAAAAGTATGTTCTATATCACTGATTATAACTTTTGGTGTGCCAAATCTTGTAATATCTTCTTAAGAAATTTTTGAATAACTATAGAATCATTGATTGTTAAAGCCAAGCATTATATCCATTTATTTGCATAATCTATTATGACTAGAATTTATTTATCTTTTAGAAAACTTAGGATTGAACCTATGAAATCACTCTCCTACTCTTCAAATAATATATAAACTATAATGTTAGAAAGAGACATTCTATGTCTCCACAAGATAATATATGCTCCTTTAAATCCATTGCAGTTTCACATATATATGAGCATCCTTAAACACACATACCTAATAAAAACCTAATTGCAAATCTCCTTTCCATAGTTATGGTGGCCTTAAAATTGCCTTTTTACTTCCTTTGAATGATAATATTGCATTATAGACTCCATCTTTCTTCTTTCAGTATTCATATTTTTATTATTTAATTTGAAAATTTCCAAATAGAAATCAATCTTCCTATATGTAATATTTGAAATTAAAAAACGAATTTGTTCTTCTACTGATATGAAATATCTTTAGGGAGAATACCAGTTGCTAAATAGTCAGCAAAATATGCAAACCAAGAAATAGGACCCAATACCTATGTGAAGTACAATTGCTTGTTAAAAAAGTTATCTTATATGTCTTCTTCATTTAAGTCCTCTATATTTGGACTTTCTAAACACCATAAATGGTCTATTTTTAAGTTATTTACTCCTTTTTGTTCCTAATATCCAAATTGAGTTCATATAGTAACATAATTTATCCAATCAGCTTTGGTTTAACATTAGTTTTATAAAGAAGGTACCTTAATTCTTAATGATTTGAGTAAATAATGACATAGAAAATATAAGATATGATATAAATTTATTGAATGCAAATACTATAACTATTAATTTCTTCTTATTGGTAGTGTAAATTTAATGAGCATTAGTTAGAGTTTTTGCTAGCATAGTATATCAGTTAAAAATGCTTATCTTTCATTGTTTAAGCACTTCTCCCACATCATAGTTATTTACACCACTCATAAGCTTAAAAGAAAGACTCCATTATAGTGCTATCATAATGGGGGCATCAATTAACTTTTGTTTCAAGATTGAGAAAACCTTGAAACATGTTGGAGGACAATTAGAAGGTGCATCCTTATGAAATAATTTGGTCAAGGGTTAAACAACTTCAGATAAATTCTTCATGAATCGTCTATAAAATCTAACATATCCTAAAAGGTTTCTAATTGACTTGACCAATATAGACTGTGGAAGCTTCTCGATTGCTTTAACTTTTGCTTTATCATCTCAATTCCTTTATTTATAATTTTGTTTCCTAATACTAAACCCTCTTACAGTATTGATAGAAGATTAATTGACTATATCTATATACCTATATTTAATGTGTTTTTCATGTTATTTAATTGCTTTTATAGTATTTTTGGTACTTATTTAGCTTTAAGTGTGTTTCTAGGTGATAACTACCTTCATAAACTAAAAGGAGATGTATTTGGGTTAAATCGTGGCACGAAATGGAATAATTAGAGCAATTGTGGACTTACACTTGTAGACTTACACAACCATGTATAGTTATCGTGTAAGTCATTGTAAATGTGTGGAACTTCAACAACACAATTCCTGCCTGTATCGGGTTACATGCCCATGTGTGTTAACATTCTTGGTCATGTATATTGCCCATGTAAGTCTTTATGACCATATAAAGTCACAAATTAAGGTATTTTTGGAGATACATAGTTACCTACAGAGTCGTCTAAGTGATTGTATATATCCCGAAAACCCTACTTTTTACTATAAAAGGATATTATTTAAGGCTATAGGAAAGAATCAATTTTTAGTAGAAAAAAACACCATAGAAGAGGCAATTCTGAACAGAGAATAAAGAAAATATAAAGATTATGTCACAAGATCTGATAGAGAGCATCCTTCAATCCAGATTGCAAGAAAACTTCATTAAAGACAAAAAGGGAGATATAGAATATAAATTCTTTTATTTCTATTTGTTCTTTTGAAAATTTGTTATTGTATTTGTTTTCTATGATTAGGAACTAAATTGTTTAGTGCCTAAGTGTGATGGACCCCAAGTTTTGATGATAATATGTGATATAATCTTTTTTTCAATGCAATTTTAATGATTGATTTGTTGTGTTTCAATTATACATTATATTCTTGAACTAGTATATCCAAAATATTAGTCTAATGTTTGATTTCATATTATTAAGATTGAGAAATCCTTTTTCATGAATAGATCTACTATAATTGAAAGTGGTTGTATGCAAACTTAGAGACAAGTTGACATAAATCCTCTGTATTATGGTCAAGCTTAAAAGTGAAATTCACGAATCATTAATGCAATCTTAGGATTTTTAACTAGAAAGAGATTTTAGTTAATCAACTGAGGGTTAGTTGTTAATAGTCTTGAGAAAATATTAAAATAAGATGGGAATTTTCACAGTCCAATAATCAATAATTTAATTGCATGATAAAAAGTTAGTGTTTAAGATATCTTAGGGAGATTCATCTCCTAGGTACTACTTATTTAATATTGACTATTTGTAGTATGTTCTTTATCTGAGTTTTGTTTAATTCTTAATTAAATTCACAATCTAATTCAACAATTAGATAATAGAAAAAGGATTAATACTAGTACTTATAGTCCTTATAGGATCAACTCGTACTTGTCAGTGCTAGTTATGGTTATACTATGCACTTGCAGATAAAACTTATAAATTTTTATAAGTAAAATAATTCAATCAATTAATTTATAATAAGATTAGTGCTTTCACATCTTTCTAGTATCTTCTATAAATTATAGAGGCAATGATTGTAAGAGTCACCAAAGATTGAATAATCATCCATGAATGACTTTATTACCTCTTCAACCTTACCTTAAAAGTTGTCCATCATACACCTTTAAAATGTTATTGGTGTATTGCATAATCCAAATGACATTTTATAATAAGAAAATGTTCCATATGAGTATGTAATGGTCTTCTCTTAATCCTCATGTGCAATTGCAATTTTGATAATAACCTGAATATCCATACAAGAAATAATAATATATATTTCTTGAGAGTTGTTCTAATTTTTGGTCAATAAATGTAAAGGAAAATAGTCCTTATGTGTTGCTTCATTTAGTTTCCTAGAGTCAATGCATATTCTCCACCCAGTGATAGTCCTCATTAGCATTAACTCATTCTTCTCATTTAGAACAACCATCACCCTACCTTTCTTTGGTTCTATTTGTACATGGATTGTTCATGATCTATTAAATATAGGGTAGATTATACCTAAGTCAAGTAATTTAACTACCTATACTTTCATAAATTCTCTCATATTTGGATTTAATCTCCTATAGGGTTGCACCATAGGTTTGTGGCTTTATCCATCAAAATTTTATAGATCCAATATGAAATATCGATCCCTTTATGCCAATAATTTTTAATGTTAAAGCTTTCCTATGATCTCATAGCACTCGTAGAAACTTTTCCTTTTGTTCTGTAAGTATCCTAACTACAATTATGATTGATAAGTTTAAGTTTTCCTCTAGAATGTATATTAAAGGTGGTTTCTCTATAGATACTTTCATTTTCTACTAGTGTGAATTCATCTCATCCTTTTAGTCTTTCCTTATGAAAACGACTTCCTTTTGTTAAATAAAAAGTAATAGGCTACTTGCTCATACAACTCTCCATCTTACAAGTCAGGTTTTCTGTCTAATGATAAATACTCAAAGATGTCTTTTCGCATAGCTCCTACAAAGAAAATAATATTTTTGTGTCTAATAAATTAAAGGAACGACAATAATCATCACATACAATTGAGTGTTTTAATGCATTCAAAATTTTAAAAGTTACCGTTTCCTCTCTAATTATAAGTGTTATTTTCCTTCATAGATATTCATTATAGTTTTTTGTATAAAAAGGAATGACCTACCTTGGATTAAAGGTAGTTCAATATCTTTTTGCATATTTAAAATAACAAAAGTAATTGAAAATTGAATTTATTAACCATAGCCATCATATATTCAATTATGTCTCTAAGATACTTAATAGATCTATCAACCAGTTATGAACTAATCCCATAATGTTTAGTTTTATACAGCCCTCAATTCTTAGAAATAGAATAAAGTATCAAATTATTACTAGCACTTAAATCTGCCAATGCCTTGTCAATAGATAAATTACTGATGACATAAGAGATAGTAAAAATCTATAGACCTTTTAACTTAATTCTTCATTTAATGTAATGGTTGATAGCTTCTCCAAATTCTTTTTTTCTTATAATTTCCTTAAGAAAATTGGCATATTAAGGCATTTACGAAATAACTACAATAAAAGGAATGTTAATATTAAATTACTTAAATTTTCAAGGAACTATCAAAATTCTCATCCTTTTTTTGTCTTAGACTTATTGGATAAGGAATTCTTAATCTATATTTCTTTATAAGTTAAATTACTTTTTGGAATGGCAATAGGCAAGATTTTTATTACCCTCTTTTGGGCTTGGCCTAAAGCTTGGTCGAGCATAGAATACATGTTCAGAACCTTGCTTAAGCAAACCTTCCAAAAAGAATGTCACTTTTTTGTAACTAACCAAAATAACATTGTCTTAGTATTAAGTTTTTAAACTTATAAACAAAAATGATATTGTTTTTAGGAAGGAGTTTAGGTCGTAAAGCCAACCACTCAGGTCTAAGTATAAATTAAAATTCGTTCAACTCAAGCTTAACCTTTTGACTTTATTTGAATTGATCTAAGTTGGCCTAGAGTTGTTATCACTAATTACTTTGATATCCTCTTCCTATTCACTTCCTGACTTAGAGACCTTTTTATTGTCCTCCCCTCTTTTCATTATTCAATTCATTTTCACTTTTTAGAGTAATTGCTTGAGCATATTCCTTACAGTTAAACACAATATTACTAGGTGTTATTCCTTGAACCCTTTTACTAACAACTTTCGTTAATTCAACATTTATCATTAAGACATTATAATTTTACAACCAAAAAGAGATTCCTAGCATAAAATCTCCCAATATCCATTTTTAATGTTGCAATTTTTCTTTTTCATGTAGTTATGAAACACTAATCAAGGTGGTCTTTAAGTTGGTTGCTTAAAGAGAAACTTTGATATTTCTCCATATTGAGTTGTACATCATCCTATAAGGATCGTTTTACCTATATATATCTCTCATATAATAAACTTGTGCTACTTGTTCCATCATAATATTTCTAGCATGACATTATATTCCTTGGTTTTCTCCTCTATATAATTTGAAATTTATAATATAGGTTATCTTGCATGGAAAGCTCAGGTTATCAAGTTTATTTGCTATTTTTAAGAAGTTAATTAATTTCATTCATATAAAGGAAAAGCTTCTCAGAAAAGTATGCAAAAACAAGTACGGCAACAATGTAACTCTAGCTGGTAAAGGACCTTTAAACTAAGAAAGGAAGCCTACATAAGTTCCAACTATTACAGAGACTAGGGGAAATATGTTTTGAAGATTCCAAGTAATAGTAGTAGTTATAATTCTTAGTATTCTATTATGTAAATTTGTTTCAACATTTAGCATGAAGATTCTTTTGCTCCTTTTATGACATATTTTGTACATTAATGCACTAAATTCCATTATTATTATTTTTAAATCCACTTAGCTATCAAAATGAACACTGGAAGCTTAAGGTGTAACTACTTTCCATTCTAAATTACTGTATTGCAGCTTGAAAAGTCTCAAAAAAAGTTCCATAGTTTAGCATAATACATGTAACTAAAGAAAATGTGATCCACGTCAAGAGCCTCAACATATAAACGGCATGACATATTAGTGATCCCTATTAGAGTTTCATACAATATTTAGTGATGAACATTGTAGATCTATACTCAATCTATAGAATCCTATCTTTCAAGGAAGAACTATTAAGATGGTAGTTTGTCTAAGATTTCCTTATAATCCCTTGAGGAATGAAATGGACAAAATCATTTGTTATCCTTGATGAAGGCCTAAAATTTTGCTTTAGTTAGTATAATTGACTTTAACGCTTAAAGGCACCCAATTTGTAAAAGGGTCCTAAGTTATAAAGGAAGTTTTGCTACATCTCTAATTCTAGGTTTGGAGAACATCTAAAATATATTCCTCATTAGCTATCTCAAGGTCTAAGAGAGACCAGGGTTTAATTTGAAGGATTAAATACTTTCACCTTTTAAAAAGTAAAGATGGATTAACTTCACCTGGAGGATCAAATACTTTCAACTTCCTATTTGTGCATATTTTCCAAAGCCTCTTTATCAACAGAACTTTAATCATCATATAGAATAAGGTAATTCTTAGCATTCCATACTTTTTTAGTTAGCAAACATTTGACCATTTAACCTTAGGAATCTTAGGTTTGTTATTTGATCCATTTTAGAGAAAATTTTTAAGTAGCTTACTGATTTCTTTCATCAGTCCTTTAAGTATAGCAAGGTAGGAGCACTAGTGAATGTATAAGCTACTTAATGTGGATATCACTAGCTATAGTCTTCCTCTATATGACAAGCATTTATTGCACTAGTTATTTAGTCTGTTATGTATGAAATCCAGGAGGGACAAACAACATAAGTAAGCTTCCTTATGATAATAAGGACTTTAAGATACTTAAAGAGAAGTTATTACTTCTTTAGTCCTTGGAAACAACTAGAAACCTTACATTAAGTTTGGCACCTACAGAAAGAGTAATGGAGCTTTTGTAAGTGTTAACAAAAGCTTAAAAGCTAGAGCTGAGATGCTTTTAAGTACCTCAAGGGAGTTATTGAGAAGATCAATTGAAATGGAGGTACCTCCATATAACAACATAAGATCATCTGAAAAAAAGGTTAGAAAATACTCAATTTGCTAAATCTCTAGTGAAGTTTAAAATCAAATTCCTTTACAATGTTAGGTTTAGTAAGCTTGGAAAAAATCTCCATGCAAATGACAAATAGATAAGTTGATAAAGGATCATCCAACTTAAGACCATAAGCAATTCTTAACAACTTAGTTGGCCACCTATTCAGTAAGATTGAATAAGAGGTTGAAGTAATGCAACTTTGAATCTAGGTGATGAATATAGAATGAGAACCTCGATTGAATAGTTGTACATTTATTTTAATTTTTATTGTTTTATAATGAAAACATATATCTTATGCAGAGTTAAGGATAAATTTCCAGTTTAATGAGTTAAAGGCTTTAATATTTAATCTTTAATACATAACTCTTAATATCAAATTTAGAACTTAAATAACTCTTAAACTAGTAAGATGTTGTCGCTAATATTTCTTCTTTAAGCAAAACTACTATGATAGAGTTTACAATATAAGTAACAACTTATTTAATATATTAGCAATTATTTTTGACGTGATTTTATAGATTATATTGCAGCAAGTAATTGCTCAATAGTTATTCAAGTTAAAAGGATTTTGTTCCTCTGGAACTAGATGTAGGAATGTCTTATTAGTCTTAGCAAGTAACCTACCAAACATGAAGAATTCCCCTACTAAATTGATCACCATCTCACGAGTTACATCTAAGGCATTATGAAAAAATATTAAATTAAAACCATCTAGACTAAAGGTTTTATTTAGTTGAAATGAAAGGTTTCCTTAATCTCTTCTACTATTACTTATTTAATAAGTTCTTCTGTGTAATTGCTTGGGAACGAAGGAACCAACAAAAGAGCCTCTGAGTTATTTAAGAAGAGGCAAAATATCATTGTAAGATCCTAGTAACTTCTTGTAATGTTCATGTGTAATCTCTTTGAGGCTTTTTTAGGAAGTAATGATTTTCACTTTTACGTTTTTAATTGAAGAAATCCTATTTTTATTTCTTCTAGCTTGAATAGATCTATAGAAGAACTTGAAGTTCCTATCACCTTTCTTCAACCACTTAATTCTATATTTTTGAAACATTTGTGAATTATAGGTTTCCAAAGTAATCATATACTTCCTTATCTCCATACTCTTTTGCTCTTTAAGTGTAGGATCTGCAAGATGTAAAGCAAGCTTCTCCTAACATCTATTGAGTGAAGCTAATACCTTATTTTTCCCCAATACATCAGGTTAGCTTATTCTTCTAAAGATTAATCAATTAAGCTTTTATAGCCTTTAGTTTTTGTAGATATTTGAAAGCTAGTAAACCACATATAACTATTGACTACCCCCTGATCTAGGGGGCTTCAATAGGGAGTTGCAAAATCTAAAAAGGGACTTCCTTTTTCCATCAATAGTCTCTGATTCAATTAAAATAGGTAAATGATCCAAGGTAAGATGATTACTAAAGTAAGCACAGCTGAGAGGAAAGTGAGTCATCTAAGCTGAGTTTACGATTTATCTATCCAGATCTTTTTTTAAAAGCTAGTTACTTGATTGCCTATTTTTCCAAGTGTAAAGGCTACCAATATAGTTCATATCAACAATCTCTAAGTCTCTTGCGAGAGAGGGCACTTCTTCATATTCCTTTTATATCCTTGTGCTTCCACTGGGGAAAGAAGACAATTAAAGTCCCTCACAAGGATCCACAGAGAAATAGAGTTTGCTCTTATGGATTCAGGTCATTCTAAAACTTCCTTCCATAAAATTCCAAGTTTAAGACGTAAAAGAATGTAATGAGCAATGGGGATTGAGTCTATGCCAGGAGAAATTCACAATGGATGCATTGATCTAAAAATTTCCAAATCCTCAATTAGAATATAACATGATCAAAATATATAATAATCTTCCATTAAAATGAGCATTATAATTGCTTATTATGGTCTAATCCTTATTAAAGAATTATAAACCTTTTTAAAATAGATGTTTCTTTATTTTATTTACACTAAACCCATAAAATTAGGAGTTTTAAGGAATAAGAAATCCTTAAGTGCTATTTGCTTATCTGGGCAAGTCAAGCCCTTAATATTCAAATAAAAAGGTTCATAAGGAAGGAAAAGACATTGGTTCTTTCTTCCTCGATCTCCTTCTAGTCCTTTATTTGCTAGCGCTAGGATCAAATGAATTATTAACATAGGCCTGACCTTACACAATACATTCTCAAAAGGAATAAGAAGACTATTTAATTGACCATACTTCTTATCATATTTCCCTGATTATTAGAGATATTATATATGCCAGATTTCAAGAGGTTACCTTCTATAGGAGTCAAGTTATTTTCACTTGGGGAATTATTTATATGCCTATTTGGTGGATCAAAAGAATCTTAATAATATTTAATAGTAGAAGGAGCAGCCATATTGGAAGCCTCCAGATTATGTAAAACTTCTTCGTTATGAAAAGTGAGCGAAATCTTTTCCTTCAGCCCAAAAATGGGCCTAATCTTTTAATTAGATTGTACTTCCTTATTCTTAATCCTCCATACCAATATCTAGTATTTCTTTATAGATTTTTGTAGGCTTGTAACCTTAATAGAGTCCTCAACCAAATGCTTATTTTTGTTCAACCCTATTATTTTGATAAAATTTGGAAGCTTTTTATCTAGGTCAATGTCCACATAATCACATGCATGATAAATCCTTTTTAGATTAGTTATGTTCTCATCAAGACTAAAGAGTCTTCTTAATGAAATAGAAATGTAATTGAGGCACTCATATGACCAATATTCTAAAGGAACTCTACGAAAATTTTTCTAAACTATTATGGATATCAACTTAGATCTATCCAAGTAATGCCAGGATACCAACTAGTGCCAAACAAAGGCCTTATCTAGATATGCCAAGAACCCAGTTCCAAAATCTATTATGCATTATCCTCTACCATAAAATTAAAGATGAATAATCACCTTCACCAACTAGTACATTGTCTAAGTCAAGCTTCCTCCAATTCGAGTATGCTTATTTATTACATAGTAAGGATGGGTAAATGCTTTTATAGGAAAAATCCTACAAAGTCTTATTGTTGTTTTTTTCATTACAAGCTGTAATACTTCCAATAGAGGGCTATTGAAACCTCAAGGTTTGAAGGCTTGACATACCTCAGCTTTCTAAAGGAATGAGAATCTCCCATTTCCTTATTCTAAGTAACTTTTTGATAAGAAGGCCTTTTTAGAGCAATCTTCTGTACAGGTATACTTGAGTTAGGAAGCGAAGGAAAGGAAAGGTTGAAATCTAGAATGGGCAGGGCAGAAGGTGTATGTAGAGTAGAGGTAGAGACAACATGAGGCACTTGATTTGTCATATTAATAATGGTAAAAAAATAATTAGGTAAGAGGGTATGAAAGAAGGAAACAACATGCTGGTTACTTTCAAATGTAAATGAAAGATTAAATGAATCGTGTTTAGAAAAGACAAGCCAAAAGGTTAGGAAGGTTAGTGAGAAGTGGGAGACTCTCTCTCTAACACATTTGTTCTTACCATTACCTCCATCTAAATTGCCAGAGTATTCATGACATATATATTATAAATTCCAATTGTCCTATACCTATCACTATAAATGTTCATCACCATATTTTTATATCAATTCTAAAATTACCTGTGAAGTTTTATTATTTATCATTATTCCTAACATAACTTTTATAATCTACCTTGTAGGAATGACTAAACCATTATAAAAAGTTTGGACTTACATCTATGGGGGAAGACTATAATATGGTCATTTCCTCAATAGATCATTGTATCTCTCCCAAGTTTCATACAAATTTTTATTATCAAATTTTGATTTGTTTTTCATTTTTTTACATATATAATTACGTAAAAGTAGTATACATAAGGCTAGCTATAAAAAAGAGTTAAAAACGGGCCAAACGGAGCGAAAAACGAAATCCCAGGATGCTGGAAATCGCCCTCCCCATCGGAGGGTGACACTGAATGCACCTGAAGCTGCTATAGGAGATGAGAACGCAAGTGCCAATCGCATGCCGCCAAGTGGCATCACACGCCGGCAGACACATGGGGCATGCCTTCCCACGGGATCGAACTACAGGCACATGCAACACATGAACCATCCGTACCACGTGTTGGCATGTGCAATGCGCTCGCCTTATAGTAGGTACGCTTCTGTGTGTGAGCAGTGCGTGACGTGCACGCGCCAGAAACATCTAGTGCACGTTGACGCACGCACATATAGTGCACACATCACCCCAAGGACGTGCACTAACGTGGATCGCCACGTCAATTGTATGGCCTCTGCTATAGTGATTTAAAAAAAAGGGAAAATTTTCAGAATTCTCGTAAAGGTACCCCAGGTCCTTTTGAGTCTGTTTCCGAGGTCGGCGAATTTTTTTTAAGTGTTTTTTCAATTTTTTGGATTTATTACGTTGGTAATTGGATTCTATAAAAGTTTTTAAATCCTTTTAAAATTATTTTTGAGTGTAGTTTCATACTCCGAATAGCACATGAGGGAAACACTTAAAGTTTTATGTCTTGTGCAGTAGGTTCAGTATTTGGAAAAGTATGATAGACACTCTCATTGAGATTTTTATTTTTCAGTCTCAAATAAAGTTTAAATGCAATGTTTTCAGTGTAGTATGTGATTGTTTGATTGTGAATCTAGTTTTTTTTTTCATTTATGACCGATTTTCACATACATTATGCCCATATGAATGTGAGGATGACAAAAAGATGTATCCCTTGTGTTTGTGGACTTTCTAGGGTACTAATGGGAATGTAGTCACCAAAGTGACCTTTCAAGTCAATATTTTGGATTGTTTTGCTCACATGTTTAGGGATGTCTCTGACCTTATGTTTGGTTATTCTATCCAAAGGTGTCGGCCTTACATAGAGTTTTGATATGTTCATAAAGGCATTTGATGAGGAAAGTCATTGCTTAAATGATTTATTCACCCAAAGATGGTAATATCATGAGAGTTTATGGTTTGTACTCTAATCGCCTTTATGCGGGGATCTAATTACATATATTATGTATTCAACCCAAAGGTGTTATATATACTGATTTTTACATAGTCTTTTCTATTTTTCAATCACCTTCTCAGTCAATAACAATGTCGTCACCATTGAAACCTTAAATGGTTTCAACTTCAAGAAGTAGAAGAAGGACGTAGAGTTTGCATTGGAGATGGTAGATGTCAGCATGGCCATGCACATAGAGAGGCCTCCCCCACTTACAGATCTCAGCACAGAAGTTGATAGAGCAACAATGGAAACTTGGGAAAGGTCAAATATGATATGCTATTTGACCATTAAGAGGTCGATACCTAATCATCTCTTGAATGGATTGGCAGACACGACCGTAGAGCAAAAGTTTATAAAGAGCATATCCCAGAGATATAAGGTCTTTTCTCATGCTAAGCAGAGCTCCATGATCAAAAAGTTATTCTCCATGAGGCATAATGGAGAGGGAGGCATTCGGGAGTATATCATTTGGATAGTGCATCAACAAAGCATGCTGAAGGCACTAGATATTGTTGGATCGCGTACAATCTGAGTATTCACAATACACTGCGAAAAAGACCATACAACAATATGAAGTATAATAAAAAATACTTAGGATGTATGAAAATAACTTTATGTCATGGGTGGGTTGATTCTTTTCAGATTCCAAGACACTGCAATGTGCGAATGCCCTCTACCGGTATCCACACTAATATGCACGATCCGGGCTGCAGCTGTGGTGTGCTGGCACGTCCTGAAACACTTTCCGAATGCCGCACGTTTTTCCTCTCAGATGGTGGCTAGGGTTTCGTGTGACAATAGTCTCTCTATCTAATGAGACCTAAGTTTCTCTATTTATAGAGAAACCCTAATCCCATTGAAGCCCAATAAGTTTCGACCCATTATATCTCATATAATAAAAGCCCGACAACTTAATTCAATCTAGCCCAATAAATATATCTACATATATTTATT
>JANITW010000007.1:26832947-26843096 GCA_027564335.1 Erythroxylum williamsii
GGAATACCTCATAATATATTATTAACAAGTCATAATGTTAATACATGAATCACAACTATCCATTGGCCTAGGGCACATTACTAACAGATATACCGATCACTAACCTGCTTATAATGCATCAGGAACTAAACACTCTTCCTTAGGAGTTTGAGATGTTGGCTACCTCTTACATCTCATAGGATGAGACCTGGGACATTAATGCTTTGATTTCTTGGTGTGTTACAGCAAAGGAGAGGATTAGGAGCTCTCCTCATATAGCTATGTATGCAATTGCGAAGGGCAAGGCAAAGGCTAAACCCAACAACTCATACCCTCTCCTCAGATTCAGAGTGGGAGTCTAGCATTGGAAAGGGCCCATATGACCTTAAGAGTATGAGATGCTTTTTCTGTAAGAAGAAGGGACACAAGAAGTCTGATTGTCAGAAATACAAGCTATGGAAGGTCAAACAATAACTATCAGGTAATTCCTCGACCTTTATGATTTATGAATCCAATACTGCTATAACGACATCAAGTTTTTGGTGGTTGGATAGTGGAGCTGCTAACCATGTTGCTTCCACAATGCAGAGGTTCAGATTTAGGAGAAGGTCAACTAAGGGAGAGAAGAAGCTGATGGTCGGCAATAATGAAGAGGTGGACGTTTTGTATGTAGGAGATGTAAGATTAAATCTCAATATAGGGTTTCTACTGATTTTACAAGACACATTTTATATACCATCTTTTAGATGAAATTTGATCTTTGTATCAGTTTTGAATAAAGAAGGTTTTTGTTCTGTATTTGATAATATAGCTGTAAATATTTATATCAATACAAGACATATCCGTACTGCCTTCTTATCCAATGGATTATATAAAATGTGCCTTACTCTTAATGAAATGTATGCCTCTTCTTATGTTGTTGAACTTGTTACTCGAAAGAGAACCTTCATAAAGGAAACATTGTATATATTGTGGCATAAGCGACTTGGCCACATTTCCAGGGAGAGGGTTAAGATATTGATAAAGGATAACATTATCCCAACTCTAGAGTTTAGTGATTTGGAAAATTGTACCGATTGTTGCAGGGGTAAGTTGACCAAGATAAAGAAAAAATGATCAACTCATACTTCTGGTTTATTGGACCTCATACATACAAACATTAATGATCCTTATATAGTCACGTTGTGCAATGCCAGATAATTTTTGACATTTATAGATGATTATTCCCACTATGGTTATGTATTCTTGCTTAAAAAGAAGTCTGAATTTCTTGATAAGTTCAAGATCTTTAAGACTGAAGTTGAGAACCAGTTGGGAAAATCAATAAAGATTTTTAGATCTGATAGAGGAGGGGAATACTATGGCAGTCATATGGTTGCAGGACAAGAAAAAGGTTCGTTTGTCAGTATTTGGAATCGGTTAGAATAATGACTCAGTTCACTATGCTAAGTAGTCCTGAGCAAAAGGATGTGGTCAAAAGGCATCATCGCACCTCAAAGGATATGATGAGGTCAATGCAGAGCAGGAATAACCTACCCAAATTCCTTGGGGGTGAAGCTATCAAGACAACATTATATATTTTGAACAGAGACCAAAGTAAGTCAATATCAAAGACACCTTTTGAACTTTGGGTTGGAAGGAGGCTAAGCCTTGCACATATTCGTGTGTGGGGTTGTCCTGCTGAGGTGAGGTTTTATAATCCTCATTAAAATAAATTGCAATCTTGTTCAACTCGTTGCTATTTAGCGAGTTATCCCGACCACTTTAAGGGCTACAGATTTTACTATAGAGAGGCAGGACCCAGAATAGTGGAATCACAGACGGCAAAGTTTCTAGAATACAATGTCTATGATGAAGGAGGATCCTCACATCCTCCAAAAGATAATAGGACAGATACTACAATTATTATGTATCTGCCTCTCACATAGTCAGTTTTGGTGGATGCAGGCCCAAGTAACATGCCTATGTAGTCACAGAAACCTATTCCTATTCAGGAAGAGGTTTCTGAGATACAAGAGCCTATGCAATTGTGCAAACCCACCAGAGAGAGGCGACCCGCTATCTCATTGGATTTCATAGTCTATTTAAGTAAACAAGACTATGATATAGGACATGTTGTAGATCTAGTGACTTTTGCAAAAGCCATTTATGGACCTTATGTAGATATGTGGTGGGAAGCAATGAAGGATGAGATGTAGTCTATGAGGTATAATAAAGTATGGGAGCTTGTTGATTTACCTCAAGATTGCGGGCCTTTCGGTTGCAAGTGGATATTTAAGACTAAAAAGGACACATAGGGTCAAGTTGAGCGATTTAAGGCATGTCTAGTTGCCAGAGGATTCAATCAGAGGGAAGGAGTTGACTTCAATGTTACCTTCTCTCTTGTATCCTCGAAGGATACATTTAGAGTGATTATGATAATAGTAGCTCATCATGATATGGAGCTACATCAGATGGACGTTAAAACTGCTTTCCTAAATTGTGACCTTTATGAGGACATCTATATGGAGTAGCCTGAAGGTTTTCAGGATCAAGATGCAACTAACAAAGTCTGTAAGTTGAATATATACGGCCTGAAACAAAGCTTCCAGATAATGGTATCTAAAGTTTGATGAGGTTCTGACCTCATTTGGCTTTGTGGACAATAAAGCTGAAAGATGGTTGTAGTATAAGGTTAGGAGGAGCAAAGTCATCTTCGTACTATTATATTCCAATGATATCTTGCTGGCGTCAAATGATTTGATCATGTTGCATAAAGTAAAGCAACTTTTGGCCAAACATTTTGACATAAAGGATTTAGGTGAAGTATCTTTCGTCCTTGGTATGCAGATTCACTGGGACATATCTCAACACTCCCTGAGCCTCTCACAAAGAGCATACATTGAGCGAGTGCTACAAAGGTTTAACATGGCTGATTGTAGACCTATTGTAAAGTAGCACATATCTCTCATGGAGAGAGATTATCTTTGACACAATATCCAAAGAATGAAGTTGAGAGAGAGGCTATGACGAATGTCCTGTACTCTAGTGTAGTTGGTAGCCTGATGTATGCCTAAATGTGCATTAAATCGGATATTGCATTTATTGTCAGACTGCTGGGTCAATATCTAGCAAACCCAGATATGACCCATTGGAATGCAGTCAAACGAGTGTTGAGAAATCTAAAAGGTACTAAGGATTAAATGTTGACATACAAGAAGGTCAATAATTTAAAACTCATAGGGTATACAAACTCCGATTTTGCTATGTGTCTGGATGATCGCAAATCCACATTAGGGCACATTTTTATGATGGCAGATTGTGCAATATCATGGAAGAGTGTAAAGCAAACACTGGTAACTTCTTCGACCATGCATGCATAGTTTGTTGCATGTTATGGAGCTACTATACAGGCAGTTTGGCTCAGAAACTTGATTTTTGAGTTGTCTGTGGTAGACTCGATAACTAGAGTCATTCGATTGTATTGTGATAATCTTGTTGTAGTGTTGTTCAATAACAACAACAAGAATATCACAGGATCTAAGCATTTGGTGGTCAAGTATTTGACCATAAAGGAGTTGATTCAGAAGGGCAACATTGCAATGGAGCACATTAAGACTGAGGAGATGTTAGCTGATCCTTTGACTAAAGGACTTCGCTCATTAGTGTTTGTTAGACATGTATCTAGTATGAACGTGTTAAAGTCCTTAGACAGCAGTAGTTAGAAATCACTGTATTTTCTCCTTAAAAGTTTGTATATTTTGATATATTATGACATTATGGTTATTTATTAATAAAGAAGATCATTTTCTTTTATCCTCACTAATAACTGCTTTTGTATATAGTTATAATACATACAGAAGCCTTAAGATTTGTGTTGATCTTAAGCATTTTAAAGGTCACTGGGCATATATAAAGATTGTCCTTGAGTCTATGTTATTAAACACATAAAGTTTATATGGATATCCTTAAAGTTTTATATGACACAGAGGGATATAAGGTTTTTAATTCCATAAAGGTTCTCTAATACAGTTTAGTATTCAGTTGGAGAACATAAAGGTTTTCTCTAATACATTTTAGCATTTGGTAAGAGAAAATAAGTTTTCTCTAATACTGTTTAGCATTCGAAGAGAGAAAATAATATTTCTCTAATGCAGTTTAACATATGTAATTTATCATAAAGTTAGAGTAATCAAAACCTACAAACGAAGATGATACAATTTAGATCATACAGGTATCAACTTAGTTTACCACACTCCATTTTCTCATTCATGTTAGTAAGGTATTAGATATTCATGATTATATTAAACCTATGTCACACATAACACATATGTTTGATATTTTTCAGTATCGAAAGCTTTATAGGATGGAATGTAGGACTTTCATTACCTTTGGATCAAATGTTTTTTACAATATGGTATTGACTTAATCGACTGTTTTGAACTTAACAAAAACTGCAATTAATAATTGTCCAAGGGGGAGATTGTAAGACATTTTTGTCCTTAGGGATAATTTTGTCTTTTTCCCATTAAGTGGATAACTATTAATTGTAATTTTGATTTTTCAATAAATTATCGGTTAAATTACGTAATTTGATTCAGATAAAACTAATAAAGTGACCCAATAAATGTTCTAGATTAATAGGTCGAAGTCCAGGTAAAAAATGGATCCCTTTTAGTGTGAATCTAATCTATATCAACCTTATGATTGGGAAGCTTGATGTGGAAGCTATATAAAGGTTAAAGTCTCCTACAGTTACTTATATCAATCGTAAGCATACGGTTCTCTGATCCATCAAGAAAGCTTGTGCCGGTGAACAAGCACAAGCTTTCTTAATTGTTCCGAGAAGATCAAAGCTCGTTTCGGCCTCAAAAACTACTTCAGAACTCATAATGGAACTGAAATTAGGTATTCCACATTTCTTTTATTTTTACCCTTTCATGTATGATCCTAGGTACGCAATATGATTTGTACTACTTATTATAAGGAATTCTTAGCACTCGCCTTTTTCTTGGATTAAACCAAATTTTCAAAGTAGACAGGAAGAGATAACGAAATAGAAAGAAAAAAAGAGTCTTTACTCTTTGAAAGTCATTGTTGTTATTCTTGTTATAGCGTTGTGGCCGCTGGGTACTGTGAGAGATTAAAACTAAATTAGGAATTTAGAATTAGCTAACAATTATTAGGGTCTTTGATACAGCTAATAATAATTAATAATATAATTATTATTAAAAATTATTTAAATAATAATAATAAAGTTTTAAAAATAACAATAATAAAGTTTTTCTCTTTCTTTTCATTTTCATTTTCATTTTTTTTCATTCATGTATGTTGATCATTTGAAAATACCATCTTTACTAATCAAAAGTAAAATTGTGTATTATTGGATATCGCCCATTTTCGTCTTAAATTTCTACTAGATGTTATTGTAAGTTTTTAAAATAAATTACTCAAGCTCTAATATATTAAAGTACTGTATAGATTTAGTGAAACTTACTTATTGGTTTAAAAAGTTTAAAAATATCATGTCTAAAGCGTCAAAAACTTAATAACATTTAATTAACAAAAACTTAATTGCATTTATTATACGATAAAATTATAATATTTTAAATACTTTATATTATTCTTAATTTTATATTTATATGATAAATAATCTTTTTTTAAATTAATTGTAATTATTATTTATATAGAATGTGTGAAAATAATACTGATAAAAATAAATAAATAAATATTATTTTAAATTTCTATTATTATAATTTCAAAAGACAAGTTGGTAAAATTGAAAATTATATAGTACAAAATATTAAAAGACTAATTTATAATTTTAAAAAAATTCAGACTATTTTATAAATTTAAAATTTACCTAAAATAACACCCGATATTAACCTTACCGATATAGTACTATACCTTTATCAAATCGTATACCAGTAAACCAATATTCTTAGTAGGAACTACCGTTTCATTATCCAGTGGGGCAGTCAGCTAGCTGTAAGAATATTTGGACATCATTAATCACTTAACTTGTAACATACACGCTCTTATATAAGAGAGCCCACGATTCTTACCATACCAAAGGCCAGGTTAAGTTTGTTTCTTTTATTGCTCAGCGTACTTACAGTACTGCATTTGGGTAACCATGTTTAACTTGAAGAGAGCAACTTTTGTTATTTACCATTTATTCTAAGGTAGCTGCTATCCTATTTACAACAGAAGTCTTAGGTTTCTGAGGTTGATGATGAACCAGTGCTGCTCAGCTCCTCAAATGCCTTGACGGGGTCTGCATATGACTCCATGCAAGGCAACCTATGGAAATGGCGAAGAAATGTTATATCTATCGTTCTGCATCATCATGAAAATGGTGATAATCTTGGTGCTTATTTTTCTTACCTGCTTGACATTATAGTCTCGTCATCTATAGTCGATTTTTCATCAAATATGTTACCTGGAAGAAGGAAACGGTAAACTTCAAATCTGGAAAACAAAAGAAATGAGACAGTAAAAGCATTATAACATCTGCAGTTTCAATCCATTGGCATGCCATGTACCAACATCAATAGAAAATGAGAAAGAACTTTGACCTTTCAAAACCTATTTTCAGTATCTATCTATTGTGATCTGTTTTACATACTGCAAAACAATCCACTGATAAATTGGGCAGCAATAGATATGTGCTATTCTAAAAAGCAGAAAATATCTCCACTTCAGTTTAATAAATCAAATTCCCAAGAGTTTAACTACTTAGACTACTATAGGAAAATGTTGCAGGATGCAGTAGACCCAGCCAGTAGTCAGTATTCAAATATTAAGATCAGAAGTTAACAGAAGGTACACTTTTTACCTCCATAAATATTCTTCTTTGAGAAATACTTCTTCATCAAACGGCGGGTGTAGTCAGCTTCATATCTTCTGAACTTTTCTATGTATTCTTCACTGTCTAGAAACCTGAACATATTTAATTTATTGTTATAAGGGCATTTAGACGTTAGGTTAAAGTACTGCTAATGTAATTACATGTGTCTGTCAAACTTATGTTAAAGCAAACACTTTAAATGCAACAGTAAAGTGTGAACAAGTCTGTTACCGGTTAACAAGTAAAGAACACCATATGGAGGGAACAAAAAGATAAAATTAAGTATTTATTTGGGAAGTTTGGGACTTCAACAATGAATAACAGGCTAACAGTAGCGTAGGATGTGCTTTTCAGCAATTGATAAACAGTAAAATATTGAAGAGCCAAAGACAAACACGTAATCTTGTGAGAACTATATGTATATGCCCATTAATACCTAACTTAAATGGTTTAATCCATAAAAGAGGTGCAAGTCATGACCTATATATGACATGTTTTTGGACCAATGGACCAATATAGAGCATCGAGAGGAGTTTTGCCCTAAAGGAACAACAACAATCAGACAATATATCTCTGGCATAGATCAATAAACATAAGGGCATCAAGAGCCAAAGACAATCATATAACCCATTTATACAAGTAAATCCATAAAAAAGTCCTAAAAGGACATTAGGAAGTCATCCAATGAATTATATGTGCCACAATATTTTAGAGTCAAGGACCAATACATGGCATTAAGAGGATAAATCTGTTGGAGACAACCAATCTATATAAGGAAACCATAGAACGGACCAATACATGGAATCAAGAAGACACGTGTAGTAGAGGACCAATCTATATACGGAAAACCATAGATTTTTGAAAAAGACTCGAACTAGGTTATAGAAGGGAATAGTTAGGCATCAAGACATCTTTCCAAATACATAAATGAAGTTCATATCCCATCCCTATAAGCCCTACACATCCTATCCAGCCAAGTACCCTTTCACACAGGGAGTATTGCTCTAACTGGCATTCACTTCATTTGATACCATCAACTTCCAAATAGAAGCAACCAACTGAAGGCATCTCTATGGAAAAATAAGCAATTTAGAAGAATGTGGCACACGACTGACCCTAGTTATAGACAAGTAACATATCTAACAATATACTGTTTCTCTTTGCCTATGTTCCAACATTTATCAGAAAGAGTTCGAAAGGAGAGATAAGTCTTCAAACATAACAAATATCTCGCAAATTCTTATGTGGTAAAGGGTTCCTTTTCTTAATATCTGTTTCAGTGCAATCCATGTGAAGTACATATGTTAGCTGCAAGTAACCTGTTCAAAAAAAGGGATTTTCAAAACTAGTCCATGGATTGCCCTCCTTTCATGTTAAGTTGCTCAGATATCTTCCTTAAATGTTCCCTAATTAGGTGCAAGGACAAAAATTATAACTTCTACCTACCTGCTAGCAAAATGAAGAACTTCAATTAATGAGAACCAGAAAAGCAATTACGCATCACAAATAGGTAACAATAGATACCGTAAATTCAGATAATTCCCTTTAATTTTAAATAAACTACTCCATCCCTACAATATGTTCTTGAAGCTTTTGTGTGAACATACATGTCATACTTTCTTAAGCATGATCAGCAGTAACGTAGATCTATTTCTTTTAGTTCATGAAAGACCTTGAATTTCTGGGTATCTTCCCATGCAAAGACTATTGTAAATCAGTGATAATTGTTCCTCAACAAGAAAATTATCCAATGGAATTATTGACGTTCATCACTTGCTGCAGAAAAATATTTCAAAATATAAAAGAACATTGGTCATAGTTTCAAAGTTAAGTTTTAATTATCTTAGCATGCATACCAAAGTTTTTACTGTGCCTGCAGTACCACTGGTTCCGAAGACATTAGAGCTGTTACTGACTTCCATGAACTAGTAATGATAATCTCTAACCAGTATCAGGGTTGATCGCCAATCAAATTAGTCAGATTACTTTATTTAAGGAAGGAAACATGACTACAGAAACAGAAAGAGAGATGATGCTGGATATGGAATTCAACAAGGAAGGCAATCATTTGTCTTAATACATACAAACACAAGACATGATAGAAGCTTGAAAAATAACCTTTTCTTTTTTTTCAAGAGCAGTACTGTGATCAATATTAAGCAAACAAGAAAATTGTCAACTAAAAAAGATCATTTCGGTGAGTCAAAAAGAAGGTTCACATGATTGAGACTTAAACGAACCAAATAGGAAACTCAAGCAGAAGATTCAAAAACGAAGAAGAAGAAAAGCTTTTAACGCCCAGATCCACAACTTATCAGCAAAACAGAAATTTTACTTCATGTTTCATCCCTCGTCCAATTTCTCAGCTTATAACCGAGAAGCAAAGCCAAGGCACCGACAACATAGCAGAAGCAAAGCATCATGAGATTAAAAGCAGTAAGGCTTGAAGATAATGGCAATGGTTTAGCTTCGATAAAAGTAAAAAGGGAAGAAGCAGAAACTTACGCAAGATGGGACAAGTCAGGCTTTTGGTCGACGGGGACACCGTTCTCGCTTGCTTCCTCAACCTTTGACACAAACAAAAACCCATAAACAAACTCACCACATAACTAAAACACACACGCATTCAAACAAATGGAGAAAAAAGGAAGTACCTTTGGAGCAGATGGCAGCGTGGTGGTGGGGGTGGTGATGGTGTTGGGAGCAGAGTTGACCGAATTGGAGGCGGAGGGCGGCGAGTGCGGCGGTGGTGGAGGCGGAGGTGACGAAGAAGCCATTATTTCTCTGAAAATTTTGCTGCGTTTGTACACTAATATGTAGAAGGGGGAAAACCCATACACTGATGGGTCTCTGGACAAAGTGCAGGACACGAGTCTGCAACTTTTAAACGATACGAGAAAACGACAAGACATAATCAACATATTGCATTAAGACGATAGATAGGATTTTATTATTTTATTTTACGAGTATATAATATCAATTATTTATAAAAAATGTGAGGTAAAATTAACGATTTATTATTAATTATTAATATATAAAATAATTTATAAAAATATGATTAAAAAAATATAAAAATATGAATATTATATTTCTTAATATTTGGTTGAATATTTTTATAAGAATTTTAATTTAGATATTTAAATTTACAAAAATTAAGTTTATAACTTTAATAAAAATATAATTATTATTATTATTATTATTATTATTATTATTCAACATTAAATTCTCTAGTAATATGAATGATGCAACGAGTAACATTATATTAGTATTTTTCATATAATATGTATAAATTTTATTATTTAATAAATTAAAAATATTTACAATTATAGTATAACACAAAT
>JANITW010000007.1:26872868-26884238 GCA_027564335.1 Erythroxylum williamsii
TAACTTTTAACGACCATTTTCTTATTTTTAGCAACCATTAATAATGGTTACTGAAACTAATTTTTCTTATAGTGTCATTTATACATAAATCCTAAAACATTAACTATAGAATAACATAATTAATTTTAAAAGAGACTTAAGAATAACATCATGAGAAACTGCCTCCTTTCAAGTCTTTAAACTCGTCACACCTCATTTGACCTCTTAAATACTCTTTTATACTAAAAATTAGGCTCACATCACAATACACGATTGTGTATGCCATTTTTCTCAAAATTCGTGAACTTACAGGTTTAGAGTGAGCTACATGGCCAATTACATTATTGTGTGGCTTACGTACACAGTTGTGTAGGTTGTAGAAGTAGATGAAATGCTGTCCTAGAGCTCCTACATGCTTCCAGTGACTTACACGCTCCCTTAGACAACTGTATAAGTTGTAATAACTTTATTTCTTTCATTTTGTGTCTCATTTTTACCCTAACTCATCTCTTTTGATTCCATGAAGGAAAATTAGATTGAACATCAATAGGATAACACCAAGAATATTTTTTAGTTCATTTTTGTTCTTTTCTCTCTAAATTGTACCTAAAATAAAAATATGAACCACAATAAATAGCTTAAGCATAATATAACATTAATCACTAAGTGTTAGGAAGTAAATATATAGTCAATCAAGTACTTATCATAACTATTATCCAAACTCATCAAATACTAATATCCAATTTATCAATTATTCCACAGATCTACTAGGTTTGGTCATTAGGCTAATCAAAATTATATTTCATTAGCCTAAATAGGCCTAACCTATAACCCACCTTTACTTCACCCAACGCTCTAAAATATCCATATAGCCTTATTACATAAATATCCCTCCTAACTACCAAATTCATTACAAATAATTTTATATTATTGCAAGATTTTGGTTTAAGATATTATGAATCCTACAATGCCTACTCTACCTTTTCAAATAATCTTCAAACTTTTTTTCCATCACAAACCTTAATAACAAACCTACTAATACCTATCTTACCACAAATAACATGGCTGAATGGCTACCAAACATAGATGTGATGTCCCACATGACATATGACTCGTAATTGGCTGAATTTTTGGAACCATATGAAGGACATCGTTAAGTGTTCATTGGTTAGGGTATCACTCTACTCATTACATCTTCTAATATACTAACTCTCCCACACAATCTAAATATCTTTTTCTTTATGATATCTTAATTATCCCACAACTCACTAATAATCTTTTATCTGCTGCAAAATTTGTCAAAGATAATTCTTATTCCGTTGAATTTGGCCTTTTTAGTTATACTGTGAAGGATCTAGGAACCAAGATATTGCTTGTCTCAGGTAACATCCACAGTAATTTACACCTTAAGCATATCCCTCGAGTTTTAGTAATCCCATTGCTCTCATAGCCCGTCATGTTTCCTCTAACATTTGGCATCATCATCTTGGATACCATTTCCATAACATTGTTTCTCATTTATCTAGAGTTTTTTCTATTAGGCCTTATGTAACAAAATAATATAGTTCATGCTCTTAAAGTAAAAGTACTCAATTTCCATTTCCTATATCATCTTGTGTTTCTAAGAAGCCTTTACAAATCAATACATTATGACATTTGAATATATTTACAATTTTTCTCTCTAGGTAACAATATTTCATTGTCTTTATTGACAATTTTATTTGTTTCATATAGATCTACCTTTTGACTCATAAATCATAAGCCATTCACCATTTTCAGCACTTCAAAACTCACACTAAACATAAACCTTCTTTCTACACCTATCCTCATTCATCAATCCATATATGAGACCCATTTTTTTAATCAAAACTGATCTCATATTCATACTTTTGATGTGGTTTCCTTTTTCTTCTATCCATATAATTTGAAAAACTTACTCCCAAGTCTATACCATGTATTTTTCTCATATATCTATGCCAATATATTAGTTATTGCTACCTTGACGTTAAAATAATAAAATTTATGTACATTTTTTTGACATGTTCACTTTATTAATATAGAGTTTTTTTTAATGTTCAGACACCCATTATTTTTACCACTGATTCTTCACCCTTTACTTTTACCATCTTCTCCTTCACCTCCACAACTTAAACCTGTCTTAACCCCACAATCAGCTATAGCTCAACAAATTACATATACCTTGAACCACTTCCACTAGCCTTATCACATCAACATCTAATAGTCACTTAAACTTGAGAAAAAACTCATATTCTTCATAACTTATATGATGATGTCATTTATCGCACCTCCACTTAAGAATTTAATTCCACTTCTTTCATTAAAACTGAAAAATTGACTCACTAATCAAGTTATGCAAGATGAGTTCAAAGCTCTGCATTATAACTAAACTTATACCCTTGTTCCTACTCTACCAAATATCAATATTGTCAATTGTAAATGGGTCTTTCGCATCAATTTAAACTCAGTAGCTCTCTAAACTACTATAAAGTTCATCTAGTTGCAAAGGGATATCACCAATCTCCTGGCATTAACTATGTTGATACTTTCAATCCTATTGTCAAGTTAACTATTTTTTGTATTATCCTCACAATAACTCTCAATACAAACTAACTCATTAGCCAACTTCATGTAAATAATTTCTTTTTTTGTGATACTTTTAAAAAAATTTCTACATGATTCAACAACTTAATTTTGTTGATCTAAATCATCCTCACCATGTCTATCATCTATATAAAGCCCATAATGGTGTCAAATAGGCTCTTTGTACTTGGTTTCATCAATTGAGTCAAAATTTCTTGAATTAACTTCACTTCCTCAACATTTGACACCTCCCTTTTCATCCATTTTATCCTTATAGAAATAACATCTCTCTTAATTTATGTGTATGATATCTTAATTACAAGTTCTTCACCATCCTTCAGCCCTTCTCTCATTCATATCCTTAACTTACTTCCTTAGTATTGAAGCCACGTCTAAACCAAATGGACTTCTCCTTACATAAATAAAATACACTCAAGATGTAATATCACGTCTCTTGAATTGTTGAAGGATTAAAGTGTTAGATTACTGAGTCTCATGAGTTGCATCATATAGAATAAATTTGGTACATTTATGACATGATTTTATGATTGCGTTCATATGTATAATATTAGCATACACACAAGAATTGTAAGTTAGACAAATTGCACTCAATTGACATATTCTGGGGTATGAAACTAAAATGAATGTGACATGAATGTGCATTTCCAATGTCTTGTACTTTGGTTTACCAATGAAAAAAATTAATGGATTATAATTAGTAAAGCCAATAAAATGACTGAAATTTGACATAAAAAATTAAGTGACAAATGGCTTAGAGGTTGAGTGACAAATGACAATACATTTAGGTGACAATTGGTAGCCAAATAGAAGGACGTGTGTACCATTTAAAGAGAAGACATGTAGCTTGTTTCCTTATAGGACAAACGTCCTTAAAGAAGGAGACACTTATCTTAACTCATCTAATGATACATGTATATGACATAGTCTTTCCTTAGATGTTTCTGCTATAATTCATTCTTCTTCCTCCCTCACATTACCGAAATATAAATATAACTCTCATAACTTTGAAATTTTGCTTTACTTTTGTTCATAGTCACTTCAAGATCCATATAAGATTATACTCAAAGATAGCTATAATCTGCTATAATCTCGTTGCCTTTGCTGAAATTATTCTACTCCCATCTTGTACTTGGATGATCTTGCATGTATGGAGGTCTAGGTTAGCTTGATCATTAAGGTAGAATTTGAGCTAAACAAGTAAGTAAAGTATTGTTTTTTTATGGCATGTTGTGATAGAACTTAATGATGACTAAATTAGAGATGGATTGATGGTGATATTAGAGTGAAATAAGTGCTAGAAAATGATGCATTAATAATAGTTTCTATTTTGTTTTTGCATGCATGAAAGAAAATAATTTATCAGTTGCTAATTGAATGATTTTGAGTTAGAAATTAAGATTAAATTGATGAGAAATTGAGGTATATTAAGGTATAATTGAGGTACAATTAATGGACCGTTATGAAGGTGTTTTGAATTTGATATGAAAGAGTTTTCTTTTGAATCTAAAAAATAAGGATGTTAGTGTATGTATAAGAATGATTGTTAGTGACATAAATGAATAGAATTTAGAGAGCTTTAATGTAACCAATATGGAAGCTATATTAACATGAATTGAAGTAGCCTTTGAGAGTATGAATTCTAGAAAATTTGAAGTGTTAATGATGATCCTAAGAAATTGGATAGTGCACTTCGGGGCACTCATCCCACGATTGTAGGAAGGTCCTCCATGATCGTAGGCAAGGTTTTGAAATGATAATCTCAATTTTGTGTGTTTGTTGAACCGACTGAGGATAAGTTACTCTAAATTGGAATATTTGGACTTGATTAAGGCTAGGAATCGACATAGTATATTGCTTGATTAATTGATCAAGAGCTTGATAAGTTAGATTTTTAATTGTTAACATAACTTAAAAAATGGATTTTTTTGAGATCAATGTATCCAAATATGGAAATTATTAATTGTCATAATAGTAAAAGTGTTCTTATGAATGCAAATGTGATCCAAAGGATATGAGTAATGTATACAAGGTATGAATAAATGAGAATTGGAAAATTGTATGAAGATATATTGCTAGAAAGGTTTGGTGAATGTGTGAATGGTGAAATGGGAATAAATCAAGCTTACTTAAGGTATAAACTTGATTGCAAAATAGTAGCATACAAGTTATAATATTTGAATGGTCAAGATCTTTGTATATGAATACATACCTGGAAGCTTAATTAAGCATGCATTGAAATATGATATATATACATGTGAATGATTGAATGATCATATGATTTACATCTTAATGATGTGTGAAATATGTGTGTACTGCATGAAGATAGATACACAAGTTGATCGTCAACATCAAGACATTACCAGATCATCAAGGCAATAGCTTATCTGGAGCGTACTGTATGTTAACCTAGATGTTTCTCGCTACGACTGATTTTTTTTTGGTTAACTTTCAGTTAATGAACTGTTACTTATATGATTGCCATGATTCTGGACATTATTGGTTCGAGGAGTTTGATACCTGGGACTATATATGGAAGTGTTTTCAAAATATATGTGTAATATGGAATGTGTACTCAACTGAATGTTAAATGCCAGACTCAAGTCCAAAAAATGTGATAAATGACATGAGCACATTGAATGAAAAGTATTGATAGCATATTATATGAATTGATGCATTCTATAACACTGATATGCATAATCAGATAAAAAAGTTGTGATCGGAGTGACCAACGTGAAAAAGAGCTTTAAGCTCAGGATTATGCAAAAAGATCCAAAGGCTCAATTAATAATCAGCCCGGTATCCGTAATAAATACAGGATAGTAAATAAAATGAGCCCATTATCTACAACAGATAAGGTACAATAAATAAGCACTTGGTCACAACAAAGCAAAAATAAAATAGAGTCACATGCGCATTTGCATATATATCCTTATATGTGTCATATGATTGAATTGAAATGAATTATTGAATTGATTGAAATACAGTTGCTAAGTAAATGAGGATGTGTTATGATATGAAATGTTAACTTATCTAATATACTTATAAGAGCATGATAATCTTGATGTACTTGATAAGGTATGATGAAATGTGATGTGATATTCAATACTGGATGATATTTAATACTTGTTAAATTAGGATATGACTTGTCACTGTGTATTTAACTTGAGTGAATATATCGATGATGATTCACTCACTGAGTTCACAAACTCATCGAAATTTAATGTTGATTTTCAGGTTCAGAGGAGATCTAGTTAGACTAATTGGAGTGTAGCTACTGCAATTGGACAAAAGTTAGTGTTTGAGATTAGTTATACCTACAGATGTCTTTAGTCATCATGCATCAAGAATAGCATTTCTCACTCATTGGCAAATGTATATGTGAATTATGAAGTGTAATGACTTTTCTAATTTAATATGATTGTGAATGAAATGATTCAAAATTAATGTTTGAAATGCTTTTGATATGTGATGCATTAAAAGGTGGTAATGCGATCGTCTTAACATGCCATCCTCGTAGAGTATGTTCTCGAATAATCATTCATGTGTTCGGGCATATGCTATATGAGAGTGGTACGTTACATAAGATCTTCTCCCTTATACACATCTTGTAAATTCAAAATCTTTCCCAACTCTCATGACCCCCACTTTACCTTTCTTTAAAGACCATGGCACTCCCCTCTTTGATCCTATTGCATATTACAATACTATTGGTCCTCTTTAGTACCTTTGCCTCACTTCTCATGATATTTAATTTGTTATTAACAAATTCTTTATTGTCCTAATAACGTTTTCTGAAGTACGATTAAATGAATTCTTAATATTTATGGTTAACAACCTCTCATGGCCTATACTTAACTAAAGCCTTAATTATTACTCTCACTATCTACTATATTGATCTTCTTGAGACCTAATCTTATTTCTTTGAATGTGAAGAAACAACCTATTGTTGCTTATTCTAATACTAAGACTGAATGCATAAGCATTTCAATTATATCTATAGAATTATGTTGGGTCACATCTCTTCTTAATGAAATTGACTTATTTGATCTCAAACCCAACTTATTGTGTGATAGTGCTACGTTCCTTACTACATATCCTGTTTCTTATACTTGCACCAAGCATATTAAAATTGATATTTATTTTTTTAGTCTTAATCGTTAAGAAAGTTCTTTTCATCGTTTATATACTAGCTAAACATGGTTATTTCTGACCTTTATATGCCCGAGACAAAGTAAAAAGAAGGGCATAATGAATTATCCATATGCAACTATGTAAACCTCAAAAGCATATTTTTATTATCAAATTTTAATATCAATACATAAGGGACTTAAGTTATAAGTCACGTACTTAAGAAAATACTAAGGCAAAATGATCATAGTAGCAAATATCTTACAAATGTCATCAATAATAAAATCACTAAAACCAATAGCAATAGCAACAAAACAGTAGGAGTAGCAACCAAATAGTAACGTCAGATTGCAAAACTCCAAGTAGTTACAAAACCACATTAACAAGCACACAAATGGTAATAAAAAATAAATTTTCTATATATTTCTAAATACAAAATCATCTATCCAAACCATTCAACCTTTCTTGTCACATTGATGACTTCAGTTGAGTTTTCAATAATTTTAACTTTGAAAAACTTTTGTTAACCGATGCTACAATCACAATGTAGTTAATATGATTTGACAAATAATTGAAATATTTAGATAAAAATCTGCAGCTTTAACAAGTTCAAGAATTTCAACTATTGGCATTGACTCATTTGGCAAAGTTGTTTTCAATACTTTTAATTTAGAAAAAAGATAATCTAAATCTATATCTGACACATTATTATGAGAAAAATTAATTTAAAATTAGTGCAACATTCTCTTAGTTCATTATCATCTAATAACCTTAACTTCTTTGAATTAAATAAGAATCTAAAAATACTTTCAAATATTATTACTTGCTCAAATATATTCTTTGACTAAGTAATTGTCATATCCATAATAACTAGAAAGTAACTGAGTCTAAATGACTCCTCATTGATTACGTTTCATCATCATAATCGTTTTTGTCAAATTGTCCTTTTCTAATAATACAAAATCTATCTAGAAGTGTAGGCTCTACATTCATCTTATATCAAGACTTTTAGCAATATTCATACTAAAGAAAAATTCCTTCATCTCTATATTTCTCAAAAATTACCATCACACCTTCTAATCTCTTTATTGTAGCGTTGGTGCATATATGTTTAGACTATAAATTTTTGCTCAATATATTAATAAATATTATACCAAATAACCATGCCAAGTAAAAACTCAAAACTCTCAAGTAAACTAGCAAACTTTCCGCTTCACTCTTTAACTTGGCATCATTACAAGATATTGATAATTCCACAAAACCCAATCTTATTTGGTGATCTTGAAATCTAATAGCTTTAACACTTTTTATTGGACAATGATTTAGGGTTAAACCTAGAACATTATCAAGTAAAACCTTCCACCTTTTAGGAGAACTTTAAAATAATGCATGTATGCACTGTATAACTCCAAAAAATGAAACAAATTTAATACAAGAATGCTCCATATCACTAAGAGTAAGATTAAGATTTTGATAAGCACATTACATACATAATGCTCTAAGATTTATTTCAATTAATGGCCTTTAAACTTGTAAGGCCCCATCATATACCCTAGAAGTATTATAGCAAGTCTAGGATGTGATAAAAAGTGAAAGTAACAAATTAAGTGCATCTAAGTATAATAAGGGACAAAATGGTACTCAGTATAAAAGATATGTGTAAAAGGGTAATTTGCACATTTCGACATGAATATACATACTTAGATGTAAAATATGGATGAAATTGAAATTAATTGATGAGGTTATGTGCCAATGTGAGAATTAAAGAAAGAAGAAGGACTAATGTGCAATTTTTCCTAAAGTTGTCAAATGAACCAATAGGATTAAGGCATATATGACCAATAATAATAAAGCATGTGTCTCCAATAGTAAGTAAGCATGAGTGTGAATCTTGGAAATGTATGAATGGGCATAAAGATAGGAGAGAGGGACGACCTTTAGGGTTAGGAATTCTAGGTTTTTTCGCTTCACATCATCTTCTTCATCACACCATTTTTCATATAAGGAATCAAACTAATCTTTGGTAGAAACCAGGGTAAAATTTAATGGTTTTCTCTTCATTTAGGGTTTTGTTATGTATATGTAATTGCTGAAGATGAGTTTTGAATGGATGTGTTATGTGTAAAGGAGGAGAAGACCAAAGGAAAAGTCAACGGAAAAGGTAAAGAGAAGCAAGTAGAGTGAAGTGAAAGGGTTTTGATCACTTCTTCAGGAGGTATGGGAATTTTGATATGTTTGCTTGGATTATGAACGTGATGTGAGGGCAATTGGTAAAGGAAGTATCCTATTTGCTTATGAGATGTTGTTGGTTAAAATTGGATGTGTTTTTGTGTTGCTCTTGCATGATAAGGTCGAAGTTAGCTGATTTGGAATGTACCTCATTGGATACTTTTGTAATTTGGCCATATCTTGGTATTTAGACCTCCAAGTTGGATCATTTTAATTAGATATTAAACTAGATACATAGATATAAAACTTTCATAAAGGAAATGAAATCTGATTCTACCTTTAAGAGTTTTGAATTATGTCTTGAAGTTGAGTTCTAGCTATTGTCCTTGTTTTCAAACATCTTGTAGTGTTTTGGGGATAAACCTAGAAATACTAACCAAATTGCGTGTAATTTATTACATTAGAAAATTAATACATATAGGAAGAAATGTTTAGAAGACCATAAAACCTAATTCGAATGATTGCTATATGAATATAATAGAAAAAATAGAGTTATGAATGGTGAGTGTTTGTCACGATTGTGGACCTCTCTTTTGTCGTAACTAGGGCATCATTTTCATTTATGATATTTACCACATCTCATCCGAACCTTTTTGGATGTCACTAAAGCTTAGCAATCCAAGTATAAGTGTAATATGAGACTCATCATATATGTAATGTGTATATCCTTTTCATTGATGTATTATTGAAAAGGAATATGATCATAAAGCATATTAAATACAAATGAGCATGATAAACATTTTCAAATTATAATTGTAAGCATAAGGGAATGAATATTCTTTTTGTTTAAAATTAATCCTTTATATTGAAATCTAGTGAGAACATTTTTGACCTTTTTAAAATGATCTTCCTTATCTATATTTGAAATTATAATAATGTCATCAATATAAGCTAATGTAAATTCTTCTAATCCTTCTAAATTGTTATCCAAAAATCTTATATAAAGCACGAATAAACACGAAAATTAATCCCGTATTTCAAAAATAATTTGTAAATCTCAATTTTTTAAAATATGAACTCATAAGACCTTTTACTGATCAAGATGAAATAATTTATGGTTATGAATCCGATCAACATAAAATATATATGGATTAACCAAAATCAGAAAGTTCAAAAATAGAAGAACAACCCGAAAAAATCAAAGTGGAGAAAAAAGAAAATCTTATGAATTTTTGCTCTTTAATGTGACTTTAAAATGTAATTATGATGTTCTGATGATTAGTTTTAACTAGTCAAGTTTTAGTTATGGGTCAGTAGGCATACCCAGAAGGGTCTGCAACTGCTTTTGTTCTAAGACATTACGACATCTTCTGTTTTAGAGACCTAGTCTCTTCTATTTCAAAGGCTATTGCCTCTTTTGTAGATACCAATCATAAGTATCTTCTATTTTATTCCCGTTACCCACATTTGAAGAAATTAGTAGTCAATTTTATATATGTTCAGATAATTGTTTTGTTCTGACGTAAAATTATATTTGTAATAATCTTTGAATATCATGTTCAAATATTGTTATGTGATGCTTCACAACTTTTATTTTATCATGTATTTTCCATCACTCAATTATCATGAATCATTTACATATGATTTTTAGGCGACTGTTATGAGTAGTTGCTATTTTGCATCATTATTCCCCACTAGGCTATATGCTTAACATGGTGGTTTTTCCTCTATGTAGGTCACTATAAACAGGGTTAAGGTTGGGAAAACCTCAATGGCCAAAGAAGGATGTGCAACTCTTTTGGAAGATCTTATATCTAAACAATGTTTTTTATTTATAAATATTAAGAAGGAATTTTGTAGCATATATGAATGGCCTGTACTAACCATCAATTATGATTAGATTTTTTTTGTATGGATGTTATATGTGTAATTTGTGACTTATGTAAACCACATCGAAATATAAGATGTGATATATGTTTGCCTTATCTCTGGAAGTTTTTGAATTGTCTAGATCTATTTTGGGTGCATTTGTATATCCTCTTGAGGGGTATTAGGGTGTCATAATTTAATAGTATTAAAGCATGGTTTTGGTGATTATGGCCTAATTAATGCTTAAATATGGCCTATATATGCATATAAGGGTTTGTATTTGGCCTAATACAGTTTGTTCGATATTTTGGTTCTAGATTCAAGTATGGAAAGATTGATTAGATTATGATATTCATTAATTGTAACATCTCGTTACCGATGTGATAGGCATATCGGTCATTCGGATGAGTTAGGATGGAGTGCATTCATATTGTGAAATTGCACCTGTATCATAGCCTCTATATTTATTGATAAATGATTTTTGTTGCACAAGCATATGTATGTACGTACATGTATAACATATTCCCGGTATGATAGTGTAAATTGGAAAATTGGGTGATAATTGTATAGATTAAGTTTTGAATATAGAATTGGAGTGAAATT
>JANITW010000007.1:26884338-26901044 GCA_027564335.1 Erythroxylum williamsii
AGTTATGATTTTAGGATTTATTATTCATAGTCATTGCGAAATTGGGAGAAAATTAGAATAAGAATTGGATTGTTAGATCCTAAGAAGTTGGGCATGTGGCATGAGAGTTGCCAAACATGCCTTAAGCCTTAAGTATAAAACCCTTACCTTTTGAATATTGCTTTCCACGATCCTCCCTCACATTTGAAAGAAAATTTCTCCTTGTTTTTCTTCTCTCTTCTTCGTGAATCCCTCCTTACCCATTTCTTCCATTTCCTTCTTGCTAATTGTTTCATTCTTCACCTTTAATCCATCCTTTAAGCTTGTGATTGGAGAAGATGATGTTTGATGTTTTTATGGGTGAAAACCTTGAGTGCGCTTGAGCTTGGAAATTGGAGTTTCTTGGTGATTTTCGAAGGTTTTAAGGCTTGAATCAATTAAGTTTTTACTTCTTTATGTTTTAGATAGTTTGATTTGATCATTGATTAGAGTTATTAATTGTTTAGAAATTTATGAATTTCTGATGAAGTGAGTTTTGAGAAATTTGTTGATTTTGATTTGAGTATTTGAGAGATAATTGGTTTTTGATGGAATTGAGGTTAGAGAAGAGTTGTGTTTAGTGTTTTGTAAAGAAATAGATGTATTAAAAATCAGCAGATCTGAGAAATTCTGGGTTTCGGGCGTCTTTCTGGGTTTGCACGTCGCGACGTGTGATGAACACGCCGCGGCGAGCATTTTCCCCCTCGCACGCCGCGAAGAGCGAAGGGGCACGTCGCGGCGAGCGTTTGTCTTTCGCACGGCAAACTAAGATTGTTATCCAAGCATCAGACAGTTGTTGACTGTAAACTAAGATTGTTATGCTTAAGAAGCCCAGTCAAATTAAAACAATTTTGTATGACACCCGAACTGGTTCTTTGAATAGTGTGATATATGCTATGTAAGCCCGAAGGTTTCTTAGGAAGGGGTGTGAAGCTTATTTGGCTTTTGTGGTTGATTCAAAAAGGAAAAGTGTAAAACTACAAGGAATTCTAGTGGTGAACAAAATTTTCAAATGTTTTCTTAAAGAACTACCAAGACTTCCTCCCGAAAGGGAAGTGGAGCTATCTATTGAGATTGTGACTGATACTGCTCCTATATCTAGAGCACCATACGGAATGGCTCCTACTAAATGAAAGGAATTGAAAGTTTAGTTGTAGGATCTACTAGATAAAGGATTTATTTAACGAGCACCGATTTTGTTTATTAAGAAGAAAGATGGTACTCTAAGAATGTGCTTTTATTACAGGTTATTTGACCTAGTGTCTCATCCTAAGGAGCACCGATTTTGTTTATTAAGAAGAAAGATGATACTCTACGAATGTGCTTTGATTATAGGCAATTGAACAAGGTTACGGTGAAGAATAAGTATTCGTTGCCAAAGATAGAAGAAATGTTTGATCAGTTAAGAGGTGCAAGGGTATTTTCAAAGATAGATATGTAATTAGGGTATTATCAGTTTCGGGTAAAGGATGTGGATGTTCCAAAGACTACATTCAGAACCCAATGTAGACACGATGAATTCCTGGTGATGCTGTTTGGGTTAACTAATGCACCAGTTACATTCATGGATATAATGAATAGGGTATTTAAGCCCTATATAGACTAGTTCGTTGTGATATTCATTGATATTATTCTGGCCTATTCCAAGAATGAGCAAGATCATCGTCAACATCTACGAATTGTGTTATAGATATTGCAAGAAAAACAGTTGTATGCCAAGCTAAGCAAATGTGATTTTTGGCTTAAGGAAGTATCTTTTATGGGACATGCTGTCGCTTTTCAAGGAATTAGAGTTGATCTTAATAAGATTGAAGCAATTATTAACTAGAAGCTACCTCAAAATGTGACTAAAATGAGAAGTTTTCTAGGTTTGGCCGATTACTATCATCGGTTTGTAAAGGAGTTTTCAGTGATAGCATCTCCTTTGACTAAACTGCTATGAAAAGGAGTAAAATTTGAACGGTATACTAGATGTCAAGTTAACATTGATCAATAAAAGAGAATGTTTACTTAAGCTCTTGTATTGGCTCAACCCACTTCTAGGAAATTGAAGTCATATGAGTAGAAATATCCTATGAATGATCTTGAGCTTACAACAGTAGTATTTGCTTTGAAAATTTGGTGGCACTACTTATATGGTAAAAGGTGCAAGATTTTCACTTATCATAAAAAGTCTGAAATACTTGCTTACTCAGAAATAACTTAACTTTAGACAACGATGTTGGTTGGAGCTGTTTAAAGATTATGACTGTATTGTAGACTATCATCCTGATAAGGCTAATGTGATGGCTGATGCTTTAATTCAGAAGACCATTTTAGCATTATCAGTGCAGTAGGGTGAGTGGGAATTGCACTTGATGGGGGTTTATTAGCTCAATTAAAAGCTAAGCCTACTTTAAGACAAAAGATCATTGATGCTCAAAAAGTTGATGATACATTGCAACAACTTATCTTGGCAACTCAGGAAGGCAAACAAATTGACTTTTCTATAAAAGGAGATGGTTATCTGTATTACAAAGATTGGTTTTGTGATGAATTGAAGAAGAAACTATTGTATGAGGCCCATATTACTATCTTCACAATGCACCCAGATGGAAATAAAATGTATCAAGATTTGAAGCAGCATTACTGGTGGTCTAGTATGAAACATTGATGTTGTAAATTATGTATCTAAATGTTTGACATATCAACAGGTTAAAGTTGAGCACCATGTTTCATTTAGTTTGTTGAATTCTATTCCAATTCCTTAATGGAAATGGGATAACATTACTATGGATTTTATGACTGGGCTTCCTCTCATTTGAAGGAAGCATGATGTTGTATGGGTAATTGTGGATAAATTCACTAAGTTTACTCATTTCATACCCATTCATTTTGACTATTTGATAGATAAGCTAGCAGATATATATGTGAATAAGATAGTGAAATTGCATAGGGTACCATTGTCTATTATTTCTGATCATAATCCTTGATTTACTTCAAGATTCTAGAAAAGTATGCAAATGGCTCTGGATTCCTGACTCAGTACTACTTTCTACCCCAAGACAGATGGACAATTTGAAGGGGTTATTCAGGTATTTGAAGATATGCTTTGAGGTTGTGTGTTAGAATTCTCTAAAAGTTGATAAATATTTTTCTCTGATGGAGTTTGTTTATAATAACAGCTATTAGACTAGTATTAACTTAGCACCTTATGAAACATTATATGATAAGAAGTGCAAAACTCTGGTTTGTTAGACTGAATTAAGTGAAAACAAAATGATCGAGCATTATTTTGTAAAAGATATTGAAGAGAAAGTTCAAATTATTCAACAAAGATTAAAAGCCATCAGTGATAAGTAGAAATCCTATGTCGATTTAAAAAGAAAAGATATTGAGTATCAGGTAAAGGATAAGGTATTTTTAAAAGTATCACCATGGAAAACATATTTCAGTTTGGGAAGAAAGGTAAGCTTAACCCACACTACATTAATCCTCATGAATTCTTTAGAGAATTGGACTAGTATCTTATAAGTTAGCTCTTCCTGAATAATTGGTCAAGTTGCAAGATGTGTTTCACATTTCTATGTTGAGAAGATATCAGTTTGATGATACACATAAGGTTCTTGTGCAAGAAATTCATGTATAACAAAAATTTTCTTATAAGGAAAGACTTATGTCTATCTTGAACAAAGAAGTCTGGCAACTCATAAATAAACAAATACCTCTAGTGCAAATACTCTGGTAATATCATGGACTTGAGGAAGCAATATAGGAACCCGAACCTAAGAAAAGGACTTAATATCCACAGTCATTTAATACAGGTATGAATTTCAAGGACGAAATTATTTTTAATGGGAAGAGAAATGTAGGGCCCCAACATGTACCCTAGAAGTATTATAACATGTCAAGGGTGTAACAAAAAGTGAACATAACAAATTAAGTGCATCTAAGTATAGTAAGGGACATAATGGTACTTAAAGTAAAAGGCATAGGTAAAAGGGTAATTTGTACATTTCAGCATGGATATACATACTTAGACGTGAAATATGGATGAGATTGAAATTACTTGATGAGGTTATGTGCCAATGTGGGAATTAAAAGAAGAAGGACCAATGTGTAATTTTTCCTAAAATTAACAAATGGACCAATAGGATTAAGACATATGTGATCAATAATAAAGCATGTGTATCCAATAGTAAGTAATCATGTTTGTAAGTCTTGGAATTGCATGAATGGGCATAAGGAGAAGAGAGAGGGATGACCTCTAGGGTTGAGAATTCCAGATTTTGCCTCTCCTATTTCCTCTCCACTTCATCTTCTTCATCACACCATTTTTCATATAAGGAACCAACCTAAACATTGGTAGAAATCAAGGTAAATTTTAGTGGTTTTCTCTTCATTTAGGGTTTTGTTATGTATATGTAATTGTTGAAGATGAGTTTTGAATGAGTGTGTTATGTGTAGAGGAGGAGAAGACCAAAGGTAAAGGCAAAGAGAAGAAAGTATAGTGAAGTAAAAAGGGTTTTGTTCACTTCTTCAGGAGGTATGGGGATTTTAATATGTTTGTTTAGATTATGAAAGTGATGTGAGGTGAATTAGTAAAGAAAGTACCCTATTTACTAATGAGATGTTGATGGTTAAAATTGGATATGTTTTTGTGTTGCTTTTACATAATTAGGCCGAAGTTAGTTAAATTGGAATTGGTACTTCACTGGATTGATAGGTTCTACTAAATAGACTTCTATAATTTAGCTATATCTTGATATTTAAACCTCTAAATTAGATAATTCTAATTGGAGATTAAACTAGAGACATAGGTATAAAACTTTCATGAAGGAATCAAAATCTGATTCTGCCTCTATGAGTTCTGGATTCTAGCTTGAAGTTAAGTTCAAGCTAGAATCCAGAAGTCATAGAGGCAGAATCAGATTTTCAAGCTATTGTCTCTTTTTTTGAATATCCTGTAGTGTTTCGGGGATAATTCTTGCAATACTTAACCAAAATGCATGAAATTTATTCCATTATAAAATTAAGACATAAAGGAACAAATGTATAATAAGGCAGGGTTAAGGCAGTCATCTCAACAGAGATTAGGGTTGATGAATAAAAGAAGAATTGGTAGAAATTATCATAGGTGAAGCAAAGCAAGACAAAGAAGATAAAATAACAAGACTATAGTGGCAAGGAAATCTTTGGAGATTCTATGATAAATTGGAAATCTCAAAGACTTTATAACCTAATTTGAATGCTTGTTATACGAATATAACAAAACAAGTAGAGGTATGAATGGTGAGTGTCTATCATGATCGTGGCGTGGGTGCCATGATCGTGATCCTATCTTTTGTTGCACCTAGGACATTATTTTCATTTCTAATGTTTATCACATCTCATCTGAACCTTTTTGGATGTCATTAAAGCTTAGCAATCCCAGTATAAGCGCAATATGAGACTCATCATACATGTAACTTATTATACTTTAATGCTTTCATTGATGTACTATTTAAAAGGAATATGATCATAAAGCATATTAAATACGAATGAGCATAATAAACATTTTCAAACTATAACTATAAGCATAAGGGAATGATTTTGAATCTTACGAATTGTTTCTTTTTAATATGATTCTAAAATGTAATTATGATGTTCTGATGATTAGTTTTAACCTGTCAAGTCTTAGTTGTGGATAAATAGATATGCCTATAAGGTTCTGTAGTTGCTTCTGTTATGAGACATTACAGTGTTTTCTGTTTTAGAGACTTAAGTTTTTTTTTTGTTTCAGAGCCTATTGCCTCTTCAGTAGATACAAATCATAGGTATCTTCTGTTCTGTTCTATTCTTGTTACCCATGTCTGAAGAAATTAGTAAGCAAATCTATATATGTTTAGATATTTGTTCTATTCGGATGGAAACTTATATTTGGAATAATCTCTTAATATCATGTTCAAATATTGTTATGTGATACTTTATGACTTTTATTTTATAATGTATTTTCCATCACTCAAATTGTCATGAATCATTCACATGTGATTGTTAGGCGATTGTTATGAGTAGTTGATATCTTGCATCATTATTTCCCACTAAGCTATATGCTTAGCAAGGTGGTTTTTTCTCTGTGTAGGTCATGATAAATAGGGTTATGATTAGGACAACCGTAATGGCCAAAGAAGGATATGTAACCCTTTTGGAAGATCTTATATCTAAATATTGTGTTGTATTATAAATATTAAGAAGGAATTTTGTAGTATATATGAATGGCCTATATTAACCATAACTTATGATGAGATTCTTTTTTAATGTATGGATGTTGTATGTGTAATTTGTGACTTGCGTAAACTATAGCAAAATATAAGATGTGATATATGTTTGCCTTATCTCTGGAAGTTATTGAATTGTCTAGGTCTATTTTGGGTGCATCCGTATATCCTCTTAGGGCATATTAGGGTGTCACAGAATCCTTTGGTGTTGTCCCTTCATATTAGAACTATTATCATAGCCTTGACCCCTCATATCATGAACATTAAGATCAAAAGACTTAAATACATTCAATAATTCATTAAAAAGTCCCAATTCATATATGTTATCTACCTTCAAGAACTCTAAAATTTACTATTCTATTTATGTTTTGTTACTTGAAATATTTGCACATCGTACTACCAGATTCATTTGTTCTTGATGACTCGCACATGAGGTTCAATCAAGAATTATAGAAAGGTATTTTTGCCTCTTTAGTGATCTTAATAATAGAATTTTTAACACAATGGGCCAAAAAAGAAACCAACTCATTTTGAAATTTGTTACCAAGATAATAATGATGAATATCATAATTTTGAATGTGTCTAACATGATCTTGTATTATCACATCAAATTTATCAATTATCTTAATTAATCCTAAAAATTACCATTATTATTTTGGTAAAGATTCTCATTGGATCTTTGAAAATCCAATTTATATTTAGTGAGACACTTCACAACGAAACTATTTTATTAACCCTGTCTCTAATGTTCTTTCTCCTTTACAATTTCTCATTATAAATCCTTATTAATTGTTTGATTTTTGGTCAATCTTACTTTTAGCTCATTCCAAGTCTCTATGTTAGTCATATGCTCAATGCTATTCTCATGTTTTTTTAACCTTTCACTAAGATGCTTCTAATCTCTAATCCATCATTTCCTAATGTACTTTGTTTTTATTAGATTGAACAACTTACAATAAAAGCAATATACTTTATCCACATGTTTAGAGTAAACCAATCATTTTCTATCGCTAATCTCTTTATTACTTAATTTTATATAATTATAAGAATATCAAAAATTTTCAAGTAGTATTTGACTAATGTAAACACAAGATTCAATTCTTTTACAGATCATTTTTCAATTAAAATGGCTCGTTTATTGTCAAGATTACCTCAATTTCTAGGATCATTAATATCCAAAGAAGAGATTAGTTGCTCATTTGCACTTAAATTTTCTTAATCGAATGTATCTGGTATATGATCATGCTCACTCAAATTACTAATATCTTTATGAATACGAATCTCATCACTTAAATTTTCATTAGATTGTTGAAAATTACCTTCATCTAATTCCTTAGGATTCTTATTAGAGGAGCATACTCTTTTAACAAATTATTGATAGCTCCTTTTTAGGATTCTATTAACAGTTCTACTCATTTATTTTTTGCCCCTTTTTCACTTCTAGAAAAAAATAGTCAATATTGTATAAAATAATTATAATATAATCGGACTAGAAAAAGAACAAAAGTACTTATTGGAATCGGAAGAAGCAATAAGGCATCACATAATAATAATAGCTTGATATATATCATAAAGATATATATATATATATATCATAAAGATATATCAATGATAGAGAAAAAAAATAAAGAGCAAGATTTAATATCCTATATTGAAAATGAACAAAAAAGAGCAAACTTTTATGATAAAAGCTATCATACTCATAATCTATTTTTTATTTTTCAAGTAATTCTAAAACATCAAAAACTAATGGTGATCCACTTTTCACCGAAGGGAATAGATATTCACAACAATATCCATATTATAGAAACATTGAAACTATATTTCATCAATAATGTACAAAATTAATTATATATATACAAAATTGGTCGAACCCAAAAATCAGAGAATTATAATTATGATTTAATAAATGAAATAAAGATAAATTGCAATTGAAGAAGGAAATAAGGGATAAAACTATTAACTATGAAATTATACTAAAAGTTTAATATGAATTTCAATTCGAAAATAGAAAATTCTACCTAAATTGAAAAAGCTATCATACTCATAATTAATTGTGATATGAGATTGTTGCAAGATTTATGTGACTGCCAGATGGAACAAATTTATGAAGGCTTGGATTAGATTGTGATTGTTATAACTTAATTTGGCTCTTGTTTCTTAATTTTGTTGTAATTAAACAAATCTCACTGAAGTTTCACGCAATCCAATTGAAGTTATTTACTTTGAGCCTTTAATTCCAATGAGTGTTGCTTAAATAAGGAAATTAGAACTCTCATAAAAAACTACACTTGGTTTTAGTGCAGTTTCGGTCCTTTCAATTTCTTAACAACTTATTAGTAACGTTTGTAGATCAGGATTGTTAAATATGCATCATACACTTGTCTGAGTGGAGAACATGACACTGCCATTAGCATATTGCAGGAATTTACATGATGACAAGTCTGTTGCATCCATTGTTTTTTGCGAACTTCGAAGCAAGGTCTTTGTTACCCGACGCTTGAGCTTGAGCACTAGCACTAAAGGGGAGAGATCATATTCATTCAAAGCTTCTATCTCCTTGGTTTCCAAGTCAATTGATCTCAAGCAAATGTGGAAGGAACATTGGTCTTTGTCCATTTCAGTTCACCAATAATCTCCACATGAACAACATCCATCTCTAAAGTGATGAAACCTTTTATTGTCTCGTACTATGATGTCTCTCTGAACTGCTTTGGATATTAACTTGGCAGCATTATGGCAGTCTAAACAAATTCTCAAGTTCTTGTAAACCCTCAGTACTGTACCTCTATTTGTCTTCAGTAATCCAAAACAAATTGCAAGTTTCTCGCTGTGCCCTTGCAATAACTTGATTTTCTCTTGCTCCTCAAGTTCATGAAGCACACAACTTGAGTTTGGTTTATATCCTAATATGCTTATTTTTTCCTCTAATCTTCTCCACATTCGTCTAATCTCTTGTGCTTCTGGCAGTAAGTTGTCACCAACAACAAAGCTATATAATTTCCCTCCAAGTTCAATCCAACTGCAGCCAGCATCCTTGTGCAAGTTCTTCTCTTTCATCACTTGCCTAACCTTACGAACATCGTCCCATTTCCCTGACCCAGCGTACAAGTTAGAGAGCAAGACATAGTTCTCTGCTTTGTCTGGTTCCATTTTCAGTAACTTATCGGCAATTTCCTCTCCCATTTTTAGTGCTCCAAAAGTCCTGCAGGAACTGAGCAAGGAGCCCCAGATTCTAGCATCCGGTTCCATAGGCATATCATTCACAATTCTCATAGCATCTTCCAATCTACCAGCACGACTTAGCATGTCAGTAAGGCAAGCATAATGCTCCAATTCCGGGTTTATCTGGTACATGTTCATCTGATTGAAATACTTCAATCCCTTTTCAACCAATCCGGCATGGCTACATGCCATCAAAATTCCAAGAAATGTTAAGTCATCAGGAATTTGGTCAAGTTCATTGCTCATCTTCTCAAACAGTTTTACAGCCTCTGCTGCATTTCCATAAGCTCCATAAGCTGCTATAACAGCATTCCAGGAGGCCACATCTTTAAATCTTAACCCGTCAAAAACCCTTCGGGATTCTTTTATACAGCCACATTTTGCATACATATCTATGATTGTACAGCTCACATAAGCATCTTCTGCGAGGAGGGCTTTTATTGCATAACAGTGAACCTCTCTTCCCAAAAGCAAAGTTGATTGTTGAGAGCAAGCTCCCAGAGCACTCACCGTGGCAATTTCAAAAGGTCGAATTCCAGCAGAAACCAACTTGCGGAAGAGATCCAGAGCTTCATTTGGTAGTCCATTTTGTGAGTAACTCGTAATCATCGCATTCCATGATACCAAAGTTTTGTCTTTCATCCTGTCAAACAATAATCGTGCGGACAGAGGCTTCCCACATTGTGAGTAAAGATTGAGTAGTGATATATCAATAAAAGTATCTGCTATCCCATTTCGCACTGCAAATCCATGAATTTGTTTCCCATGTTTCAGGGATTTTAGGCGGCTACAAGCTGAAAGTAGGCTACCTACACTAAACGAATCAGGCTGTAAACGGGAATTTGTCATTTGAATGAAAGAATCTAAAGCCTTTCCAGGATCATTGTTCTGTGCATATCCACCAATAAGGGCATTCCAAGAGTTCACAGTCTTTGTTTCAATACATCGGAAAACATGCTCAGCAGAACGAAGCATTTCACACTTAGCATAGGCTGCAACTAAAGCATTTGCAACGAGTTCATCATGATGTAACCCACGTCTAAGAGAGTAACCATGCAGTTCCTTCAAGCTCAGTACTTGTGATTTGTCCGAACAAACTGGCAAGACATTTAAGACAGTAACCTCGTCGACCTTGACTTCCTTCCATTGGTTTTGCATTTTTCGCAAATAATCATACACTATGCAGGTTTCTCCTTTTGCAGAAAAATTCCCAATAATAGTGTTCCAAGAAACCACATTTTTATTAACATTCTTATCAAATAGCATTTGACCCTCAAGCAAGTAGCCAGATTTTAAATACATGTCAACCAACGCATTGCTTACCCTCAAATCTGCAGACTGGCCAAGTTTTACTGTCAAACCATGAAGCCCCCTGCCCATTCCCACATTTAATTCTCTAGCACAGAGAGGTAACAGAGTTACCATTGTGGCCACATCCGGCAACAATTCATCCTCTCCCTCCAACATCTCTGTCAACATTTTAAAACTCTCTCTAGAAAAACCACTTTCAACGAACCCCCAAATCACTGAATTCCATGAAACCAAGTTCCTCTCTGGCATAAGATGGAAAACTTTTGATGCTTCCTCAACAAAATGATATTTCCCATACATTGTGATTAATGCGTTACCCACAAACACATCAAAAACCAAACCCATCTTTATCGCCATCCCATGAACCACCTTCCCCAAGCTAACTTCCACAAACACACTGCAAGCCTTAATGACACAAGGGAAAGTAAAATTATCAGGCAGGAACTCTGTACTAGAAATCATTTCCTCAAACATAAGAATAGCATCACCATAAAGTTCATTCCTCGTAAGCCCACTAATAACTGCATTCCACATAAACAAATTCTTTCTCTGACAACTTCTAAACAGACGGAGAGAATCCTTGGGCCATCCACACATGGCATACATGGAAATGAGACGGGTATTAAGTACGCAATCATTGCAATAATGGATGGACTTCCTAACAAGATCATGAAGTTCTCGGCCAGTTTCAACATCATTTCTTTGGCCACAGGCTTGGATTAACATCCCCAGTGCTTCTTTTATTGTTAACGAATTCGAAAGAGCATCCTTTTGGGGGCCTACTTGAAGAAAAGCCAGAGCTTTATGAAGATTACCACTGTCGCAGAGGTTGGTAATCTCTTCCAGAAATGGTAGCTTATGACTAGCGGGACTGGTTAGAGTTGAAGAGTGGTCTTGTTGAGTTTGTGTAGATAATGAGAGGAATGTTCTTGGCTTGGCAATTGAACGACGGGTGTGAAACTCATGTGGTCTTGTCGTATAACCACCCAAGCGCGTAAAGGCGAAGCCGGTGTTTAACTGTTCCAGCGAGGCCATGGTTGTTGATTTTCAAAAACGTCAAGAACCAGACACTTTCATGATAGAAGCACACCCAACACATACGTGGAATCAAGCAGAACCATTGAACCAAAACGAAAAAACAAAAAAAGAAGTGAAATTCTCGGAACACAACTGATAACAAAAGACCACAGTTGGTTACCTAGTCAAGACGATGCATGGTTTGTTTAGGTAATGTAGTCAAATACAAACATAAGTCAAACTCTAAACCATATCCTCAACTGCATCAAGAAGTTAAAAATCTGGGGTTAAACGGAGCAAGCAGCAGATGACCGCAGAGCAGACATTTGAGACAAGACGAGACTGTTCGGTCACAGTGCCAAGTAGTTTTGAGTTGTTTTGGATAATGAGTTCAGCAAATAGCAAGTAAGCAAGTGGCACCTTCCAATTCCAAGGCTGATTATAGTTCGACAAAAATATCCTACGGCTAGCCAGTTCATGTGTGATCTGTGGGACCAGGAATGTATAAATTTGTTGGCTATCAGACTCCAGCTTTGTCCTCGTTACGAGTTTTCTGTGTACACTCACAGTTGCACGTAAGGCTGCAATGGACTCCTTGTATTCGATCTCCCCACGAACAAAATCACGAAAATTTGTATCGCTGCGGCTGTGAAATCACTGCAAATGCCACAATCAATGCGATTAGAGATAGTCCCCGACAAATAGGAGTCTAAATGGTTCCAACTCTTCACTTAAACTCTCCCTTGTAGGAAGTCTTGAGTTCGAATCACAACAAATGAGGAGAAATAGGAATTGTTCCTATTGATGATCCTTTAGCCTCCTAGGCAAAACTCCTTAATCCGATCAATTACAGACGCCTCATTTCTGACAGCAGTGTGAAAGTTAGAGCTACTAAAGAATCTGAAAGCTGATGACCGAGATACCTAATGTATTAATGTAATAAAAAAAAATCTTAGAGACCTTTAGCACTTCGAAATCCAGGTTTGAAAATGGCGAGGAAGTTGTTACGAGCTCGTGTAATATCTGAATCATCACAAGACATTTCAAGCATTTGAAGTTTCTTCACTGCTGTACAAGGGCTAAGCTGTGATCTTTCATTTTGCAATAAACCTTAATCTTGTACACGGTTTAACATAAAATGATTAAAACAAAACGTGTAAGCTACAATGGACCTCCCCAATCTGCATTATTAGCCGAGGTAGGATCCAATCAATATAGTTGATCTTTCTATAACAATATCTACAAAATCTAATTGATACAGAAACAAAGAAATCAGTAAACTTACAGCGGAAAATTAGAATCATTTATTTTTTGAAGGTAATTACAAGAGATTATACAAGAAAATCGAAGAAAAAAAAATCAAATCATTGGACACATCGTCAATTGGGCTCAAGCCGCATTTATAGCTCACAAGCACAATTCACTTAGCAATGTCTTGAAAAACAGCTGGAAGTTGTAATTCATTGTTTTTTTTATTAATTTAATTCTCTATAGACACTTTAGTATGTATTGATTGCAGTATGATAATGTGACTTATTATAATAATGTGATAGCTTTTGCTATGATTAATATAATTTGTTTCATTTTTCAAAAAAAAACCAGTAATGAGAAAGACTAGATGGAAGAAAGGTAATCTTTTATCAAATTCAAGATGGGGTTAGCATAAGATGCTCCCTCCAATCTCTGGAACAAGATTCCATCCATCCGGGCTTGAATTCCATCAGAAAGTGAAAGATTTTGCAGCAGTTCTTTCAAACTTCTGTCTACGTCAGCTACAGAATTTCCTATGCCACTCAAGAGCTCTGGAAGAGTAGGGGAGGGTCTTGTCAACTCAACAAGGGTGACCTAGGCAGTGAAAGAATAGTCAGGATTTGTTTCCGAACACATTAACCCACACATACGCAGAAATTGGCTAGTTCCTTGAATATTCTTAATCCACTAGACCTACAGCTGCTTAACAGGCCAACAAGTGGATTAAGAAGTTCAATTGAAATAAGTTTGGAATCCAAAATATATTATCTAAATTGTGTACTAGATCCATGGAGTTGATGAAGCTGAAGAAGTTCAAACCAACCTGCTTGTCCTGGGGAATATTTGCCTTTTGTTTTGCTATGGCAACAGCACGAGAAAGCCCGCCAAGGGCATCAACTAGACCTCGTGAAGCAGCATCATTGCCAATCCAGACTCTGCCTTGAGCAACCTCTTCCATCTTGTCTACCTGCAAGAAGAAGCATAAACTCCCATTATCTTTCATTTCATAACTTCATACAATTTTCCCTCTCGAACACCAATGTTTTCCCTTGCTTCAATAGTAACAATGTTTAGGCAAATGTAAAGCATACCGGCATTGACCTTGAGAATGCTGCCTTGTCTCGAAATTGCTCGTATGCATGCTGAGCAGACTTCGCAAAAAGTTCAGCTTCATCTGGTCTGGAAATTTATGCTAGTTAATTTTCTCTAAGCATTATAGCGTATCATAGGACAAACCAAAAGCAGAGGAAATTGGTCTTGCCTCTGTAAGTGAAGTCAGTGAAACATGTAAAATGAATTTTAAAGATGGACCCAAATCTCTCTTTTTAAAAGACTGGCAACATAATATTAAGGGTTAGATGAAAGAGAACAAGATCTCCTACCTCAAAGGCCGTTGTTCAGCTGCAAGGAGCTCAGCATATTTACCTCTTGACAGAATCTCCTTGTTAAAGCCAAGCTTCTCATACAGTTTCCCCAAGTTAAACTTCCCTACAAGAGACAATTAGGAGGACCATGAACACGGATAATTTACCATGGTATAATAAGTAGTAATTTAAACTTCCCCATTGTCCACAAACTAAACGTTTGATATTAGATTCACTAAACGTTTAGTTATACTTAACTAAACGTTTGATATTAGATTCACCTGTAACAACTCCAATTGAACCAGTTAAAGTTAACTTTTCTGCAACAATGGTCCCTGCAGCCATCGCCATATAGTATCCTCCACTTGCTGCTACATCAGACATTGATGCAATAACAGGTTTTGATTCAGCCAAGAGTCTGATCTCCCTCCACATTCTGTACATGATAAACTTGAAGGGCTCAATAAAGACCTAGTTGATACTTATCAAATCAGTAGACATCATAATTTAGTAAGACATTGTCTCATATTCATTGTGAATGTTACTCTGCAAATACATGTTAACAAATAGTGTATGACTTTTGGCAGTAAGCTGCCAATTCAAACCAAACGCAACAGCTACCAAAGATGCAATTATTTGTTTACCCATTTGGTATGGCATAAGAGGCTTGGAAATGCTAGCATAGAGTTGATTGAAATGGACTACCCAATATGAGATTCTAGAAGGATAAGGCATGGCGAACACATTAAGTGGGTGAACAAGCCCATATTCCTTTCAACAGCTGTCAGCAGCATTGTTTAGTTCTTACGAAATGGTGGTCAGGACAAGACCATCATACAAAAATAATGTTGTTGCACAAAAACCTGAATATGACATTCAGGTGATCCTTTCCTATGGAGACAACAAAGTGTTTTTCTAACAAAGACACCGCTACCAAAGATGTGTGTTCTACATATTTCCAAATCCTTCCATTAAATAAAAGGAAAGAGCGATTGATTCTAACTACAAGATGACATTTATGACATAATGTCACTGAGATCAAACTTTCAAATGAGTGTTATAACTCAGCAACAATGTCAAATTATTATAATTAAAATATTTAGACATCAACTGGAAGAAGAAAAGGGAAAAAGAATTAAAACTGAAACATAAAGATTCAATTGTAGCAAACTTACAAATCAGAAGCAAGGGCATCACCCCCAGGACTGTCAATTCGAATAATGGCAGCTTTATATCTTCTTGATTCTAGCAAAAGTTTAAAAAAATTAAACCAATGAAGTGAATGAAAATCACCCAAGCACAGAAAAGAAATGGTACGCTTCTAGCTGTAAAGATATAGCAGTTAATGTGGCAAAGAAAAAATGCAGGATGTAGAGATGCTTTTAACCACTTTCTTTTCCTTTTTGGGGTTATGTTTTCTATCATTTGATGAGAATAAGGATAGTAGCAGAATCCAGAATGAAATAAGTGATTGAAGCTTAGGTCAAAGACAGGAAGACACATCGGAAAAAGAAGTTTTAATGCAACATAGTAATGAAGCTAACCCCTCTATTTTCAATGTTTTGGCTAATTCCTTCTATGCTAGATATAAAACTAAATATTAGTTAAGCACACAATCTATATCTTTCTAATACTACCAGTCTACTATAACCCAAATAGAATAATTAAAGACCAATTGCATCTAACCTATATATAACTGACTCTAATTGACAGTCCGGCATTAGCTTTATGTATAATCGGTAACCCAAAAAGAAACTCAGAATAATTAATTCCAAAGCTGACATGCCATGATGGCCTAATTTTATATGCTTAACTGTTGAGAATCCAATTCCCTAAGACTTTATAACAATATGTTTTTGAATGTATAAAAGATGTACCTGTTATAAGCATTCAGATTGATCGCATTGCCTTGTTGCTTAATTCAAGGAAGGATTGGAATTGTTAAAATATAGGTGGCATTTTCTTCCCTTGGACAAAATCTGAATTCTATACATTTGCACAAACCTTGGGCTCAATCAACATCCATATACCTAAACTTTACCCACACAAGTTACCCAAACAACTGAAAAGCTCATTTTCCAATGTGGAATATGTATCCAGTAACATGAATCTATGTTAAGAAAGAGAGAGAATAAAAAAAAAATGCCATCCTTGCTTAGATAACAACATTCAAGTATGTGGAGAATTTGCACTTTGCTTCACAATTCACAATAAACAGAAAGGAAATGAGTTAGCTGAGAAGAAATATTCTAACCTCTGACACTTCGAATCTTCTCAATTAATT
>JANITW010000007.1:26980213-26990922 GCA_027564335.1 Erythroxylum williamsii
CTTTGCAATCTTCGACTTTGACTTGTATTTATAGCCTTCGTCTCCAACTGCTTCTTGATTCTTGTTTCTTGAATCTTGTTTCTTAAATCTTTAACAGAAGCGGTTAATCAGATAAGTTCTGTAACTAACCCGAACTGACTCTTGCGTCTACTTTTCAACTCTTCTTCTGCGTCTGTTTTTCTATTGCGTCTTCGTCTGTTTTTCTATTCATGTCTTCGTCTGTTTTTTTCTTTTGTGTCTGCGTTTATCTATTTCTTCTGCGTTCTTCTTCTACGTCTTATTGTGCGTCTGCGTCTGCGTTGCTTCGTCTGTTTTGCTTCGTCTGTATTGCTATGTCTGTATTGCTATGTCTGTATTGCTTCGTTTGCATTAGTTCGTCTGTATTGCTTCGTCTGCATTAGTTCGTCTGTATTGCTTCGTCTGTATTACTTCGTCTGTATTGCTTCTCTTTATTTTGTTCTTTGTTATACATCAAAATTATATCTAAGTAAAATCATTTTGACTTAACACTTATGAGTAGCAATTTTATGACCTAATGATTGTTCTTCATCAGCCAAAGACAACCCTTTATATGTAAAGGGAGGTTTTAAAGTATTGATAACCATTTAGAAAATTATGTGTTTACAAATATAGAAGAGGGGACTCTTTGATTCTAGTTTTTGCCTAGAAATTTTGTAAAAGCAATGTATTTCATTATGCTTATATATATAAGAGGAGAGTTAGACATTTTTTTACGTTATTTTTAAGTTTTATTTGTACCTAATGTGTTATAGGTAGTTGAAATGCACTTGGAAAAAGTATTATGTATAAGATGCTTTTAATTATGTTGTGAAATATGTATAACTTTGTTTATAAGTTAAGATCATTGAAGCACTTCTTATTAGTATATTGGTTTAAGCACTTTTTATTACTATATTGTTTAAAGAAAAAATGCCTCTCTTGTATGAAATGCACATCACTAAATAACTTAATACTTACTTTCTTATTAGCTTTCATTCTATAAACGTGTAATAAAATTTGTAAAGAGTTGGTAACAATAGTACCAATACATGTAACAAATTCCTTGTTGAAAGAAACTACAACTATATTAATGTTGATTAGTAAAACACAATTCAAATTTTCTTTATATATGTTAGATGTGTTATTTATAGACAAAGAAAAGTCAAGATACATAAAGTTTTTAAGTTAAACATTGTTTCTTTTAACCAACCATAAAAGGACAACTTCTTATAAAGATCTCTCCAACTCTAGAAAATCATAGCAAACATCAAAATAATAATATATTAAAATTTAAAATTCCAAGGAATTAAGGTGGAGAGAAATACAATGAATAAAGATTCGCAATTGAACATGGTGTGTATATACATAGTAGACATAATTAAATGAGCAATAATCGACAACCTCAGATTTGGCATAAAGAGAAGAAGGAGGAAGGTATGTCACTGCCATAAACTTAACCATAGCCACAGCCTTCATATACCAAGTTCATACAATTAACAAATCATGAAAAATAATGAAAGGAACACGTATGAAATGTTTCTAAAGTGATTCAAAATGTGGGGATGAAGATCCAATCATCTTTGATTATGATTTGTTCATGTTTTGTCAAATGCTCCAAAATGATTTAAGGAAAAAATTGACAAGTTCTTTATGTCGTTATTCTAATTAGTTTTATTTTATGTTGGAAAATCATTAAGAAATCATTTAATAATATCATTATAGATATTTAATATAATGGCACCTGGTAGAGGTATCACTAAAGGTTCTAAGTTGCAACGCATAAATGTTACAATGAATAATAAGTTGTCTATACATATTCACAACTCACAAGCCAACCAGTTGATAAGATCCAATCAGCAAAATTATCTAGTGAGTTAGGGGTCATTGTCAGGACTGAATTGCCTCATGTCAAGTAGTTAAAGGAAGACAACTTGATACAGAATGCTCTAGACAAAGTTTCAACAATTTTCTAATTTATTTAATTATATGCATTTTTTACTTATTTAAAGATTAATTTAACTTTTACTTGTTGTTCACAGATGAAGGTCAATATCGTTGATATTGAGAACCTTAAAGTTTCAAGCTGTATGAGTACACTGTTGAAATAACAGGCCAAGGGTCATTATTATCAATTACATAAATACTACAAATCTTTTGCTTCGGATGAGGAGGCAAGGAGACATGTTCTCGAACGAGTGTCTCTAGAAAACTAGAACCAAATGTGTGATTATTGGGCCTCTGCCAACATTAAGGTTTGTCTTCTTTCTCTTCATATTTGCTTCAATTAATCATTTTGCACAATATAATGACTATTTCTTTTTCTTTATTTAGGAAAAGTGTGAGAAAGCCAAGGTCAATAGAGGAAAAATGAAAACTCCTCACAATTAAGGCTCCAAATTATTTGTTGTTGTTCGAAATGAATTTGCAAGTTCTTTTTTTAAAAGCTATAATTATATCAGTAAATGCAATATTATTGTATTTCAATTCTTTTTTTCAGAAAATAAAATTAGAAGGAACTACATGGAGAAGAGTGTGATAGGATCACACTCTACAAACTGACACACTACAAGTAAGGTAAAGGTTGGACGTCTGAAGAAGCGTAGAATAATTACATTAAGTATAAAATTTTGTTTAATTTTAAAGTTTATTTATTTATGTAATATAACTAAAAATATTTGAATTAAATGTTGACTTTGTTTTTTAAATTTTAGAACAAAATGCAGGAGTTATTGCAAAGATCATTGTCTAGCAGAAATGAGCCAAATGTAGATGACATTTGGAACAACATCCTTGGTACAAGATTTGGCTACATCAAAGGTCTTGGGTATGACCCTAAGTTAATGGGTTCATTCTCATTACGACTAGCATATGTAACGATGCTTCAAGAGGAGAATCGGTCGCCTAAGTCTAAGTTATAATGTAATGAAGAGAAGTTGGAACGTAATAAACAAAAGTTAGACTATACTGAATAAAAGTTGACCAAGTTTGAAAAGATGGTCAAACAAATACTTGGCTCAAATTATTTAAGTTGTAGTGACGATAAAAATGAGTATTAGTTTGTACATAAATTTTTTTGTCAACATTGGAAATTAACATTTAATGACATTTTATTTTTATTTTCATTTAATTAATTATAAATCAAAAAATCTAAATATTATAAACAATAGGATGTATTAAAAATCTTACCAATATTATAATTAAATGAAATTTTTTTAATAGTAATGCTTAGTAAAAACCAAAATTCATCATCAAAACTTTTTACTATGTTCCTGAAAATGTCGCTAATAATTTTTAAAAATTAAATAAAAATGTAGCTAAAAAGATTTGTCTATGATTTTAAAATCATCGCCATAACTTTTTAGCTATGTTTCCTAAACCATCATCAATAACTTTTATCTACGCCATGAAAATTGTCGCTAAATATATTTTGTTATAAAAACTTAATCGTCGCAAAATATTATTACCTACATCTACAGTAACATAGCTAATAAATTTTACCCAAAAAAAGAAAGCATCCTAAAATATCATTGGCGACGATTTGTTTTATCCTCGGCCATCTGTTTGGCGACGAATCTGAGAATGGAGTGAAATATAATTTGGGATGATTTTGTAAAAACGTCGTCGATAATATTTTGCTTCTATGATTTTGCGATGATTTGTGGGACAAATTTTTGTTTTAGCTAAAAAATTTTGGCAACAAATTAGGGCTTTTAATGAAAAAAATATTCATTGCCAAAAGCACCTTATGTTGTAGTCTCATGACCTAAACCACAACCAAATGAGTGTCTGATGTTATCAAACCATAGGAATGTAGAGAGGAATATAGGCTTTTCTTTAAGAGTAGAAGGTTTAACAACTCATAATCCAGAAAAGGGAACATGGTGTGTTATAATAGTTGACCCAAAAATTTATTGTAACCTTAACTATTTCTTATATGCAATAGAAAACTCTCATATAGTCTTATTGTCAATTGAGGTCCTACAAATAAGAGCATCTCATCAGTATGTTATATTGGTAGGATAATTTATAAATAAGAGGCCATCTTTTCCTTAAATATAACTTAAGCATAATGAAATACATTGCTTTTACAAAATTTCTAGGAAAAAACTAGAATCAGAGAGTCCCCTCTTCTATATTTGTAAACACTTAATTTTCTAAATGGATATCAATATTTTAAAACCTACCTTTACATATAAAGGGATGTCTTTGGTTGATGAAGAACAATTATTAGGCTATAAAATTGCCACTCATAAGTTAATTATCTTATTTTAATGATGGCTAACCATAAGTTAATTAAAAAGGTGGCTTATTAATTTTCAAACAATATAAACAATAATCACATATAAACAACAATTTTTTTTACTTTCAATCATCTTGATCAACATCTTGAAAATCATCATCATCATCATTAATTACATTATGATTCGACTCTTTATCACTATTATATTCGACCAAAGTATCATCATTGTCGTATAATTCATCTTCAAGATAGTCTTCATCTCTTTCTATGAAAAGTTTGGCTTGTACTTCATCCACTTATACTATATTAGGATCAACATGTCTCTTATAGAATGACGAAATATCTACATCTTCTTTTCGAATGCCTTCATTATTCAACTTCGATTCAATCTCTTGATATACTTCATCACCATCCTCACTGATTAGGCCATTATCCCTTTCAAAAAATTAGAAGAGATTTTGATGTTGAAACTTTTGGACAACCTTCCAATTGCTACATAATACAGTATCGTTGAGGTATAAAACTTGCTTCACTTGACTTGCATGGATAAAAGGGTCATTATCAAACCATGTCTTACTAATATTAATGCCAATAATATTCCCATTCACTTTAATGTCAGCAAGATTAAACCATTTGCACTTAATATTCCCATTCACATTGATGCTAATAGTCATCACCATCATCACCATCATTATTGTCAATATCATCAACACTTGTACCAACACTTCTGCTATAACATGCTTTCTTACGTTCATCATAATAAAGCTATGAAGTATAGAATTTATCTGTGCCTCAGATTAGCAAGTGATTATATACCACCTCTTGAAATTGAATATAGGCATTTAAGCAATACATGTATGGACATCGAATACAACATTCATCACGTATTTGATCTTTTACAAATTACATGAAACTCGTATCTCCTATGTATTTAGTGGACCATTTCTGATGAGACATCCAACTTTATCCATCTAGCTATACAATTAAAAGTAAATTATTAAATTATTAAATGCAATCCTCGTTTTACATCATATAATGATAAATCAATACAAATTTCTACTTCTTAATTAATTAGTACAAGTTTGTATAATATGTTTGAATTCAAACAAACTCGAAGGTACGTGGCATTGTTTACACCTGTGACTTGAGAAAGAGACTTCTTGTTGTGACTTCTAGGCTTATGCAATATTTCACTGATAAGTCTCATGGGAGCTGCATCACGGGTTTCCAACCTACACACCATCTTATATACCAAACATAAATACTTAAACTATTAAAGCAGAATATAAAAACTCATCAATGATTTTAAGAAAATTGCAAACAACATTAAAGTGCAAAACCAACACCTCCTTTGCATTCACTCAAAACCCAAACCTAAATACTCGTACTAATAAAGCAAAACATATGGTAGAAATTAGTTGGATGACTTACCTAGATGGACGGACAACCACAAGCTACAAAGAAGAAGGACGAGGTTATATAATTATCTTCAACAAAAAACATGGCTTGCAAAAAAGACAATGTTGTATTTAATATAATAAACTTGTTCATAGAGTTGGGTCTTAGGACTTAAAAAGTAGAAAATGCTTACAACTAAAGTTTTTTAGACATATAACCAATAGCTTATCATTAATAAAGTTTTAATGACTTTGTGGTAGTAATGGCCTCACAATAGTTTCTGAATAACGAAAACTTCGACAGAGAGTGAGAAGTTAGAGGACTATGATCTGAGAGTGACATTAACGATTCAAAGTGAACTTTAGTCGAATATCTTATAGGGAGTAGTAAAACAAAGTTCCTAACACATATTCACATTCAATCAACCTATTCAACACACATAACCCATATCGAGATATTCATTACTATCATCACTACACACATTCACCGTAGTAACATACCAAAAACACACAAGGGCAGAACAAGAAAAAAGAGGGATAAACACTCCAAATTCCATTAAACATTTAAACCTTTTCAATTAAGTATTAAAATTGCATTGTACATGTAAACTTTACAAAAAGAACATTACACCTTCCAATGCATATACATATTGTAAATCACGTGTTTCTAAGTTTTTTATTTCATTTAATGACCATGTGTTTTTGTAGGCGCCAAATTTATGCTTTATAAAGTCTCTCATTGATTATCAAAGGAGAATTCAGAATATCAAATTTTAATAATTCTTTATAATCTTTTTTGTAAATAATGATGAGATATGCTCTAGTTTAAACACTCTATGCCCATATGTGATTCTAGCTACTAGCAATTAATATAATTTGAAATGAGAAGAGACATTGAAAAGGAGTTAATTTTCTGAAATATTCATTGTCTAAGTTGAAAGTTTTAATTGGAGGCCAAAATAAAGATGAATTATCCAATGCCAAGATAATTTTGATGTGGGACAAAAAAAAAAGATGATTAGCATATGATTAAATCATCCATGAGCATATAATATCCAATTCGAGACATAAAAATTTTACTATTCATACATCATCTTCTACGTCTTAAGCTAAAAAAAATTTGTTACATTTATGTGTGGTTCATATTTTAAACCTAGAACACATGATTCATAAGAAAAGAAATAGGTACAATTTTATACAAGACCACACCAAAAGTGCATCTAGTATATGTCTCTTTATTATCAAAACAAAATACATGATTCATAAGAAAAGAAATAAGTACAATTTTATACAAGACCACACCAAAAGAGCATGTAGTATATGTCTCTTTATTATCAAAACAACTTTAAAATAAGCTCATAATTATCGTCACCTATTATTTAAGCACTTAGAAAATGTTCACCATTCTTATAGGCAATATTTACACTAAAAGAGTATGTCATATGCTAAATCATTTGTTAGGCTTTATTATCTCATAAAAAGAGCTTATTATATCCCACGTATATAAAGTAGAGCTCCCTAATTATTGTTACATCCAAAAAAGACCCAAAAATGCATACATGTCACATTCTTATAGATCTCACTCATATGGTCACATACCTTTAAATTATCCTATATAAGATGTCACTTTTGTGAAGATTATGGACATATGTATAGAAATTACATCTCAAGTTACATTTTTCAAATTCAAATCCATCAATTTTTAGTCAACATAATGAGATATATATATATATATATACACCATCATAAACAGAACACTCCTAACACTTAACATAATCGTAACATGCAATTTATCAACACTTTACATACAAAAAATTCATCCCAAGATAACTACGAAAATCACGCGTTTTTCCCTTTCATCACTAACATTAAGACATTCCAAACAAACTCTAATCACAAACAATCCAAACCAATGCAAACAACTTAACAAAATCATCCGTAACTCGTCCAACATCACACGATCAAAACACGTGAAAGGAAACATAAAACAAACAAAAAAATCATCAATGACTTACCTCGATGAAAGAATAGAAAGACAACAACTAAAGAAGGCAGAAGCACGCAAATGCAGAAGATAGAATGAAACTTCCCACTCTTATAGGACACATACCTAACATTTTGAAGAATTTCTGAGTATGTATTCTACAATGTTGACATGTTAGAGCAATCACATCACTAGCTTAGTCATGACATCATCATTAAAACATGTAAATATCACAATAATTAAAAACTCAATTCCTCATTTTCATTTCATAAAATCGAATATACATTGTAGCATTACATACTTCGTCCTTATATACAATATCAAATAGTTATCAGAGTCTACAACTCTATTACAAAAATATGCTACAAGCTACATGGATGAGGAACTATACAAAATTCTATGTAATCCTTCAGTCTCAACTGATCGACCTTTTAGCCATTTCTTTTATCCAAAAGTCGTACTAGATCTCTTCTAAGTTGTCTTAGAAGCTAAGTCCACTCTCTCGCACTTAAAAAGTCAACGTCATAATTTTAATGAATTTTGTGAACTCATCGAGCTACCTATGATCAATGGCTCACTCATAACACATAACACATACAGTTCATATTTCAAGTTCACAAACAATTCATGTCATCATATAATGCACAACTTTCACCAATTATCAAAAAACACTATTTAACAGTTTGTTAACTTATTCACTTTTTACATTCATAACGGTTCATACAATTCAATTCAATCATTCATATAATGCATAATAAAATGTTTATGCAATGCTTATGAGAATCACTTTTATTTATTACTTTGTTGTGACCGAGTGCCTTTTTCATCATCCCGTATCTATTGTAGATACTAGGCTCATTAATAAATGTCCCTTATTCTTAGAGATACATGGCTCATTGTACATAGTGAGCTAGATGCTCTTACCACATTTTGAGCTTTAAGCTCTTTTTCACTGGCAAGTACGATCACAACTACCTTTATATTATCATACATTCATGTAGTGAAATGCATCATATGTATTCGATCATTCACTTGTGCTCAATTTTCTTTTGCATTCGCATTCACCATCAAATCTTGGTCCGGTATTCAACAATTAAGTTGAGTATCACATATGCTATCAAATTCACATACAATGAGCACTTCTAATATATTATTGATGCATCAAACATCTCAGGCATTCAATGTCCAGAATTAACACATTCACATCACATAATAATCCAATTTAGAATTTAAACAAAACAATAAATCAAAGTGAGACCATCTAGGTTACTCACAGTATGCTCCAGATAGCTATTGCCTCGACACCCCAACAATGTCTTGATATTGGTGCTATAATTGCTCTTCTATATCATGCAATACATACATATTTACATATTACTAATTTGCACGTTTTCATGAATAGTCAATCATATACATATGTATATGTGATATGTATAATGCGTGCTCAATGGCAATCTTGGTATATTTTCTTAATTCACATCTTATGATCATCCTTATATCATATCTTGCGAAACTTGATTATCCTCAGTTTATCAATCCTCTATTCATTAAACATACATTTACCAATCCTTTCTTAGCATTATACATCCACACAATCTCCATATTTTCATTCATTCATTCATACCTAATTCATATTATTCATAAGAACACTTTTACATCATTAACAACTCATAACTTCCAAATTGGGATACATTCATATCAATTTAATCCATTCTTCAATTCTAATGTCAATAAACATCTTAAACTTAGCAATCACTTAACCAATTACTTTAGTGACTATTTAGGTTCATTTCAAACCTAAATCAAGTCCAAAAACACTAAGTTAGGGTAAGAAGATAGCATAGCACGATCATAGCACAATCTTGCTTGTGCATGATCGTGCAACCACTTCACAATCCCTCTCTACCACGATGGTGCTTGTGCACGATCATGCAAGTAATTGATGATCCCTTTTGACAAATAAAATGAGGTATTTAGGCAATATATTAAAACAATGTTACCATATGTCTTAAGTTTATAACGACATCAATTTCATGCTTGTTGGTTTAGTATTTTGCAAGTTATTTCTAAAAAACTACAAACTATTTTCACACCGCGACAACAGACTATACTCAACTTTAAGACAAATTTCCAAACTCTAAAAGATAGAATTAAACTTCAATTCCTTCATGAAACGTATAGCCATATATCTCTAGTTTAATATAAAATTAAAATCATCCTCTTTGGATGTCTACAAGTCAAGATATGGCCAAAATACAAATGGCTATTTAGTGAAAACACCCCATCTAGCATATTCCAGCACACTTCATCATCATTTTCATCCTAGTTCATCTCTTTTGATTAGTCTATCATTTCTAGCTTATGTCCTCATTATTTCCTATTCATTCATACTTTCATTTCAGCTCAATTTCAATCACAAACAAATCACATTCTATGTTTGATCATAACACCAAAAACAGAACATCTACATATATATATACATTCATCACCAACTTTCTGTACATCCTCAACTCTAATCTCACATTCATTTTACTTCTAACTATCACCTTAATTCTTTCTATTTCAAAACACCACATTACTTCCTTTTCTTAGCTCTAGACTCATTTTAATTCATCTCTAAAATACCCAAAGTGATCCACGTTAATATACATTGAAAACAGAACATAAAACAACCATTTATCTATCAAAATTTTATGCACTTGTTCCTACACCATTTTTAATGATCTTTCTGTTTCAAACTCATGTCTATAACAACTTATGAAATATTGATCATCATAAACACAAAAACAAGACATCAACGTGTTCATTTCTTTACCCACATTCTAACATATATAAAACACCATTTTATGATCATTTAACCTCTAACTATCATCATATATGTTTCATTCGATAAATTATGAAGAACAATATGATACTTAATTGTATAACTTCAAGATCTTCAAAACATCACTTAAAAATAATTTAAAAAAGATAGGAAAGAGAAAATATAAACTAATTTATGGTAGTTCGACAAACAACCCTTGCTTACATTCACTTATAAGACTCTTCTTAAAATTTCACTATAATTCCTCTATTAAGGCAAAAAAAA
>JANITW010000007.1:26995261-27013158 GCA_027564335.1 Erythroxylum williamsii
TCTCACTTTGAGTCTTCTCCTTCTTGACATTGCTCTTAGCGTTAAGTAAACTAACATTGCCCTCCTTGATGTTACACATTCATAACTTTCGTCACACACACCTTCCACAGACAGAAGCATTTAGCATTGGGACCTCAAGTTCCCTATTCCCCAAGCCCCTAATGAGGGCTGCCTTTCCTTGCCTTCCATACAGCTGGGGAGCCTATGTGTCGATCATTATCTTATTCACACACCTAGCTTTTGGTGCTTAAAGAGATCTACTTAGGAAAATTATTCATCACGTACGTTGCATTGAGAATGACTTCAAGTTCTTGCAAGCTTTTATGAATCGAATTTTCATTATTTGCAAATCAAACGTAAAGAAATATAGGTGTTGGAGTAGAATTTAAAACTTTTAAATATTTGAAGTTCTTACAATAACATGTATACTGATGAACTTTAGATCATTAACCAGCGAGTAATTAACATGTGTAGAGGTTGGTCGGGAAGTAACTATATCAGACACCGATTACATTTTGTTGGTTTCATCAGGGAAATAGTCTCCAGGGTACTAATCATTCACCGACTTTCCTCTACTGTTACACATTTCAGGCGGACTTTTGAGACTGTTACATTTAAGAATATCCCCCCATAAGGCACAGCAAGCCGAGCTCTATATGAAATTCAGGACATGTGATTCGTTTTGTAGGAACTAGATCGAAGTCGTTTTCCAAGTGAAAACGACTTGGTCACACCCATGGGATTGTGATGATTTATGTCCCCCACTAATGGAATAGGGAGTTTGAAGCATGAAAACGAAATGGGAAAAGATATAATTGAACAAGTGGTCACATGCATGCCCTGTACTACTGTGTCCGGAGCTGCTTGTTTACACTTGATATTGTCTTCAGCTTTGTGCATCTACTATGACTGCAGGAACAAAACTAGCTGTATATCCTTGGAAGTTATCCCTTCAATGCACTTGTGATTAATTATATCTCCAATCACAGTTAGTACTAAAATCACCAACTAGCTAGTCGTTATCAGCTATAACCAGTAAGTGGTAGCTCCCAAAATACCCCTCACATGGTTAATTATAGCTCTCCATATATGATATACTGTTTGACGTGTTGTTTAAACAATGCTCTTCTCTTGTATCAAACAACATCTCCTAGGAAGATTAAAACTGCAGAGAGCTGAAAGAGGCACAAAAGTCTGCAGTTGCAGACGAGGTGGGGGTCTAAACAGACTATTTATAATGTGGTAAGGGATTCAACTCTCACTAAACAATTTATCATTTTTAAGAATTCATCTAATATACACTAAACTGATACATAAAAGACGACTACCAAAAATATATTGCAGTTGGACTCTCAAGAGCTTGAATTTCCATGCAACGATCATTATTATATGTATATAAGTTGGGCCAACAGGCTGTAGAGTTTTGTCAAAATCCTAAGCCAAATTACCAATGTCTCCGTCACGCCGCGTGCATGGCAATATCGCCCCACCACGTCTACCAGGTTCTAGCCGTTTGTCCGTATTACTAACTGCTTGTAGATGTTCTATGGACTTCTTTCTCGATTCATCCATGAACTTAGATTTTGTTCCCTTTCAACTTATCACTATTTGTCTTAAAAACTTTCCTCTTCTCTTTTTTCTCTTTTGCCTGTTCTAATGTCTTGGAAAACTGGTAATCCTATAGCTACTGCTAAAACCATAATCATTTAATCAGAGCAGCATTTGCTGACAAAGAAAATGAGTCACTAGAGTTGGTTTAACCCGTGGCTATTCTTTTTTTCTGCTGAAACCTGCAGAATACGTACCAATACAACTCAGGAGGACTTGGGCTGTTCATTGCGCATAAACTTGTGTAGCATTTCCTGAAGATCCATCGGTTCTTAACCAGTTTACCTCAAAACTTGCATAAATTTATGCATTTAAAATCTGACCTTCTAACTCTTGGTGCTTGGAATAGGACAAATAACATTATGTTTCTCTGTCCCTGAAGAGATATATGTAAGGAGGTCTTTAGGTAGTAAATGCGCTAAGAGCACTAGTACAGTCTCAATCTGACTTTGCTAGTACGGATGCATTATGTCACACTTCGTAGTGAAGCCTTCCTAGCTTAACGTAGTGTTGTTATTACCATACGTCCGTTGAGTGATTCGCTAGGCAACTCTGGCTGTTCACTGTCGTTTCTCTGATATCGTTTACGTCCTTCTGCATTTACTTGCTTCCACATGCAATGGTATGTGTTCATTGCCAAAACTTGATGAACAGAGGTTACTATGCTTTACATCTGTAACTAGGCATTACTAATGCATAACCGATTACATGAGTATGAATTACTATGGTAATAATGGTTAAGAAGGAAGAACTTTTGTCAAGAATACCAGTACCATGGCATCATCTATACTAAAAATAGCAGATTGTCAATGAACACACTATAATCATACAGGAGAAAAATAACAACTATTTGTAGCAGATACTGCCAAGTCCTAGGCATGAGACTGAGTACAATCATGCTGCTATTGTCTAAAACATTTTTAGTTAGTTACTTTCCCTCTGTATACCAAATATATAAGTTCACATCTAATATTGGTAGGAAATTGATATCATTACATTTCATGATTGAACGCATACATCAGAAAGTCCAAAACAGATAGCTAGCTAGCACAAAGGTTGAAGTTCCTTTGAACGTTTCTTTTTTTTTTTTTTTTTGGGTGGTATCTGGACTACATAATCATTCCATGCTTGGACACTGAAAAACAAGAAATGAACAGCAAAACATAAACTTTTACATTCTTTTCCCCATCCTGTTGTTCTTTCTTACCTTGGAACCATTCTGAGTAGCGGGATTGACCCTTTTTGCTACTTCCACCATCTCATCGCTTCTCCTACCTTTAGCCTTTTCCTTGAACACCATCGATTTCTTAGCTTTCCTTTCAAAGCGATTGCCTTCAACCTCAGCTTCCTCGTGCTTGAAATGAGCCGTACCTTGGTGACTTGGGCCAGAAGAAGCATCAGAAGCCATAGAATCGTCACTTTCATCTGCGTGATTGTAGTTTCTATGATTCCCTTCATTTTTGTTGGCTTCTTCGTCACTGCATGCATCAACATCATCTCCATATATTGGGGAACCAATGTACATAGTCCACCCTGATTCACAACTGTTACACTCTTCTTTGCTTCCAAAGATTTTGGAAGACTCCATAGCCGTATGCAAGAGAAGGAAAAGTTAGTATAGAAGTTGAGTATACTAGTGGAGAGCAACTAACAGGAGAACTTAGGGGTCTTAAATAGGCACTTTAAGAGGTTGTGTTAAGACTCCTACAACCAGCAGCTTACGCTCTTTAAATATCTGACCCAGAATGGTTTTCTTCGCACAAAGAACAGAAATACTCTATCTCACATGCATGTTGAAAGCTGCCTGCTTGATCTTAAATGCCTAGGATAAGTCTCACCACCTGAAAATCTAAAATAGAACCCATTAATTCTCCGTCTTTAAATTGCTGAAGACAGCTAGAAGCTGCCAAAGAGTGGAATTCTATCTTTACAAAAGGCATAAGTAACCAAGTTTCTTATATTTGAAAGGACGTGAGTTGTTACACTTAGACATTGGGTTCCACAAGTAAACCTCTTATCTATCTTTACTGCTCTGAACTTAGCCATTAATAAAAGGGATGCATATAAATGCAAGGGGCAGATTGGCGCAGTCCACAAAACTAGTGAGAATATAACACCCGTTTTTTAAATAGGCCTACAAAGAGGACATCTCACTGCCTCATTTAGCTTTCACAACTACATAAATATTTGACCTGCCTTTAAGGATTGGCAGGCTTTAATTCACCTGTGTAAAATTGCTATAGAAAACAACTGAAGTTAGAATTTTTAGATTTGTCTATATATATTTGGTGAGAGGGAATTTCTCAAAGCAGCTTTCCGTTCCTGTTTTCCTGTCCTCCTTCAATTTGCTTGCAACTGTCCTCCTCAACTTAGAAGAATCATCGCCTTTGGTGGTACATGGATGACATGGTGCATTGCCTTTGTTAGATTTCATGTGTCCATCTCCATGACAGTACAAAGTGAAACTTTTATATCAGCCGAGGTTTTAGGCTATGTAGGAGACATCAAGGTCTGCTATAGTGAAACCAAAGCATTACTCCTAATCTGATCAACTCCAAATTAATGAAAGCTTAACACTTAACAGGAAAAAAAAAAAAAAAAACTACTGATGGATAGTAAGGGTAAAAGCACAGTGAAAAGACAGATATCTTCCAAGTATAAATTTACCTGTTGGGCATTCATTCAATGGATATTGAAATGACTGTTCACTTCCTTTCTGGTTAAAGAGCATGTGGTTTCTGAATGCACACAACTTCAACACTTATTTCATCATGGCTTTCAGTTACTTAAAGAGAACTATCGTTGCTTCTGTTTAAGCAATATATGTGTCATTCTGTGAGGAAGTACCAGCAGTCTTGCTGTCATTTTTGACAATTTTACTTCATCCTGTTCCCACAGATTGCTACACCGTACAAATTTCATCCTCATTTTTTAAGTTAGTTGAACTTTTGTTGTTTGCATATTCTTACGAAATAAATGATTAATTTTTAGAAAAAATTGATAATGATATTTAGTTTTGACTTTAAGAATCAGTTTAGAGATATTTTTATAATAGTTATCAAATAAATTAAATTTTTTGATGTATTTCAACTTTATATAATGAGCTATATTGCTCTCAATAAATTATGGTGTGTTCTACAACAAAAGCATTTTCTTTTTCTTCACTTCTATTTGCTTATTATGCTTAAGCTCTATAAAAACAATATAGTATCAAAGTATTTGTTTTGAAGGACTTGTGAGATGAGCGAAATCAAAATACAAACTTGATTTATAACCCAGAATTACAATAAGAATTATAACCATTTTCAAGCAGTGGAGATTGAAACACAACTATTTCAAGGTGCACCACCAAATTTTGATGGTTAAAATTATCAAGTTTGGGCTGTTCGAATAAAAGCTTATCTTGATGCTATTGGGAAGATGTGGACGAAGATTATAAAATGCCTCTATTGTCAACAAATCCTACAATGACTCAAATCAAGATGCACAAAGAAAGAAAAAATAGAAAGTCTAAAGTCAAAGTCTGCTTATTTTTTGCTGTTTCAAACATCGTATTCATAAAAATTATGAATCTAGAGTCGACAAATGATATCTGAGACTACCGCAAAAAGGAATAACAAGGCAATGAAAGAATAAAGAGTATGCAAGTGCTTAACTTGATCAGAGAATTTGAAATGGTGAAGATGAAAGAGTCGGAAACCATTAAAAATATTCTGACAGGTTGCCCGACATAGTAAGCAATGTGAGGTTTTTAGGTAAGGATTTTTTTGAGGAGTGAACACTGCAAAAAGTTTTTGTAATCTTATCTGAAAAATATGAATCTAAAATTTCTTCATTGGAAGAAGCTAAGGATCTATCAAGCATGTCTTTGGCAGAATTAGTAAATGCACTACAGGTACAAAAACAAAGAATGATCATGAGAGAAGAAGGAACCATTGAAGGCACTCTGCTTGTAAAAGAAAAAAAAATTAGGAAGAGACAAAAACAAGAATTTCAACAAAATCGACAACAACAATAACATAAACAATGATAATTCATATCTATCATATCCACATTGTAAAAAAACAAATCACTCACAAAGAAAATGTTGATGAAAGCCTGATATCAAATATAGAAAATGCGGATAAATTGCACATATGCAAAAGATTTGTAAATCACAAAATGAAGAGACAAAAGCAGTACATCAAGAGGATGAATTATTTTAACATTAAAATTCTGCAACTCTTAAAGCAAGGAAGAGTTTATTGGTAAATCCCTTAGACATCCATATTAAAATAAATGATCAAAGTCTAAGTCTTAAGCAAATTTGATTATAATATTTAGTGCTTAATTTTAAGAATCAGTTTAGAGATATTATTGTGATAGCTATCAAAAAGTTAAATTTTTTTTATATATTTCAGCTCTATATAATGAGTTATGTTGCTCTTAATAAATTATGGTGTGTTCTGAAACAAAAATATCTTCTTTTTTTTCACTTCTATTTACTTATTATGCTTAAGCTCTATAAAACAACACGTTTCACTTAAAAAGCATGTGGTTTCTGAATGCACACAACTTCAACACTTATTTCATCATGGCTTTTAGTTACTTAAAGAGATCTATGATTACTTCTGATTAAGCAATATATGTGTCATTGTCCCGGAGTACCAGCAGTCTTGCGGTCATTTTTGACAATTTCACTTCATCATGTCCCCAGGTAAAGACAAATTGCTACACCATACAAATTTCAGCCTCATTTTTTTTGGTGTTAGTTGAACTTTTGTTGTTCTTTCATTTTCATTGTCACCTAAACCGAAAATTTAGGCCCTTACATAATTTATTATTAAATTGTTATTTTTATTTATAAATGATGAAGTGGAAATACCAACTAAACTCTAGCTAACTAGAATTTTTAAATCAAATTAAAGATTGTTTATTTTTATAATTAAAAATTCTGTAACTACTAATTCAAGTATGTTCAATAAAATTTTAAATACAAGTAGTATTTCACAATTTTATATTATTTTAAATAAATTAAGAATTTAAAATGAAATATTATGGCCTAGTTTAGTTAGCTACCAATCAACTATTTTTTTAGTTGATTTGTTGTTTTCAACTATTTGACTTGTCAAACAGCCACCAAAGGTGTTTGGAGAGTGGCATATTCATCAGTTGATTTCAAACAAACAACAACAACAAAAAAACGCTCCTATATTTTTAGCTGATTTGTTGTTTTCAGCTATTTGACTCGTCAAATAACCACTAAAGGTGTTTGAAGAGTAGCAGATTCATTGGTTGATTTAAAACAAATAGCAAAACTTGAAGCGTTTTCTACCAACGGCTAAAATTTTAAATATCAAAGGCTGATTATGCCCTTTAAATTCTATTGCTAAGTTGTGTAAGATCTTGTTATTTAAATTATATTCTTGATTAAGTTGCAATTAAGTACTACACGAATCATATTTTTGTTGATTCTAATATATAACAATTTTTTATTAGTAGGACAGCTTAGTTGAGGTTCATAGATACCTCACAGTGTTTATTCTTATAATTATTTTATGCAGTTATAGGTTAAAAATGAAATATTGACCTTAAAAAAATGAAAATAGAAAAAGTTGCATAAATTTCTCATAGATGATGAAACAGTACAACTGAGCATGACTACTTTAAAATCTAAATTTTTATAAGAATATTAAATGAAATACTAAGATATATAATATTCATACCCTTTTAATTTTTTTTAAATTCGTATCCTCATAAGTCATTTTACACATATACAGTTAATTTTATTGAACATCTCTAACAAACAGCTAATACAATTTGTTGATCAAATAGTTGATATAAACAGCTATCAGTTAACATGCAATCAGCTGATTGTTAAATAGGTCGTATATAACATTTTATGCCTAGGCTCATCATCATCATCATCATCACTCAATTCAAAATTCTGCAATGAAACGATATTTGGGGAGGTCTTACTCCTACATAGTAGAGAGGATATTTCCGATGAATCCACATGTAAATTAGATAATATAAAAATGATGCAGGTTACAGAACATAGTAAAAACTAGCACGGAAAAATTCTATTAACCTAAAGTTACAATAAAAACATAAAATAAATGAAAATACAAGTAATGGAAAATACCTGATGGAGTTCATATCCGCGAATACCTGATAAACTATAAAGTCCGTCCCTTCTTGTCTCTAAATAAGTAAAGAGACCTTCCTTAAAGACCCTACCGGAATGACATCTTACTGTCCTCCACACGAGACAAGATCTTCTGTCTAATTTTATGGTGTCTTATTGTGTCCAGTGAATCTCAGTCATTCATTTATACGGGACCTGTATTTATTTATGCGGGACTTACGTGAGATCCACATAAATAAATGACTGAAATTTACTGGACATAATAAGATACCATAAAATTAAACAAAAAATCTGGACTATCTCTGCACCTGTCCTGTGAAGCTAATTTTAAAGCCCGTAAACTTTGACCAAAACTTGCCTGAAGCAAGGAGAGAGAGGACGTTGGGTATACCGACTTACGTGCTAACACCAAATTCTAAAGAGTCTAACCCTAGACTGAAGTAGAAGAGATTCAGAATCCTACCACTTTAGGCAGAAATGAACCGACAAAACCTCATTTATTAACCATTTGGCTACCGACACAACTTATCGAATAGGAAAGATACAAACTTTAGGCTATGTAATAAAAAATTCAAATCCTGATTCACAATTCAATTATCCATTCTATTGGGTTTATTAGTGATTGAAAGGCAAGTACAATGACAGATCAAAGTTTGTATTCATAGCATTTCCTAGTGAAGGTGATATAAAGAGAGGCTATGTGTTTTACCCTGTTTTGGCATTGACTATTGGGTTCTTTATGCTTTCCTATATAGAAGTTACTAGTATCGGATGTATGTAGTTAGGCATCAGTCAATTGTTTTTATATATAAATAATTAGAAAATAATATTCAGACTTGTGTTTGTATGTTTATTAAGAGATACAATTCATCGGAAAATCGAAGGCCCCTGATGTTGCAAGAAGCGGTGAAAGCACATGACATGCCTTCGTTGCTCTGTTTGTAGCTGAGACTCATCCATTTTTACGAGACACTATTCCCCCACCACCAACACATTTGATAACTTGTGTTTCCAAAATTAGAATTTTTAATAGGATTCAATAACAAAAGAGCTCGTTTACTTAGAAGCCTGGTTTAATGATTGACTACATAATAATGATTAAAAGACATGGTGGGTCGCAGTGACGATTGACGATTCCAAGATCTGGGACCAGCTGCGTTTTGGAGAACAAAAAGAACTTGAGAAAGAGTTCTAAAGGAGCAGGGCCTGGGTTGAGGACTCACATGTCCCCATAGTTGTGAGCATGGAATTGGCTATTCCCCACTCATAAATCCTTCTCCGTGACTTATATGGCATTGGCAGTAGCAGACAGGGTTTGGCCCATCAATTATTCTTTGCTGCTTTCTCTTCTGCAATATACATATATACGTCACTCTCCACCATTCTCTCGACCCCACGTGGGGGTCGAAGACATGCATGGTTTTATTGCAAATGGGACAAATTTTCCTAAGCTGGACACGCCCTTCTCTTTCGCTGTCTCTCTTTCACTCCCTCTGTGTGCGCCTAAAGTTTTGCTTATATCACCCCCTTTTTTTTTTTTTCCCTCTTTATATTAGGTATCTTAACTTAGTTAGACTAATCTTAAACTCCTACTATCCTACTCCAAAAATCTAGGGGATGTAAATCTGGAACTTCAAGATTCTTCAGATTCTTACGTAGCCTGTACACTTCTGCGCACAAGGAGTTTTCACATACTTGATTAGTCAGCTGATGATTGATCACTGACTCTCCCTGCTCAGCGTCAAGTTCTCATCACCTCATTATTATTAACATTACGTGATGGATGAACGGATGCTCCTTTCTTTCTTTTTTTCTTTTTTTTTCTTTTTTTCTTTTTGAATATAAGGGAGGAATCAAAAACTAGCACGAATGACGGAGGTACGACACTCCTTGTGCATGTCAGTGAATAAGCTCCTGGATAACCTCCGGTGGCTCCTATAGGAGGTGTAGACCCGGACTTAAAACTCTTGCAAAAGTTGCCAATATGTCAGCACAATAGTTGACCTCTCGAATGGTATGTTGCAGTAATTTATTGCCCCTTCCTTCCTTCTCGTATTCTAATATCAAAGTTACTCTCCTTAGCTTTTAATTCCGTCCAAACCTCATGCTTTCTATCAATGTACAAAACTATAATATATAATCTATGCGAGAACAATATTTAATCTTCCAAAATAATGTAGTTCATCTAAAATTTTTCTTAAGATCGTGATCTAAAAATTATCTTGTAAATCAATTTTAAAATTATGATTTAAGAAATAACAACTTGTAATCTAAATTTATTTGCAACTTCAATCTAAATTTTATCACTTATACTTTATAATTATACTTGTTATTTTTAATATTATATATATAGTATTTGTTTGTCACTAACTTTATCAATATTAGATTTATTTTTTCTCCCTAATTTTCCTCCAATTACAGAACAGTATCCACTATCCAGTAGCCATCTAAAACTGAGCCTAAGTCTCAACTCTAGGCCTTGTTCTTTTCGTCAAATCTAATTATTAAAGTTCATTATAAAACTTTATGGTACACGGACAAGAATCCAAAAAGGCGATTCTTACTATCGAATTTGATTTGTAATAATGCATCGTATCAAAGAAAAAGTAGTATCCACGCCTTAAAACGTGAAGAATTGACATATCAAAGAGTTCCTACGGATATGCGAATCAATTTATTAAGGAATTGAACTATGTGTCACATCGAAATCATAATTAGTGCAATTAATTATTAGTTTTTAGGTATTATAAATCAAATTAGATCAAGTTAATCACAGGTTTTGACGTCTGTACTAATAATTTCAAAGAAGGTTGGCAATGTTCGTTCGGTTGGGAGGGTATTAATAGAATGAAACGTAATTTAATATTATTCAATCGTTCGAGAAAGAGTTTATAATAAAATATGAAACTGGGTTTATGGAGGTTGCTGCTGGGGCGTGGACAACCTGTGTTAATCCTAGTGTTCTGGCAAAAATTGCTGCTTGTAGTGCTTCTTTTATTGAATGGAATAAGGCGTTGGGTTCCTCGACTAGGGGTCGGATTATGGAAGTTAAAAAACAGATGGATGTGTTGCGTAATACGAATGTAGCTGATCCAACCTTGTTGACTCTTAAGACCGAATTGTCTAGTTTATTGGCCCAAGAGGCTATTTATTGGAAACAACGGTCTAAAATTTTTTGGCTAAATCATGGTGAGGTGAATGGCAAATTTTTTCATGCTCAGGCGTCGAAGCGTAGGCGTGTTAATCACATTTCTGTTTTGAAGGATGACTCTGGTAACTTATGCTCGGATTATGATACTATGGCGACCATTGTTTTGGAATATTTTACGAACCTGTTTGGCGCTTCTATTGGAAGTCATGACTTTGATCATGTATAAATTCGGTAGTGAGTGATCGGGATAATGCTCAGCTTCTAGCTCCTTTTACCCAGGCAGAATTTAAGAAAGCAATTTTTGACATGCACCCTGATAAAGCACCTGGCCCTGACGGCATGAATCCGGCATTTTTCCAAAAGTGTTGGGATTTTATTGGTGATGATATTTTTACTCAGAGTTGTGAGTGGCTTGATAAATGTGACTTTCCTGAGGGGTTAAATAATACTACTATTGTCCTTGTTCCGAAGAAGGATAATGCAAGTAGTATGACGGATTTCAGGCCTATTGCGTTATGTAATGTGCTTTATAAAATCATCGCCAAGGTTCTTGCTAACAGGCTAAAGGTCATCTTACCCAGAATTATTTCTCCCATGCAGTCGGCATTTGTTCCGGGTCGTTTAATTTCGGATAATATTATGGTTGCATTTGAATTGATTCATCACATGAAGAACAAGAGTCGTGGATCAAGTGGGGATGTTGCGTTTAAAATTGATATTAGCAAGGCTTATGATCGGGTGGATTGGAGTTATTTGGAATTTGTTTTGTTTCGTTTGGGTTTTGATGCTAAATGGGTTGGCTGGATTAAGCTGTGTGTGACTACTGTGAGGTATTCGGTGGGGCTTAATGGCAACAGTGTGGGGCCTATTAGCCCTAATAGGGGTCTAAGTCAGGGAGATCCTCTTTCCCCGTATTTGTTTATATTGTGTGCGGAAGGCCTCTCAGCCTTATTGCGTAAAGGGGAGTTGCGTGGCGATATACATGGTGTTCGGATTTGTGAGGGTGCCCCTACCATCTCGCATCTCTTTTTCGCAGATGATAGTTTTTTCTTTTTCCGAGCTTCTCCCAGTGAGTGTGGTCGGATCAAGCATATCCTGTCTACTTATGAAGAGGCGTCGGGACAAGCAATTAATTTCCAGAAGTCGGGGATCATGTTCAGTTCTAATACGAAGCAAGACGTTAGACATGCTATCTCTAATATTCTGGGGGTGTTCAATCCTATTGATCACGGGCGCTATCTTGGCTTACCCTCATTGATTGGGAGGAATAAAAAACAAGTTTTTGCTTTTCTGAAAGATCGGTTACAGAAAAGGATCTCTAGCTGGAAGAACAAGCTGCTTTCCAGACTGGGTAAGGAAATATTGTTGAAAACAGTTGCTCAGGCCCTCCCTACTTATTGTATGAGTGTTTTCCAGCTGCCATTGGGTATCTGCGATGAACTGCAGAAGATGATGAACTCTTTTTGGTGGGGTTCGTCTTCGACTGATCGTGCTAAGATCCATTGGAGTAGATGGGAAAGATTATGTGTTCCTAAGAAATTAGGTGGCATGGGTTTTCGGGATTTGAAGAGTTTTAATCTTGCAATGTTGGGCAAGCAGGGATGGCGGTTTTTAACATACCCTGATTCTTTGGCAAGCCAGGTGTTCAGGGCCAGATATTTCCCGAATTCGGATTTCCTTCACGCTAGCGAAGGAAGAAATCCCAGTCTTATTTGGCGAAGCATAATCTTGACAAAAAGTATCCTACAAAAGGGTGTTCGGTGGCGTGTGGGCGATGGATCTTCCATTGGAGTGTTTAAAGATCCTTGGCTGCCTGATGATTCTAATTTCTATGTGCTTTCGAGTCCACTACAGGGTATGTCTGATATGAAGGTTAGTGAGTTAATCGACCCTATTACTTTGAATTGGGATCCTGCTTTGGTAAATGGTATCTTTGCTCCTCAAGAAGCGTCTATAGTTTTCCAAATCCCCATCTCTCCTTCCCGGCCGAAAGATATTGCTTGCTGGCATCATACTAAGAATGAGATTTATAGTGTGAAGTCTGGATATAGGGTTGCTACGTCCTTATTTTCAAAAACTTAAAACTATGAGGTGATGGATCCGTGGAGTGGCATTTGGGGTGCTAATCTTCCGCCCAAGGTTAAAGATTTTGCTTGGCATGTTTTGCATGATTTTGTTCCTTGTAAACAGTGCCTTTTTGCTCATGGGGTTAATTTGGACCCGGCATGTTCCCGTTGTGGGGATATAGAGACCATAGATCATGTCCTGCTTATGTGCCCTCATGCTCGCCATGCATGGACGTCCTCAGGTATTACCTTTCATAGTGTAAACGTTAAAGACTGTATTGTTGATTGGATTCGTGTAGGTAGCTTTGAGCTTGGAGGTCGAGCCCTTACTATTTGTTGGAGTTTGTGGTTTCATCGGAATCTCTTCTGTTGGAAACAGCAAGACATTCCTCCTCATTCTATTGTGGCTTTTGCGGATGATTATTTGCGTGACTGGAAAGAGGCGAAACGTACATTTGGGAAGGTGCAGGTGGCTACTAATATGCCCCAAGATCCTGTACGCTGGCAAAAGCCTCCGGTTCGATGGGTAAAATGCAATGTTGATGTCTCGGTTGATAAAAGGCGAAATAAGTCAGGCTTTGGGGCTATCCTTCGAGATTGTCAGGGATCCTTTATAACAGGTTTTTCGGGGCATTTTCCTTCTTGTGCCAATGCCACTCTTGCTGAAGCTATGTCGATAAGAGAGGCGTTAACCTGGCTTAAAAGGCTTAATTTGGATCATGTTTTGTTAGAATCAGATTGTTCAGAAATTATTGATGGTCTTAATTCTTGTTCTGCTAATTTCTCTGAGGTTGGTGTAGTGCTTTTTGACTGCCAGAAGCTTAAGACTCACTTTCAGCATCTGTCCTTCATTTGGACGCCTCAAACTGCTAATAGAGCCGCTCATTCTTTAACAAGGGTAGCTCTGTTACATGCAGATCGCTTTACTTGGTCTTCGTTGCCAAGCTTTCTTTCTCCTTTTGTTCTTTCTGATGTTGCTTCGGTTTGCTGTAATTCGGAGGAGGTCTAGGTCTGGGTGTATGGGGTAAAGCCTATTGGCTACGGATTTAGTTAACCTCTTCTTTTTAGTTTCCTTGTTTGATTTATGATGTTTTTAATGTCAAAAAAAATAAATAAATAAAATAAAATAAAATATGATTAAAGGAGAGGGTTTTATATTCATCATAAGTTATCTTAAACAGTAAAAATAAATTATCTCAAATTTGTGAAGTTTAGGATAGAATGTAAAATAATAAATAATATTTTATTATGTTACATTATGAACCTTTTTTTTCCAAATAACATTTCACTATATTACATTGTAAGTCCTTCCTTAATTTTTTTATTTTGGATTAGAGGAACTATGTATGCGGGCCAAGTGGGCACACCTCTCTGAGGGTCCAACTGACGCACCACCCCACAGGGAGGCCAAGCGGGCGCATCTTATCATTGAGGGCCCAACTAGTTCTCTATCCACAGGTAAAACTCCGGCTGCACTAGGCTCTTACAAGAGGGGCTAGTATGGAATCGAACCTGGGACCTAACCAACGTCAAGTCCCGCTATCAACCATCGAGTCACACCCCTTGAGGGCTGTAAGTCCTTCCATCCTTTCCAAATACTAAGTTTCTAAAAGTACATTACATTTTATTTTAAATCATTATACTTTATTTCATTCCGTTAAAAACCTTTCGTCCAATCAAACATAGCCTTACAAAGAACCGCAAAGAACTTACCTGATTTGTGAATTAAGTTCCTGGGCTCAAATACTTTTTCCGGCCCCTAATTACACCACCTCCATGGAAAACAAAAATCATATTCTTGATGACTCCGATTAAGCAACAACAACATCCCTATCTTGTGCAATATCTCTATCTAAACTCATGTAGTTGCCAACTGCCCTATGGGCCATTAGAGGATAAGAATTATAATGAATATATTGAAGAATGAAAATAAATATTAAAAAGAACAAAGTATTGCCCCAAAAGAAGATATAAAAATATTAATTTTTAATCATAATATATTATTAACCATCTTTGTTCATCCGTTACTCATTCTTTTCTTTCCATATCATACCAACTAGCAAAACACCCCCTTAGACTATGATTAAAGACTTCTTTTCCTATTAACTAGGACACAATTAGACCAAACAAATTCCTAAAAGTCACTCCCCATACACATTGGATATATTCAACCCATATTGATTTAGGAGCGTATAAGGACAATTCCAATTAATTATGCATACAACTTTTTTTTTTCGTTAAAATCCTACGAGATTGTTACATCAAGGTCAACGGTTGGAAATGAGCTGCACATCGATTAGTATCAGTTTAGTACATATGAGAGTACATGGTGATGCCCCACAAGGTTGTAAAAATGACTAATTCAGATAGATGGGATAATGTTCCTATTGAATGGGAAAGTATAATGCCCAGGTATGTACTGAACTAGAGGAGACTAGCTGAATATGTTTGACTTGGGGACTCATCTAACGGATTTGTCAACATTTCAAATGAACAAATCTTTAAAGGAAGATGTTTGGTGAAGGATTGGCGAGGAGTGGCGTGGAGTAAAAATGTGATGCACAAAGATGCGGTTGTTGGTGAAGCAAATAGTTGCCTCCTTTGACAAAAATAAGTTATTTGTACTAACAACACGTTTTTGTTATGCAGGGAAGAACCTGAATTAGCAGAACCCTTGTTCTTCAGGTTAGGTGAAGGATTGGCGAGGAGTGGTGTGGAGTGAAAATGTGATGCCCCAAAGGTCTCGTTCTTTACGTGGTTGTTGGTGAAGCAAAGAGTTGCTACCTTTTGATAAAAATAAGTTATTTGTACTAACAACACGTTTTTTATGCAGGGAAGAACCTGAGTTAACATAACACGTTCTTCAGGTGTAGAATAACGTGAAGAAATGGAGGAGATAATGGATGTAAGGATGGGAATAGGGCCTAGCCCGGTCAACCTGCTGAATGGACTGAAACCAAATATCCATGAACTAATTGAACAAATCAATAGAGACATGGATCTGACAAACGATAAAGACCTTACTTTACACTTGTAAAATAAGAATGAGACAATTGGCATGATGATAGATGGATTCCACACGTCACCTTCAACAACTATTGAAGATTCCGTTCTATCATCTTTCTTTTCATCTTTTTGTAAAGTAGTACTGTTTACTATTATTTGCTTTACGACTTTTGTTAAAGTAGGTAAAAAAATGAGGTAGTCCGGTCCTGACTGGACCCATTGTCATCCCTGTTTGGATATTATCACTATTATGAAATCAAGGCAGAATTCATTCTCACACGCAGTAAAATAATTACAAAATTTTTCATATAATTTTTTGAAACTCAAAATCACTTAAATTTTATAACATTATTGACACATAAAACATAATAAAATATGAATCTTAATTTGTATCTTATTCTAAAACTTGATCTTTTTTTTATCGTTTCTTTCGAATCGTATTTGAATTGGTTTATCTCAACTACTGTAATTGCATAAGTGTCTATCCTTTAACGATGTCTGATATAATGAGTTAAGAGAACTCTACAATTATTACAGAGAAACTTAGGCAAGGAATGTTAACTTCCTTAGAGTCTAAGTCTATTTACAATAAGTTTTAGATATTTTAATGATTTAATTGAAATTAAATTTTAATTTCAATAAAACTTTAACTAGAATTATAATTAATGATAATTAAATACCAATTATACCCAAATAAGATCCAATATCTTATATTGATCTTTATTTATTAAATATGTCATATTTAATCATAAAGTTTACCAAACTTTACAATAAAATCTAATCTAATTAAAATATTCTTTCTCTCTTTAATATGTTCTTTACGTGTAACTCATTAGGTCCTAAAAATATTAACAATGTTTATAAATTATATCCTTAAATTATATTTAAGATTAGATAAATTAAATTCTTTTAATTTATCTTTAATTTTTCAACTAAATAACTTACATATATAAATCAAAATTAGTATCTAACAATGCATTATAAGCATCAAGATATTTAAGAATGTTAAAGTGATTTTGATTAACCTTTTTATGCATGATTTTTTGTATAATTCAATCATTTTATCGTACAATATTCTGATTAAGTATAAGGCTCGATATCTATTCTTTCATATCCATTATTAATTAATTCAATTAATGACATTTGAAAAATATTTTCAAAGTGTCATTCTACCTTGATTGATGATTTCCTGAATCAATATTAATCGACAATAATGGAACATTCTCCTTAATCACTTTAGGGTGATGAATCCTATATTAATCACTCAACTTCTTTTATACAGTCCATGTTATATCCAGTGACTATTGATTGAGCTACCTTTGACTGGAATAGGTCATAAGTAGTATTAAAACATAACAACTCCTACATGGAATAACTTTGGATATTTTAAGTTAAAGGATCACTTATGTAGTCATCACAAAATAAGAATTTCCAAAGATATACAAGTAATATTCTAAATGAATTTTTCAAATAAGGTCAATTTAATAAATTTGTTCTTTACAAATACTCATGCTTTTGTTCAAGTATCTCAAAATCATATACTCATAAGCACAAGTTAGAAATACATATAACCTAGCAAATACTTCTAAAGATATACAAGTAATATTCTAAATGAATTTTTCATATAAGGTCAATTTAGTAAATTTGTTCGTTAACAAATACTCATGCTTTTGTTCAAGTATCTCAATATCATATACTCATAAGCATAAGTTAGAAATACATATAATCTAGCAAATACCTCTAATTATAGTCCATATTTATGCTTTTACTTGCCTAAATTTAAGAGAAACAATTATATTAAGGTATTATACCTTTTAACTGTAGGAAAATCCCGGTGTGAGCATCACATGCCTACGGTGCGGAAAACAAAAATTTTTGTTCCGGGACCTTCCCGAAAGCCAGGATCCATGTGTCTATACAACAAACTCAAACCATAACG
>JANITW010000007.1:27017170-27029859 GCA_027564335.1 Erythroxylum williamsii
ATTTATTCATAAAGTATGTACACAACTTTGTACAAAACGCGCTAAAGGCGATTGCCTTTAGGGCACTACTCTAACAAAGAGGTAATGCAGAAAGCAATTTATTGATGAGATATATTTTACGTTGACGTTGAAGGCCAAAATATATAGGCAATGAAAGGTAATGATTAACCAAACAAATCAAAATTTTAAAAGTCTACTTCCTAATATATAACAACTTTATCTTAACAAATAAAATTTTATTTTCTAACAAATAACAGATCTTATCTTTATTATTCTATCTTAGTACTCCTAAATTTTATCTTTAAACTAAGATCACATTTTTTAACTTTGAATCATTCTCCAACATCCAACGGATATCAAATCAATTTATCAAGAAACTGAAGTATTTGTTGTAAGTTTTTCAATTCTTGATTATTCAAACATTAAAGATATAAAATCACACATGAATCATAAATTATTCATGTATATTCAGATCTTCAATATAATAATAACCACATAGATGAAGTAAATAAATCACTTACCTTGAGCATAATTCATCATGATGTAGAGAAGAAAGCTTTTACTGATTACAAACTAGTTTATCTCTATTGACCTTCTTGCTGTATGATAGCTTGATGGATAACTCAATGCACAAATACTTACTCTTTCTATATTTGTGTTTTATCTGTACTTAATTAGGGTAGACAGAGGACTAGTTTATATACATTTCTTTATTGACATTAAATCTTGTACGTCCATCAAGTATTAAATTAACGATTAAGATTTAATAAACTTTTAAACTAAGAAAATCCTAAACCAAGTTCAACATGAGCTTATAGAAAATTTAGGCCACAACATCAGGCTATATTTCTTACATTCTCCCACTTGGCTAGAAGTTTCATCATTACATTTAATAATATAACATAAGGCTAGCAAGAATTAAATCTTATAAACCATTAACATCATAAGCACCTCAACACAACAACTTATGACGGTCATACAAAGTGTACTCATATACTCCCTTCCATATACCACTACATTAGAAATTTATTATGTTTAGGTTCATAAGTTGTATATAAGCAATATACAATCCATATACTTGTCATGAAAATACATACAAATTTCTTATTCAAACAATCATGTATATATAAACATAATGAATAAGAAATATAAAATTCAGAAACATATTATTATTGAGCTCAAGAGTGCTAAAACATCATTATCAAACATTATTATCAATTATTAATACAACTAAGACCCATCCTAAGCACATGTTCCTTGAATGTCTTTGGTTGTAAACCTTTAGTTAAAGGATCTACTACCATGAGATCCATCCTCATATGTTCTATATGCACTATTTGTTTATGAATATTTTCTTTAACAACAAAATACTTTAATTCCAAGTGTTTTGTGCCTCTGGAGTATTTTTCGTTTTTAGAGAAGAAAATTGTTGCAGAATTATCACAATAAATTTTCAACAGCTTGCTTACTATGTCGATAACTCCAAGCCTTGAAATAAAGTTCTGTAGCCATAATGTATGAATTGTAGCCTCATAACAAGCTACAAATTCTGCTTCTATAGTGGATGAAGTAATGACAGACTATTTGGCACTTTTCCATGAGATTGCTCCTTCAACTAATAGGAACAAATAGTCAAATGTAGACTTTCAATTATCAATACACCCGGCAAAATCTAAATTTGAATATCTAATCACTTTAAAATGATTAGACCTCTTATAAGTGAGTATGTAATCCTTTGTTCCTTGAAGATATCTCATGACTTTCTTTGTGTCCTAATGATCACTACCAGGGTTTCTTTGATATGTACCTAGCATCCCTACTATGAAACTAATGTTGGGTATAGTATAGGTTTGTAGGTACATGAAACTGCCCACATCAGAAGCATATGGAATTGTTTCCATTTCCTTATGTTCCACATCATTATTTGGACATTGCATACGACTAAACTTATCTCCCTTTTAAGTAGGGACTATACTTGTTGAGCACTTGCTTATATTAAATTTCTTAAGAATTTTCACAATATAGGCTTTTTGAGACAAGCTTAATAAACCTTCTGATCTCTTATGAAATATTAAAATTCTAATCATATGCCTTTCCCATATCTTTCATTTCAAAATTCTTAGAATGATATTATTTAGTCTTATGCAACAAACCTAAGTCATTAGCTGTAAGCAAAATGTCATCAACATATAAAATTAGAAATATAAATTTACTCCCACTGTTCTTCTAATAAATACACTAATCAATAGTGATTTCCTTAAAACCAAAAGAAGTAATGATATTATTGAACTTAATATACTATTGCTTGGAAGCTTTAAGTCCATATATTGACTTCTTCAATTTACACACTATACTTTCTTTACCTTTAATGGAAAAACCTTCGGGTTAATCTATGTAAACTTCCTCCTTTAGATCCCTATTCAGAAAGGTTGTTTTAACATCCATTTGATGTAGCTTTAAATCAAATTGAGTCACTAATTCTAAAATTATTCTCAATGAATCTTTCTTTGAGACAGATAGAAAAGTCTCTTTATAATCAATGCCATCTTTTTTAGTGTAATCTTTAGCAACAAGTCTAGCTTTATATCTTTCAACATTGCCATTTGAGTCACATTTTGTCTTAAAGACACATTTATAGCTAACTCGTTTAGCACCTTCTGGCAAGTCTATAAGATCCCAGACATTGTTTTGAGCCATTGATTTCAAATATTCTTTCACAACATCAATGTATCTTTCAAACTTATCATTACTTATGGCTTGTGAAAATGAAATAGGATCATTATCAATGTCACAATCATAATCCGAATCTTACAAATAAAACACATAAGCATTAGAAATAGCCAACCTTCTAACCCTTATAAGTTTATTTAAAGCTATAAAACTGGTTCATTTGTATGAGCTGGTGATAAGTTAGGTTCTTCATCGGTATTTAACTATTGTTTTTTATTATTTTGATCTTCCAAAGTAGGAACAACAATTGTTGTAGTTGTGGTTTTAAGAATAGTTATGAGTAATGGAACATCAACCCTTATTTCATTAATATCCACAACTTGATTTTCAACACTCCCACTAACTTCACCATTCTCTAAAAATTTGGCATTGGCTATTTTAATAATTCTAAAACTATGGTTTGGATAGTAAAATATGTACCCTTTGGATTTCTCTGGGTGACCAATAAAGTAACCACTAATTGTTTGAGAATCCAATTTACTTTCATGTAGATTATAGATACGTGCTTCTGCTAGACAACCCTAAACATGCAGGTGTCTTAAACTAGGTTTCCTTCTAGTCCATAACGCGAAAGGAGTTTTAGGAACTGCCTTACTAGGAACCCTATTTAACATATATGTAGAAGTTTTAAGTGCATACATCCATAAACCTTTGGGTAATGAGGAATTACTCATCATACTCCTAACCATATCCATTAATGTTCTATTTCTCCTTTCTACCACAACGATTTGTTGCGGTGTGCCTAGTATAGTGTACTGTGCACATACGTCATGACTTTTAAGTAACTTAGCAAACGGACCAGGACACTATCCAAATTCATAATACTTTTCATAATACTCACTACCTATATCAGATCTTATAATTTTCACTTTTCAATCTAATTACCTCTCAACCTCTTTTATAAACACCTCAAAGGTATTTACAGCTTGAGATTTTTCTTGCAACAAGTAGATATATCCATACCGTGAAAAATCATCTATAAAGGTGATGAAGTATTTTTGTCCATTAAAAGATGGAATGTTAAAAGGTCTGCAAATGTCGATTCGTATTATTTTAAGGAGCTGATTGGTTCTCGTGACTCCTTTCTTGCTATGTTTGTTTTGCTTGCCCTTAATGCATTCCACACAAAATCCAAGATTAGTAAAATCTAGATTCGGTAGAATCTCATTCTTTACTAATCTTTCTAACCTTTCTTTGGATATATGACCTAAATGTTTATGTTATAAGTAAACAAAACATTTATTCACCAAACTACGCTTTATTAAAACATTATGATTGACAATAAATAGGGATTAAAAAAAACATCATTAAGTTTCAATTTATACAAACCATCTATAAGCATTCCATAACTAATAAAGGAATTACTCTTATACAAATTGAAATAACTATGTCCACCCTTAAAGGTATACCAACTAGCATCAAGTTTAAAAATAAAAATTAAATTTCTAGAAATTGAGGGTACATAGAGAGTGTTCATTAGATCCAAGTGATCCCCAGTATCTAATGTCAGCCTGTAAGTCCCTACACCTTCAATTGGGGCTTTCATTCAGTTTCTGATAAACAGAAAGTTATTAGTTGGGCTTATGGTTTGGATTGTAAGGAATCTTTGCATAATATTGGAAACATAAATAGGGGCACTAGAATCAAATCACCAAGTATTAGAAGGAACTTCTGATAAGTTTGATTCAAAGCATACAAAAACATAACGTATACCTTTCTTTTCACACCAAACCTTACATTTTAGACAATCTTTCTGATAATATCCTTCTTTCTTGCAGAAGTGGCATTTATCTAACTTTTGTCCCTTCCTTTCACCATCGACAACCCATGGAACTTTAGTAGGTCCTTTCTTCTTAAAATTCTTTTCCTTTGGTTTGAGTTTCTTTCCAGCTCCTTGACCCACTAGGTTAATAGAATGAACTCCTTATTTCTTTAATCTCGCTTCCTCCTAAATAAGCTTACTGAACAATTCATGAATATTCCACTTATCATTCAATGTGTTATAATTGATGTGGAACAGTCCATATTCAGTAGGAAGTGAGTCCATGATAAACTGCACTAAGAAGAAGTCTTCCACTACCATACCCAGTGTCTTAAGTCTTAATGAAATATTTGCCATATCAAGGACATGTTACTGCATACTCTTTCACCCATCAAACTTCATGGTTGGTAGTTTAGCCATAAGTATCCCTGTAAGTGCCTTATCAGCAAAACAAAACTTATCTTCCAAAAGCCATTTTGATATTTAGTACTAGGAAGAGTAGACTTAATGTTGTTGGCAATCGTCATTCATATAAAGTTCAAAGATAGCTTGTTAGACCTTGTCCACATTTTATAGTGTGCCTTTTCAGCCTCTGCACTGGTATCATTAAGGTTAGAAGGCTTATCCTCTAATAACGCCAAGTCAAGATCCAAAGCACTTAAATAGAAAGTGACTTATTGGCTCCATTAATAGAAATTCACACTAATGAATAAGGTAACAAAAGAAGCTTGAGAGTTAAGGCTAATAATTGCAAACATATAAATGCTCACTAAGTAATAGATTCATAAAGGAAGCACATACATTAAATATATTAAAGGTTTCCTTTGGGTAAACATAATAATACATATAATCACCATCATTAAAATGCAATTTAAACTTTATAAGAAAATTAAATAAACTTCGTCAAATACATCTAACATCTTTGGATAACTATACATATATGACAAGAGTATATCAAATTTCTCCTTTATATTTATTAGTTATAGAACATTGATTTACCTTTGGGTAAAGTCCTTAATTTCTATCAACTAATAAAATTTCCATAATAGCATTAAAAAAATACATAAATTATATGACCACACATTCAAAACTAATTTTGCCACTTTGGTGACTAATAAATTAATTTTAATCATACTGTCACATATAAAAAATAATTATAATGATAATCATAAGATGAAACTAAACTTAAAATTTTATTATAGGTTAAAATATTATTAATACGACCAAGACATAAAAAATCCAAAATTTAAAATAATTCATCCATCATCAAAAAAATTTCTAGAATTGTAATTTTCTATTAAAAAATGTAATTCAGAATTTATGAAGAAGAAGCAATATACAATAATTTTCCAAAATTAAAAAATTACCCGATACCCATTCTTAAGTCAAAGATTTTCTTATCCATTCCTAAATCAAAGATTTTCTTAGCATTCTAATTTGCTACACAACATATGCATCATCCTAAAGATACTAAAGAAAGTAAGTGTAGCAAATCAAAGAAATCAACTTTAAAAGTGTGGGCCCACTCTCATTATTGTCAAATTTCTTTAATTCTCCCTTAGAAATGTTCTTTAGTGGAATTGAGAAAAACTATTTGCTTATTTAAACCAAATCCTAAAACCAGAGAAATAAAGAAGTGCACAGACGGTTATAAGCAAACCTAGAGAAAGAAATCAAGAGACACACAAGCACATGCAGATATCTGCCAATGACACAATTTTTTTCTAATAGGGAAAAATATTCTTTATACAAAACCCTAAAATCATAATTTTTATAAGCATTATAATTGAAAAAAATAATCAAATCAATAATCTAAGGATTATTATCTATTAAAAAACCTTGGGCTTTGATACCATATGCAAGTTCTTCAGTTTTTGATCATTCAAACATTAAAGATATAAATCATACATAAATCATAAATCATACATAAATCATCCGTGCCTATTTAGATCTTGAATATAATAATAAACACCTAGATGAAGCGAATAAATAACTTACCTTGAGTGGAATTTGTCATGATGTAGAGAAGAAGGCTTTTACTGATTACGAACTAGTTTCTCTCTCTTGACCCTCTTTCTGTATGATAGCTTGATGGATATCTCAATGCACAAATACTTACTCTTTCTATATTTATGTTTTGTCTATACTTAAGTAAGGTAGAGAAAGGACTAGTTTATGTACACTTCTTTATTGACATTAAATCTTATATGTTCATCAAGTACTAAATTCACGATTAAGACTTAATATACTATTAAACTAAGAAAACCCTAAACCAAGTTTAACATGGACTTATAGAAAATTTGGGGCACAAAATCAAGCCATATTTCTTACATTCTCCCACTTGGCCAGATGTTTCATCATTACATTTAATAGTATAACATAAGGCTAGCAAGAATTCAATCTTATAGATCATTAACATCATAAACACCTCAACACAACAAATCATATACTGTGGGTTATATCAGCATACATAGTATAGTTGTATACTCCCTTCCATATACCTCTACATTAAGAACTTATTTTGTTTAGGTTCATAAGTTATATATAAGCAACATACAGTCCATATACATGTTATGAAAATACATACAAATTTCTTATTCAAACAATCATGTATACATAAACATAATGAATAAGAAATATTAAATTCAGAAATATATTATTATTGAGCTCACGAGTGCTAAAACATCAATACAACTAATACCCAACCTAAGCACATATTCTTTGAATGTCTTTGGTTACAAAACCTTACTTAGAGGATATGCTACCATAGGCTCCATCCTAATATGTTCTATATGCACTATTTGTTTATGAATCTCTTTTTTAACAACAAAATACTTCAATTTCATGTGTTTTGTTCCTCTGGAGTATTTTTCATTTTTAGAGAAGAAAACTGTTGCATAAATATCATAATAAATTTTCAACAACTTGCTTACTATGTCGATAACTCCAAGCCCTGAATTAAAGTTCTGTAGCCATAATACATAAATTGTAGCCTCATAACAAGCTATAAATTCTGCTTCTATAGTGGATGACAGACTATTTGGCACTTTTTCATAAGATTGCTCCTTCAGCTAATAGGAACAAATAGCGAAATGTTGACTTTAGACTATCAACACACATGGAAAAATCTAAATTTGAATATCTAATCACTTCAAAATGATTAGGTCTCTTATAAGTGAGTATGTAATCCTTTGTTCCTTGAAGATATCTTATCACATTCTTTGCAGCCTTCCAACGATCACTACCAGGATTACTTTGATATCTACCCAACATCCTTACTATAAAAACTAATGTTAGGTCTAGTATAGGTTTGTAAGTATATCAAACTGCTCACATCAGAAGCATATGGAATTGTTTCCATTTCCTTATGTTCCACATCATTATTTGGACATTACATAAGACTAAACTTATCTCCCTTTTGAATAGGGACTATACCTGCTGAGCACTTGCTCATGTTAAATTTCTCAAGAATTTCTCAATATAGGCTTTTTGAGACAATCATAATAAAACTTATGATCTATTACGAAATATTAAAATTCTAATCATATGCCTGTCCCATATCTTTCATTTCAAAATTCTTGGAAAGAATTTTTTTAGTCTTACGCAACAAACCTAAGTCATTAGCAGCAAACAAAATGTCATCAACATACAGAACTAGAAATATAAACTTATTCCCACTGATCTTCAGGTAAATAAACCGATCAATAGTGATTTCTTCAAAACTGAAAGAAGTAATGGTATTATTGAACTTAATATACCATTTCCTGGAAGCTTTAAGTCCACATTGATTTCTTCAATTTACACACCATACTTTGTTTACCTTCGATCGAAAAACATTCAGCTGATCTATGTAAACTTCCTTCTTAAGATCCCCATTCAGAAAGGCTATTTTCACATTCATCTAATGTAGCGCTAAATCAAATTGAGTCACTAATTCTAAAATTATTCTTAATAAATCCTTCTTTGAGATAGGTAAAAAAAATCTCCTTATAATCAATGCCATCTTTATATCTTTCAACATTGCCATTCGAGTTGTGTTTTGTCTTAAACCCCCATTTACAACCAACTCATTTAGAACCTTCTGGCAAGTCTACAAGATCCCATACATTATTTTGAGCCATTGATTTCAACTCTTCTTTTATAACATCAATCCATCTTTCAAACTTATCAGTACTTATGGCTTGTGAGAATGAAGTAGGATCATTATCAATGCCACAATCATATTCAACTCTTACAAATAAACCTCATAATCATTAGAAATAGTCGACCTTCTAACCCTTATAGGTTTATTTAAAGCTATACCAACTGGTTCATTTGCAAGAGTTAGTGGAAAGTTAGGTTCTTTATGAGGTGCTTCTTCATTATTTAAATGTTGTTCTTAATTATTTTGACCTTCCAAAGTAGGAACAATCTTTGTTGTAGTTGTGGGTTTAAAAACATTCATAAGTAATGCAACATCAACCCGTATTTCATTAATATCTACAACTTGATTTTCAGCACTACCACTAACCTCACCATTCTCTAAAAATTTGGCATTAGCTGTTTTAACAATTCTAGAACTATGGTTCAGACAGTAAAATATGTGTTTTGTATGTACTTAATTAGGATAGAGAGAGGACTAGTTTATATACACTTCTTTATTGACATTAAATCTTGTATGTCCATCAAGTTCTACATTAACAGTCAAGATGTAATATATTATTAAACTAAGAAAACCTTAAACCAAGTTTAATATGGGCTTATAGAAAATTTGGGCCACAACATTAGGCAATGTTTCTTACATTTGTCACATCAAAATCGTAATTAGTGCAATTAATTATTATTTTAAAGGTATATTATAAATCAAATTAGATCCAATCAATATTCACATAAGAATTCTTGTTAATGCCCTTGAAGGCTGTAAAAATGACTATTTCGGATAGAAGTGTAATGTTCTTATTGAATTGAAAAGTATAATGCCCAGATATTTACCAAACTAGAGGAGACTAGATGAAAATGTTTGGCTTGGGGACTCATCTAACTTATTTATCAACATTTTAAACAAAGAAATCTTTAAAGGATGAGGTTAGGTGAAGTATTGGCGAGGATTGATGTGGAGTAAAAATGTGATGCCCAAGGTCTTGTTCTTTATTTGGTTGTCAGTGAAGTAAAGAGTTGCCACCCTTGACAAAAATTTGTTATCTATACTAACAACACGTGATTTTTTATGCAAAGAAGAGCCTAAATTAGCGAAACACTTATTCTTTTCACATAGAGTAACATAGAGATATGGAGGAGGTACAGGACAAATCCTTTGTTCCCTCTACCCTATTTCCTCTATTCTAAATCCTTTTTAGCCATCCAATATCTTTTTATTTATTATAATGAAGGGATGAAAACACTTTGGGAATAGGAGGAATAGAGATTATGGAACAAAAGATTTAGGGTGGGGAGTACTTGGATGTAATGATGGCAATATGGTCTTAGCCAGGCCACCCTAACTTGAACAAAAGTTAACAGTTCAGGCCTATGTTAATCGGGCCTTATGCCCAAATTTTAAAAAAATTATGTCTGAGCTTGAGACCTAATGGGTAATAAAGAATGACATCATTTTGATATTTTATTAAAAAATAATAACTACTCTAGGCTTAGTTAGGCCAAGCTGGGCTTAATCCGTTGTCATCCCTATTTGGATGTTGTCAATATTATGAAATCGAGGCAGCATCCATTCCCACATACAACAAAATAATAATGAAATTTTTTTGTATAATTTTTTAAAAGTCAAAATCACTTAAATTTTATAACATTATTAACACATAAAATATAATAAAGTATGGATTTTAATCCGTACCTTATTCTAAAATTTGATCCTTTTTCTTTCCATTTCTCTTTAATTGTTTTTGAAGTGATTCATTTTAACTATCGTAACTGCACAAGTGTCTAGCCTCTAATGATATCTATATAACATGTTGAGAGAATTCTGTAACTATTGCAAAGAGACTTAGGCAAGGAGTGTTAGCTTCGAGTTTAGGCCTATTTATAATACAATTTGTACATGTTAACAATTTAATTTAATTGAAATTAAAATTTAATTTTAATCAAACTTTAATTAGAATCATAATTAATTATGATTAAATACCAATAATGTCTAAATAAGATCCAATATCTTATATTGATCCTTATTTATTAAATATTTCATATTTAACTATCATGTTTCTCAAATTTTACAACCAAATCCAACTTGATTAAAAAGTCTTTCTTTCTTCAACCCCTTCTTTGTGCATAGCCCATTAGGTTCCTAAATATGCTGACAATGGATATAAATTATAATCCTAAAATATATTTAGATTAGATAATTTAAGCTCTTTTAATTTATCTTTAATTATCTAATTAAATAATTTATATCTATAAATCAAGATTGTCATCTAGCAACCCATCATGACAATTCAGATATTTAAGAATATCAAAGTGGTTTCGACTAACCTTTATATGCATGATTTTCTTGTATAATTTAATTATTTCATCACACAATGCTCCAATTAGACATAGAGCTTAATGTCTACTCTATTTGAGTCCATTCATATTAGAAGATGATCATTGGTAATTGATTCAATTAATGGCATTTGGAAACTATTTTCAAATGTCATTCCAACTTGGTCAAGGATTTCCCTAATCAATAGTAATCGAAAATGATAGAACATTCTCCTTAATCAATTTACAGTGATAAATCCTATATTAATGACTCAATTTCCTTCATATAGTTCGTACTATATCCAGTGACTATTGACTGAGTTACCTTTTACTAGAATAGGTTATAAGTAGTATCAAATTATAGCAATCCTTATATGGGATTACTTTGGAGATCTCAAATTAAAGGATCATTTATACATTCATCACAATGATAATTTCTATAGGCATACAAGTAATATTTCAAATGAATTTCTCATAGAACGTCAGTTTAGTAATTTGTTCTTTAACAAAAACCCACACATTTAGTTAAGTATCTCGATACTTTAGTCTATAAGATTAATTACGTCCTTTATAAAGAAGAAACATAACATGTGTTACTTTTTTTACACTTTATTAATGTTTAGTCTTAATAGAATAATAATTGGGAATAACTTAGGGATAATACTTAAATGCAATATGAATCTTATAATTATGATCTCATCATAATTTTATTTTGAATGTATATTTATCTCATAGACTTTACTATATATATTTAAATATGTATAAGATAAAAAAATCTTCAAATAATTATGTCACTAAACTATAACCAACCAATTGACCATAGGGCATAATCCAACAATCTCCCGATTGCACTAAAACAATTGTTTAAGTATCTTATACCATATCACCATATGAAGAGCACGGTATTATTGGGATAGTGGTTTGGAGAGAGACTTTTACAAGATTCTCTATAGTGAGTATTTGCTAAATATTACAATTTTCATCTCAATTATCTTTATAATTAAGAAAATTTGCTTAAAAACGTCATTGGATGTGTGATAAGACCTTAGCTCCTTTTACATATCTAAAGGTTCAAATGTTCTATACCACTGTTCGAACAATTCAAGGAACTATACTAAGTTTATTAAAGAACTTATGACCAAAATAATCATTTCCACTAAATGATAAATGTATTTTGGCTTTATTAGTAATTAATGATACATTGGAACCTTTCTAATATTAAAATAATAATATTCTAAGTAAAATATACCTTAATGAGGATTTTACTTTTAAAGTTAATATCTTTATAAACTTGAACTCAACTATCAACTCATACATGGAATAATTAATATCTTTAATAACTCATAAGTTTCAGATAGCTCAAATACCAATCACCTTTAGTACATTAGTAGAATAGGTAAAAACTTTTTTCTATCTCTATAGATCCAATTCTCAAATTTAAGTTGTTACCTTCTCATATCAAACATGAATTGTTCTTAAACAATTATATTTTCAAAAATAGAAAACATGAATTTTTGTTCACTATAAGCAATATGTCTCCACATCCTCTTATTAAAGAGGACAACTATTGCTGGATCCCGTTACCGGAACCCAACTACATAAGCAGAATGGAAAACGGAGCAAACGGAAACGAAGGGAAATGAAAATTTCGGATCGAAATTTCAAATCGGAACAAAATGCGGAAGCCAATCGAATAAACATACCGAATCGGATAACAAATTACGAATAACAAAATCGAGGGCGAGAC
>JANITW010000007.1:27041069-27051794 GCA_027564335.1 Erythroxylum williamsii
TAAAATCATTCAATGATGCACATGTCTTAAATAAAAGATGTACAATGCCTATTCATGACCTTCCCGGCGCTATTTCCTAATTTCCACTTTCTTTTGTCCAATTTAACTTTTCCTTCAATTGCTCAATAATGACTCATTTCAATTCAATAACATGTCATGGAACTCCACAATTTCATTTCTTTAACAATTAGCCAATACTCTTATTCTCAAAGAAGACCTCAAAGCCAAAGTCACTATTTTCTAGATCAAAAATCACCCATTATACTCAGTTTCTAAAATCCCAATAGCATTTGCTTAAATTTAGAAATCTCACAATTATACCCTAATTATTATGAAATAACCCCTAGGTTGTAATAGCAATTTAAACCCAACTTTCATTCACAAATTGAGATCCTAAAAACCCGATTCAAACTTTCTTTATTTACCTTAATTATAGATCTCTTTCTCTAGATCATAACGAATCAAGAATCACCCTAATTGGAGGTCTACACTATAAGTTATGCCCCAAAAACCAAACAAAATCAAATCAGGAAAATATCCCTTGCCGCGGCCAAGGAACGCTCACCGCCGCGTCCTGGAGTCGCTCGCCGCGGCGAACAATTGCTTTGGGGCTCGCCGCGACTCAATGGAAAGGGCTCGTTGTCGCGTAGATTTACACGCTCGCCGTGACGTCAATCCCTGCTCATCGTGGCGAGTAATTGTTTGCTCGTCGCGACGGGGCCCTCAGCACACGTCGCGACGTGCGGGGCTCCAATCGTCTTCTCCGACGAATTTTTTCACCTTTCTCTCACTAAAACCAGTAATAACTCCTCTCAACTACCTCAATCATTCACAATAAACATTATAAATGCATCTAACTAACAATTAAACAACATTAAACCAATTTACTTACCAATCAAGCCTCAAATCTTTAAATCTTTCGAAATTTTCTTCTCCAAGCCCTAACACCTTCGGTTCTCTCCCATAGCTACACAAAACTTCATCTTTTCAAGGCTTACGGTTGGTCTTAACAATAAGAAGGGAGCAAGCAAAAGGAGAGACAAGGATCGAAGATCACCAAGAGGAAGAAGGGAAGAAAGAGGATTTCAGAAATTCTCAATGGTAAAAGTCAAAACTCAAGGCATTAAAGGTTGATTTTAAACTTAAGGCTCATAATTCCTCAAATTCTAATAAAATCTCATTCTCTTTTCAAAACAATGTAGTCTAATTATCCTCAAATTTGGTTCCACATTTTCATTCCTAAAATCAAGTATCTATTTTTCCCATTACCATTGGACATTTATGACGGTAATATAAATTCAATCAGTCCGTTACTCGAAAATTTTTCGATCCAGACATTTACTCCCAAAATTTCCAGAAATATTTACTAAGGTTCACTATCAACTGACGATCACTATAATACAGTCCCAATTCAATCATTCAAACCCAAATATTCCATAATTCCCAATAAATCATAAATCATATCATTTTCACAATTAAATGCCAGGAATGTCAGAAATGCATGTATCTATATGTGCATGTGCAAAATGACTCATTCCTCTAGAATTAGAGGCCAACTGTATGAGCAAATCATAATATGCAATGTGACGTACTAGCCTGTCCCAATTGACCAATTTATCCCTCCCATCGGTGATGGGATGTTACACTTCAGCTGAACAAGTTAACTTTGTTAATAATCCTAACTAGAAGAACAACCCATTTTCTATTACTTATAACCCTAAGTGAAGAAACCAACCAATCTTCTCCTATTGAAAAATGTTTAACCCTACCTTTCAAAATAGTAAACAACCACCCACTTTCTAATCAAGACCCTATAACACCCCTCCTTAAAAGTTAAAACTAGAGTCTCTACTAGATAACTTCTAGACCACCCAATCTAAATAGAATTAAAGAGATAAAAGAGGCAACTAAGTAGCTAAAACCTAAAGTGGACTTTATTTCTACCCATAACAAGATGTTAAAAGCCCAAATCATTTAAATTCCTAGCTAACTTAGAATCTTATAAAGCAATAGAAGATAATAACATAGAGGAGTGTAAGCTATTAGAGGATCCTAAGGTGAGGAAGGCTAGAGATAGATAAGATAATGAGAAATAGATATCAAGTGAGAAAGGTGAAACTTATAAGGAGAAAAGGGAAGAGAGTGAGGAACCTAAGTACATTCCCCCTCCATATTACAAGTTACATATGCCCTTCCTTCAAAGGTTAGCTAAGGCTAAACTAGATAAAAAATGTAAGAAGTTTTTATATGCCTTAAAATCTGTATATTAATATCTCCTTTACTAATACTTTAAAAGAGATGCCTTTTTATACCAAAATTTTAAAGGAGATATTAATACAAAAGCTCAAGAACTATAAAATTTTGGCTTTGATCAGAGAAATGTAGTCTTATTATTTAAATTAAATTACATTTTAAACTCAAAGATCCCCAAAAAAAATTTATTCTTTATTTGCAGGAAGCTCAAGATGGGAGACTTGCAGTCCACCATCATCACCTTATAATTGACAGACCTCTCCATCAATTATCTAGTAAGAATATCTAAAGATGTACCTATCAAGGTGGGTACCTTTTTATTCCTACTATATTTGTTATTTTATAATGGAGAGGATACTGAAATCCCCATCATTTTTAGAAGGGCTTTCATAGCTACAGCTGGAGTCATCATCAGTATGAAGAATGTAGAGCTTTTATTAAGTGTTGGTGATGAAAAGTTTGAGTTAATTTACCTAGGTCTATTAGATATCCTTCTTTTGGAGATTCTTATTGTAAGATTGATATGACCGACAAATTAGTGAGAGAAGAGTTAGCTAAACATGACCTAAACTTTCTATTTGAAGAATTCATGGTGAAAGATAACTCCCAAAGTAGTGAGAATGAAAAGAAGACTCCACATATATAACTATAACTTCTTCCTTCCATTCTTAAGTATAAATTCCTTAGACCTAATTCCACTTATCCTATAATTGTAAATTCAATTTTAAATAAGTCTGAAACTAAAAAATTGCTAAAAGTACTTAGGTTACATCAAAATATTATTGGGTATACCATTACTGATATTAAAGTTATTAACCCATAAAATTTTATGCATAGAATACTACTAGAAGATGATTATATAACCTCTATTGAGCACTAAAGGAGGTTTAATCCCAATATAAAGGAAGTTGTTAAAAAGTATATGCTTAAAATAATAGATGCCAGGATAATCTACCCTATCTATGATAGTGAATGGGTTATCCCAATCTAAATAGTTCATAAAAAGGGATGCTATAAAGAACAAGAATGATGATTTAATACCCACAACACCCTTTTATTGAATAAATTCTTGAGAGGTTAGTAAAGCATTCTGATTTTTGTTATATAAATGGTTATTCTAACTTCTTTCAAATCCCTTTCCATCTTAATGACCAATAAAAGGCCATGTTTGCATACCTTTATGGCAGTTTTACTTATAGAAGAATATCTTTTGGTCTTTGTAAAACTCCTACTACTTTCCAACACTATATGATACTCTTTTTTATTTTATAAAGAATATTATAGAGGTGATCATAAATGATTTCTCTATATATGGCACTACTTTTGATGAATGTTTAACTAATTTATCTAAAGTGTTATCATAATACAAGCATGTTAATATAGTTCTAAATTGAAAAAAATGTCATTTTATGGTGAGAGAAGGAATTTCCCTGAGACACTTAGTGTCCAAGCAAGGAATTGAGGTTGATAACATGAAGGTTAAATTGATAGAGAATATATTGCCACCCAATATTGTTAAGGGCATGAGGAGTTTTCTAGGTTATGCTGAATATTACCAATGTTTTATAGCTAAAACTTTGACTAATTTGCTTCTTAAGGATGTAAGTTTGAATTTTATCAAATAATTCCTTGTTTCTTTTTACAATTTGAAAGAAACACTTATATGTGCTCTAATTAAATGACCTCCTAGTTAGAACCTCCTATTTGAGATTATATGCAGTATAAGTGATTTTGTAATAGGCATAGGTTTTTGGGTAAAAAAGGGTAAGAAGGTGCATGTTAATTTTTGTTCTAGCCAAACATTGGATAAAGCCTAGATGAATTATGTTACCACAAAGAAGGAGCTATTAATAATGGTGTTTTCCATTCATAAATTTAGGTTATACTTGGTAGGATCAAAAATTATTGTTTACATTAATTATTCCATTATCAAGTACCTCTTAAGCAAGAAGAAGGTTTCTATTTACCTACCTTCTTTAATGATATTTATAGATATATGACCATATGTGACAAGTGTCAAAGAATCAAGAATATTTCAAAGAGGAATGAGATGCCTCTCAATAACATCCTAAAGGTTAAGATATTTTGCATTTGGGGAAACGACTTTATGGGCCTTTTCCTTCTTCATGTGGTAATAAGTATATTCTAATAGTTGTTGATTATGTGTCCAAATGAGTAAAAGTTATAGTGTCACTAACCAATGATGTTAAAGTAGCAACAAGGCTCTTCAAGAAGGTGATTTTCTTGAGGTTTTGTGTTCATAAATTTGTAATAAGTGATGGAGGCCTACATTTCCCTAAGCATTAATTTTAGGCCCTCTTTAAAAAAAATATAGGGTGACTTATAAACTTGCTTTAGAATACCACCCATGAACTAATGGCTAAATGGAAGTTTTGAATGAACAAATATTAGGTAATGAAATTAAATGAAACATTATGGGCTAATCATATAGCTTATAAGAGTTCTATTAACATGTCACAATTTAAGATAATTTATGGGAAATCCTATCACCTACTAGTCGAATTATAACATAAAGTTTATTGTGTGATTAAGTCTCTTAACTTTGATTTAAAAGTTGCATGTGAAAATGATTGCTCCAACTCCATGAGCTTGAAGAGTTGAGGCTACATGCCTATAAACATATCAAAATCTAAAAGGAGAGGACCAAGCACTAGTATGATAGACATATCCTCTATAAAGAGTTTCGTGAAGAAGATTAGAAACTTCTCTTTAACTCTTGATTGAGTGGTCTAGAAAGTTCTAAGTATGCAAGTTTTTACTTATGGAGCTATAGACAATTGGGTTGAGAATACCTAAAATTTCAAAGTGAGTGAGCAATGATTAAAGTCATGCATAGTAAGAGATCCAATTGAGAAAGGATCCATATACGTCCTGTCATATTGTTCTCGTTGGCCCTCAAATTCTTTCCTTTAGTTAAGCATCATTTAAATGAATTATGAGGTTTTGATAGATTTGTTTTTGGAATTTAATTGTTATGTCTATGTTAGTATGATTTATGTCATTAGATTGTTGAATTAAAAAGAGATAAGAATACATGAGGGCAATTTTGGCATAACACTTAAGGAAAAGAGCCATAAGGCATGGAGGAAGGGCACAATGGACAATTTAGACTCATTAAGGGTATAAGTGGAAGAAAAAATGTTATCTTGCATTTTAAAGAAGGAAGAAAACGAGAAATGAGGGAGAGAAGAGAGAAATATGAAAAAAAAGAGAGAAAGAAGAGAGTTTCAGTGGTTGAGAGGAAAGAAGAGACTTGAGCTAAGGTTATCTTTTCTAAGCTTTCTAGAGAGATTTTGAGGTTGTTCAAGAAGAGAAAAAGGTAGAGGAAGAGACGAGCTTTCATAAGAGCTAAAAAATTCTTCATTTGATGAAGATTTAATGGAATCAAGAGAGGTAAGAGGAACAAAAGGAGAGGCATCTTTGAGCAAGTGTTAAGCAAGGAATTCAAGGTGGGTTACATGTTTATAATTGAGTAAATAAGTCATAAATGTTTCCTTCAAGAAATGGAAATAAATAATTTCAACTACTTTATAAATGTGTAATTATTGTTCTTTAAATGCTTTGAGAAAGTGCTACATTTTTTTATATGAATTTTGTGGATGAATTAGGAAATGAAAAATGAAAATGTTTTTGAAAGGATATCAAGTTTATGAAATCATGTTTCGAAAATGTGTCATTTTGGGCAACAAGTTTACAAGTTATGAAATGCATAATTATGTGGGTTTATGGTAAGTCCATTCTATTAAGTCAAGTGCACTTCGACTAAAGGCTTCTCCCCCCTACCTGTTAGTGGCATAGAGCTCCTTCACAGGCTCTCTCATGTTTATGACTGTGCAAAACCACTATGTGGGATTGCAATAGTTAGTTTTGTTTACAACTACACAGGACCATTATGTGGGAATGTGTTAGTTCGTTCTATTTATAGGCCTACCCAAACCATTCTGATGTGCTTATATGTTTATGATTTTGTGAACAAGTTGATGAATGCATAAATTGTGTTGTTCGTGAATTGGATTTCATAACGAGAATTTGAGAAACATGTGCTTTATGAATTCAATATGAATTTTCTATGACAAATGAATATTTTCAAGGTTTTGCTTGTTTCTCCGTTATAAACTGTTACTCATAAGCTTTTAAGCTCACCCCACTCCTCCTCATCTCCATGTGATTAGCAAGAGATCAAGTGATCGAGAGTCAAAGCATCGCTCCGAACTTGCATATTTTTGTATTTTAAGTTAGTTACGGAAAACACAAGGTTTTAGCTTTTTTTTTATAAAATTACTCGTTCACATAAAACTCTTTTCTTTGGATGTTAATGAAATATGAATTATGTATGAATGATGTTGAGTTGAAATTAGGTATACTTGAAGAAGTTATCAACTTGAGATGATGAATTTTGAACATGAATTGTTGTTATATATATATATATATATATAAGTGAGATGTTATGGAAAAGAAAGATAGGATTTTTGTGCATAATAAGAATTAGTTGTAAGTGATGAGTCATATGAGTAGAGATTAGAGAGTTTAATGAAGTAAAGTTGGTAGTTGAATGGTTATGGCCATGACCTTCCAAGTTGTACATTACATTTTTAAGTTTTCATAGGGGAAAACTTTGTGTTTTGAATTCAGGGGAAAATATGTATTAATCTAGGCTGAATTAAACGTTGTAGCTTATCTTTCTAGCTTTCTAACGATATATAATATGAAATTTTTGGATATCATAGTTGAGAGATATGTCATTATAAATAGTGATGCTACATAGGATGTATATGCGGGATAACTTCAGTCATGATCACACCAAGCACTCTCGCGATCACACCTTTATTCTTGATCGCACCTTCATTCCTTGCGATCGGACCTTTATCCTCGCGATCGCACCTTTATTCCTCGCAATCACACCCGAAGGGTTTCTACAGCTCTGAACATGTTTGATTCTTTTGGCCATAAATTTGTCGTCTGACCTCCAAATGACTTGATTATTGAACCAATAGTTTCCTAACACATTTTTCTATCTCTCTATAAAAATTGGTAGCCGTAGGATTTGATTCAAAAAATATATGGAAAGAAAGTGAGGGAATAGGTTGGAAGAGCATGAATTGGTTATTTTCCTGAACATACTTCGTTATTTTAATCATATCTTGAGCTATAGAACTTAGAATGAGATGATTCTTATTTCAAATTAAACTAGAGACATAGAACTACGATTTTATTAAAGAAGAATTTTTGAATATCTGTTGCTTGACTGGTGAGGACTTCAGAATTGGGGCACAACACTTTTAGTATCAAAGCAAGAAGATGAACTGTTGATGGTTAAGGAGATTACATTGAAATAACCCTACAGGGTGATATGCTCATGTTTTATGATTCTAGAGTTGGGCTCTGGAAACGAGGTCCAACATGTATGGTATCAGAGCCCAGTTTTAGTATCTTACATGGGCATTTTTCAAAATATATGTCAAGATACATGTATTTTGTCATGTCATAGCAGACAGTGGCAACTGATTCCTAGTCTGAGTGGCATGAGTATGAATCACATGCATGAGCATGTGTTAAGAGTTTAAGTTAATAGAATTAGTTTGAAAAGTGATGCTTTTTTAGAATGTGAGAAAACAAAAGTTTGTGGATAATTAGAAACGAGAAATAGTACATAGGCAAATATGATAGATAATGATTCAATGTATTTGTATTAATGGATGTATTATTGAATATGACACCAATATTGTACTGTGGTGTTAAATCTATAGTTGGGTTCCAAAAACATGGTCCAACACTTCTATATAGGTTAAGTAAAAAAATGTGGTTACCCAACACTTTATTTGTTTTTGATGTTTTAGACTATTTTTTAGTTATTTTACTTATTAAATTTAACATAGTATTAATGTAATTTTTTGACTCTTATTTTATTGAATCCTAATTGATTTTTCATGATAAGTGTTTAGAATTAGTGGATGTTTGGTTTTGTAGGTTTTTAGATCAATATGGTAGTAACATGGCTCTGAGTCCAACACCGAGTTGACTCAGCTAGAGAAATAGAATATGCCACTTCAAAACACAACCTATACATGACCTACTGTACAAGTTGTATTTATAGACACCCACTATGTTTTCCCTATGCTAAACTCATATTCACATACAAGAAAATTCATAAAGAAATCGAATGTGTCATTTTCAAATATGCCCCTTATATGAAAGGTTGGTCCTAGGTAAATACAACACAACTGTTGGCCCTGTATTTAGGTAATAAAAAGAGATAGAGTGGATTATATTGTAAATCATGACCTATATGGCTCCTTTTCTTCCTTGTGTTCAACCCTAAATCTTTTGTATCCTTTTCCTACATTTAATTCAATCAACACAACCCTATGTCCCCATTATATAAGACCCATGTTATGTCAACACCCCACCATGTAATTCCTACATTGCCCCAATTTTGGAATATATTTGTATGTAATCTAACAAGTACCTATGTTTTCGTAAACACTACTCTACATGTTATTGTATAGGTATCGTGTTCCATTCTATAAAAGGCATGCCAAAGCTGTATTTCCTTATTTTTCACAACATCCTTCACTTGATTTCTTCGAAAATCCATCTTGCTCTTAGGTTTTTAGATATATTTCCAACCTTTAGGCCTTCTCCAAACCTTTTTTTTGTAGCTTTGCAATTATTTTATAGTTTCGTCACCATTTTATAGCATCATCTAGGTATTTTCCTTCCTACACCCTTAATTTCATTCTTTCGATGCATTATGGATTATTTACAGTTGCAAATTATGTTTTGTGTTTATAGTTGACTAAATATTCATTATACATCACTACAAGAAAATTAGTAATTAGTGATAGAAAATTATCGATGTAAACGAAACTGTAGTAAATTACTGATAGAAAATGATTTTCTGCTAGTAACATTGTCACGAAAATTTTCATTTTTGCGATAGAAAATATCCATAAGTAAATATGGAGGGAAATTATGCTGACAAATTTTTCGACGGAATATAGTGACGATAGAAAATTCCCATCCGTAAAGAAGACAGAAATGCTTGGTGAAATAAATTTTTTTTGGGTTTATTCCATTGATAAATTCTGTCGGTAAATTTTTAGAGGCAAATGTCATTGTTTCCTTCGACTTCAATGTTTTTAATAAAATGAAAACAATGTCGTTTGATTTAACACCAAACGACTTCGTTTTCCTACGTATTTAACCTATCCAAAGACCCCCTCCCTCTCCCCTGCTTTTTTTCATTTTCATTTTTCCTCTCTCTAGATTATCTGTCATCGATTCCTCTTCTGTTCGTCGGTGTTTGTGTATGTCTGTCTTCTCTGGACACTATCCTTGTGTCCTTCGGTGGAGATAAGTAATTCAGCCTTTGTTCTCTGTGATTTTTTGTATAACTTGTGTTGGTATATATGTTCGAACGTTGTATGAACCTAGGAGTTTTTGGGGTGTTTTTGCGATTGTTTCAATTGTCTACAGTTATTTGTCTTTGCAATGTTTTGGAAAATGTTGAGGAAGGAAAAAGACATAATTTGCTTAGGTTTTTTGGGATGAATCTGTTATGCTTTTGAAGTGTTCAATAAAAGTTGAGTGGAATTTACATGTTAAAATTTTATGTATTCATGTATGAGTGAAATTTAATATATTCGTGATGATAAAATTATGTCTACTTACTTATGTCATATTCTAATTATGCTAGAATTATCAATTCTTATTGGACTGTGGTCTCGTATTTTATAATATGCCATGCTATTTATGCAATATTTTGACTCTTAATTAATATCTACGTGTTAGAGATATAGATAAGATAAATAGATATAGATAAGGGAGTATTTATCTTTTCTTTAGCAATATATATATATATCCAAAATCTAATAACTCTTTTATCTGTATTGCAAATTCTTTCTGATCTTCTTCATTATATCTCATAGGTTTTACTCTTATTACCTTATTTTTATCTATCATTTCTAACTTTGCATATATCTGATTTTTATCCCAAAATTTTAAAGGATTCTCAGTATAACATTCGTCTAATTGAGTTATAATATTATCTATGTGTGCATCAAGATGTCTTAATCCTATCTGATATTGTAGCAAAGGTTTAGTTTTTGGAAAAATCGGTCGTTGGGTGTAACCAATATCACCACGCTGAGCTGTGCGAGGGATAAAGGTAATAGGAAAAGGTTTAGCATAAGCATGTTTCAGTCGTTTGACTGTTATCAAATGATGACAAGGGGTTTTAAATAATATCTGTTGAGATACAGTATCAAAAGTAATTTTATGGAATAATTGTAAGAAATTATTTCCTAATAATATATCAGTACCAGTATCATGAAAATAGAAGGGTGGACATTTTATTAAAAATGCTCCTAATAAAATTATCGGTTGCTCAATCCCTTTATTAAATTCTATCAAATGATTAGATATATCAGTTCCTTTGATTAAGGGTAACTC
>JANITW010000007.1:27085400-27097715 GCA_027564335.1 Erythroxylum williamsii
CATAGTGTAGGCGTTCTATTTATATACCTTTTTTGCATAAGAATAAAGTGTTATAAGTGAACTACAATTTAAAACATTTTCAATAGAGTTTTCCTTTTTTTTATGATATTTACCTCCTGCTAAAAAAAATCTCAATAACACAACCATTTATAGCAACAGACATTTATATCATTATCATTCTCCATAATACACATATTTTCATTCTAAATTTCATACAGCAAATTACATTGAAATCAAATTTGATACATCAAAATACCAAAATCATAATATAAGTATAAAGTTTAGATATTTACAAGTTTCTCTCTATGCTCGTGGTGGGTAGATTCGCCAACATATGGAGGCAAACTCTCTCCCTCTGGTCCTCTATGTCTGTTTGCATAATTGCGCTCTAAAATGGAGATTGCCTCGAGTGTTACCCAATATTGTTGCCAACGACTCTATATTTCTTCAGATATATAAGGAGGTCATACATCATTCTTACGTATCGAACTAAGAAAGTCTCTGTAACATAAAGGGGCTCGCCTCTTTCATACATTATAAATGAAAACATCAAATTTTGAATCCTAATAAAATTCTTTATAAAAAAAAAGAAAAACATACTATAAGTACTTATAACATATAAAATTAGATAATAAAAAAGATTAAAGAATTTATTTTTTTGTACATGAAACTCGTGATAATAAAAATCCTTTGTCCCCTTAGAGATATTCTTCCATATATAAGGAGGATGTTTTAGACAGAACCAACCTAATATATAAGCTAATTTAGATCATTTTCAAATTAAAACCTATAACTTCAGTATAGGCCTATGGTATTATCATATATTACAAAATTTTTAGAATTTCACTTATAGGTCATTGACAATTGTGATGCAAATTCTTCTATCAAATCCCTTAGTCCAGGCTGGAGGTCACCTCTTTCATTCGTAATGTTTACCCCTAATATTTCTATTGGTATAGATTCAAATGCTGGTATATGAGTAGGGTTGCTGGATGCTATGGTAGTAGTTAGGCAACGTAACTGTACAGGGACTGCAGGTGGGGAAGATGATGCCTTATCTGGATGTGCAACACCTAATTCTATAGCATCTACAGAATGTGATGCTTCACTTGGACGTACACTGGCTCCTCTAATGGTGGTAACTTGACCCTTGGATACAACATTTTCCTGTTTTCTCTTCTGTAGCATATTTTCAACCTAAAATTTACATTTTATTGATTATTGCTCTAATAGAACAATATAAATTAAATATAACGATATATTGTTGATGCCATAATAAATTTATTCACATAATATTCCATTGCTTACATAAGTTAATTGCTATCATCGCTTAATTGTAAATCAAAATCATCATCAACTTCTTTTTATAAAGAATTAAAATCAAAGTCAGGCTCCTTTTTAGATCTCTCGCCCTCTATAGATTCCTCATCCTCTCTAAATGAAATTTTAACATATTCATTATTTATATCATTTGAAGGTTCATTCTCATCATATGTTACACATGCATTTATTTCATGAACATCTTCCTGAAACGCTTCACTTTCAATTCTCTTCTTTTTTTTTTTCCTTTTTCATGTAATTCAAAAACACCTCTAGGTTTTACTTTATAAAGGCCAACCAATCTGACTTATCTTATCTTAAGCTAGGAAAAGGGATATAATACACCTAGGTCACTTACATTGCCAACATGAAAGGTTTAAATTGTCTAAATTTTATTTGCTAGTTGATTTCAACTAGATTGTGTCGACTATGCATTTTTATTCCAACATTTGGAGTTGGATTAAACCATTCACTAAATATCACACTCCATTTTATTGGCAATGCGGGGTACTCAATTTCAAGTATCTCAATAATTTTACCATTGTAATCCATCAATTCTCCTTGTATGCAAACCCCATTATTTATTATTGCCATGCTATGATCATGATATTTTGTATGAAATTTGTATCCATTGACAGAATACATCATATATGATTTATCAATTCACAAAGGTCCTTTCATAAGATCACATATGAACTTGTTCTCTGTTGGATTGTTTAAGGCCTACATCAATTTTTTTATCATATTAAATAGTATAATGTCATTTAAACACTTTGGTATGATAATTCAACCATCTCAATTATTGCAAGTGAAAACTTACATATTTCTTAAACTATCGAGAAAAGTGTCTTTTAACTTTTTTATTGATATCATCCTGTGTTTTTTGGACATTAGCTCGTGTAACCATTCCTCATACAATCGAAAAGCATTATTATTATATATTTTCGTTATGAACACCACTATCCTCAAAAAACCAAATAATCAATTTCAAAATTAACTTAAACTTACTGCAAGAAAGATTGAACTTTTTGGGAATTCAATAAAACTATAACAATGGGCAGCCTCTATTTCTTCTTATGTTACCATTCTTCTTGTTGAGCGTCCATATGTTCATCCAGGATATGTGAAAATGAATAAGTTACCTTCAACATCACCTATTTCTCTCCCATTGTCATTACGAGGAACTTTTCTTTCTCTTATGTGCACATGCAGCTCAAAATAATGTAAACAAAATGTATTTGGTTCCTCCACTAAATAAGTATTACATATCAAACCTTCAATTCTAACCTTATTTTAAATATTTTTCTTCAAATGATGCAAATACCTACATTAAAAATATGGTTATTACAATTCTATTATTAAAATATTCTATAAGTTTTATTTAAATATTAACTATAATTACCTCTCAAACGGATACATCCATCGATATTAAACTAGATCAGTAAGTTTAGCCTCATGTTCTAAATGTACGAGTAGATGCTCCATACAATCAAAAAAACTTGGAGGAAAAATCTCTTCTAATTTGCACAAGATGATTAGAATTTCCCTTTCTAGGTTTTCCATTTCAGCCAACCTTATTTTAGATAATGTTAAGCTTTTGAAAAACAAACTTAATTCTATTATGGCTTCCCAAACTTTATTTGGTTGCAACTCCCAAAATGCAATTGGAATTAGCCTTTTCATAAACACATGACAATCATGCTTTTCATCCCAAATAATTTGTACTTCCTCATGTCCACACACCTTGTTAAGTTCAGAACATAACGATAAAATTTTTTTAGATTTTTCAACCATTCACACAAAATTTTCTTTTGTTTTTTTTATCTAAAGTGTAACATGCTTTTGGATATTTACTCGTGCAATCTAAATCATTCCTTCTACAAAAAAGTTTTAAGTTAGCTCGTGATTTTGCATTATCTTTTTTCCTCCTGTCAATATTCATTATAGTGTTGAAAAAATTGTCAAAAATATTTTTTCAATATGCATCATATCTAGATTAGAACGTATCAAATTAGTTTTCCAATATGGAAAATTCCAAAAGTTACTTCATTTTCACCAACGAAAGATTTTACTAATGCTTCTATTAACTTCTTCAGATTTAAGTTTTTTAACTTTCAACAACCTTAATTTATCAATCTCTTGCAATATCTCTTCACTAGCTTTAAGAGGGGGAGTAGGTATTTGTACCATCCTATTATTAATGAATTTTTGTTTATTGCATCTAAATAGATGATGTGGGGGAATAAATTTCATGTGGTTATCAAACCAAGATGTTTTGGCCCTGTTAGGAAGATAAAATCCATCAAAATCATTGCCACAATAATGGCAAGTTAATTTCCCTACTGTGCTCCATCCAAACAACATAGCATATGTAGGGAAATCATTAATAGTATACATCAAAGTTGCTCTCAACAAAAATATTTGTTTAAGAGACACACCATATGTCTCCACACTAAATTCCCGAAGATGATGCAATTCAAATACCAATGGTTATAATAATACATCAATTTTATACTTTAGATTTGTAAACCCTAGCATAATCACTATTAAGAACATATATGTCTCATGCATACATATCTATGGAGGCAAATAAGGAGTAATTATGATTATCCATGATGAATATTGCTGGCCGAATTGACCAAAAGGTTGGAATCTACCTCTCGACAATCCAAACCTAACATTTTAACTTTTGAATGCAAACTCAGAATGGATTTTGTTGAAATGTTTTTATACAGGTGCATCCGATGGATGGCTCATTATTCCATCTTCTTGGTAATGTTCATTATATCATCTCATGTTAGATGCAGTATCATCATAGGCATATAGTCTTTAAAGTCTCAAAGTTAGTGGAAAATAATACATCTGCTTCCAAGGTATTAATTTTTGTTTTATAGTCAGTTCTCTAGGTTTGAACCTAGACTAACCATAAAATTTGCACTTTTGCAATTCCATATCATCTCCCCAAAACAACATACATCCCAAATTACAAAAATCAAAATTTTCAACTTGCAAACCAAGAACCTTAATAAGTTTCTTCGTATTATAAAAATTATCAACCATTGTATGACCAGAAGGCAATGATCATATCCACTCAAAATAACTTCGAACAAACCGTTTTCTTAATAAATGGAGATTCACTTCATCAATAGGAAGAAAACAAATATGTTTACATTTTTTACATAGACATCTGATCTTTGGATCATCCATATATGCAGGTTGAGAACATGTATAGTCAATAAAAGCAAGAACTCCCTCAACAAACCCAGAATTAATGAAACCATCAGGTGTTAATCATCTATACTTCTAAGATCTATCAATATTACTCATTTTTACAAAACTGTTATTTAAAAAAGTGATTTCATAGTTAGATATAATAATCGTTATGGTGGTATCCGTTTAATCTTACAAAACATTTAATCTTTAGTTACACATTAACAATATCACAAGAGAAAGCATTGTATTATAGCATATACTTTGGGATGCTTAATCTTCATCGAGTCCCTAGAGTGATGGCTAGTTATAAATCTTTTCATCATTAGATCCTTAATTTTTCCTAAGTTTTTATAGGTCTATGACCATTTCCCCTCCAAATTGAAACCAATCAATCCCACCATATGTTTTCACAATTAGAAAACTTCATCACAAATATTTCCACCTTTAGCGCTTTTGAGTATTTATATAAAAAAAATTAAATGTAATTAGTTTAGGGGTAACCTTAACTTATCATCAGCAAATACGTTCTCACCATTATCAAATTAAAGATGTTGAAAGTGAAATGTTTTCCATTCTCTCAAGAAACTAAGCAAGTTAAAGAGAGACAAGTTACATGCTTACATATTAAATTGTACTCATATAGATAAAGCATGATCAAAGAACCTTAAGCATGAGCTTTATAGATGAAGAAGAGACTTTCTTAAGTGATGGGAAGGATATTATCTTCATCACTAGGAAGTTTAAGAAGTTCCTTTATTTGTTTCAAAGTAATACAAATTCATACAAGTGATGGGCAGGATTTTCTCTTTATTTATGTCAAAATAAGACAAATTCATATAAGGCAACAATAAAAATTATAATAAAAAATTATATTATAACTACATCAAACAGTCATTAGCCTATGACCACTCCTTAAGTTCCATTAAGAATTCACTATCTTCTTGTTTCAATAGGTAAGAGAAATCTTATATATAATATCATCCTTGGAATTGGTGAAGAGAAACCCAAATTATCTTACTTTGACACAAATAAAGAGAAAATATATACAAATATTGTTTAAAATCAAAAGGAGCCCAAATTATATGTTCCCTAACAATTCTCCTTAATTGTTACATATGTATAATCAAATATAACTCATAATCTCCTTTTTGTACCTATACCAACAAACTAAAGCTTACTATATGTTATGTTTTATGAACATACTTAAGTTCCTTAGTTATTAGACATTGGGGTAGTAGTTTCCATTTCCAACTGGAAACTTACTCTTTACTAAGAGAGTGTTCATAGATAGTAGAATACTAATTGAGGGTAAGGAATTTTTGGCAAACCTGATCATATTAGAAATCTGGGATTTCGATGCTAATCTTGGAATGGATTAGTTATCCACATATTGAGCGTTGGTTAATTGTCTTTAAAAGGAGGTTAGGCAGGGTTGATTAGGGAAACCAGAGGTGATTTTTGTGGGATACAGAAAGTTCTTTCCATTAGTATCGCGACTACCATGGTAGTTAGTGGAATGTTCTGTAAAGGATGCTAGGGATATCTAGCTTACATGATTGAGAAAAATAGTGATGAGATTCAACTAGGAGATATTCCGGTGGTTAGAGAGTTCCCTGACGTGTTTCCAGAGATTTTTCCAAGATTACCCCCAGACAGTGTAATAAAGTTTAAGATAGATATAACTCCATAAACCCAACCAATTTTAATTACTCTGTGCATAATGGTTTCAGAGGAGTTAAAGGAACTGAAAGTGCAAATGGAGGAGTTATTAGATAAAGGTTTCGTAAGACCTAGCACTTCTCTGTGTGGGGCTCTAGTCCTATTTATGAAAAAGAAGGATGGGAGTTTAAGATTGTGTATTGACTATAGACAACTGAATAGAATGATAGTTCGTAACCAATATCTGCTCCCAAGGATTGATGACTTATTCGATCAGCTATAGGGATCTAAGGTGTATTCAAAGATTGATATAAGATCATGTTATCATTAGTTGAAAGTCCACAACGAGGACATTTTGAAAACTACCTTTAAGAAGAGGTATGACATTATGAATTCTTAGTTATTCCCTTTGGATTAACGAATTCTCTAGCTACTTTTATAGATTTGATGGATAGAGTGTTTCGAGAGTAACTAGATAAGCTTGTGATCGTGTTTATTGATAACATATTTTTGTACTCAGACAGTCATGAGGAACATGCAGAACACCTTTGGATTGTATAACAAACCTTACGAGAGCACTAGTTATTTGCTAAGTTCAATAAGTGCCAATTTCGGCTTAACAAGGTTACTTTCTTGGGTCAGGTCATCTCAGCTGAGGGGCTTAGTATATATCCCTAAAAGATTGAAGTTGATATTAAATAAAGACCTACCATAACTATGATAGAAGTTAGGATTTTCCTTGGATTGACAGGCTATTATAAGAGATTTGTTGAAGGATTTTCTAAGATAACAACCCCACTGACCAAGTTAGTGTGAAAAGAGGAGAAGTTTAAGTGGTCAGATGCCTATTAACGAAGTTTTGATTAATTGAAATAAAGATTAAGAACAACTCCTATACCCACATTACCAATAGGGACTGATGGATTTATAGTGTATAATGATGTCTTGACATGGGTTACAGTGTGTACTTACGCAAAATGATAATGTTGTAGCCTATGCTTCTAAGCAATTGAAGAAGCATGAATAGAACTACCCCACCTATGATCTAGAATTAATAGCGGTAGGTTTTGCATTAAGAATATGGGTGCATTACTTGTATGGTGTTACCTATAGGATTTTCACAGATGACAAAAGTGTACAATATTCATTTACTCGAAAGGAAATAAACATAAGGAAGAGGCAGTGGTTGGAGTTAATAAAAGATTATAATTGTACAATAGAGTACCATTCCGAAAAAGCCAATATAGTGGCTGATGTCTTAAGTAGGTGACCTACCAATTCGATAGCACAAGTCAAGACGATATATCTTCCACTTTTAGTGGAAATGAAGTTTTAGAAGTGAGACTGGATATGACAAACTCAGAGGCATTAATTACTACCTTTCACGTTTGTTCCATCTTGGTGGATCAGACTAAAGAGGGACAAAAAAAGATCTACAGTTGATGAAATTGAAGACAGAAGTTGAGATTGGGTAGAGACTAGATCTTACCATCAGGGAAGATAGTACAATGATAAGGAGGAAACGATTATATGTATCGGATGTAGGAGACTTAAAGAAAGAGATCTTAGAGGAAGTTCACTCCTCATCTTATCCTATGCATTAGAGTAACACAGAAATGTACCACACTCTCAAAGAATACTATTGGCGGAGAGGGATGAAGAAGGAAATAACAGAGTTTGTTTCCAAGTATCTAACCTGTCAGCAAGTAAAAGCAAAACATTAAAAGCCTACATTATTAATGAAGCCCCTTCCCGTCCCTAAATGAAAGTGGAAGAAGAATACTATAAGCTTCATAGTAGGACTTCCACGAAGTCAGAAGGAGCACGATGCTATATAGATGATAGTGGACAAGTTAACAAAGTCTACACACTTCCTTACAATCAAGAATGATTATCCCTTAAATAATTTGGCCCATCTGTATGTGGATGAGATAGTGAGACTCCATGGTATGTTGATTTCTATAGCCTCAGACTGTGACCTAAGGTCACATCAAGAATTTGGCCCAGTTTACAAAAAGCCTTAGGTACACATTTGAAGTTTAGTACTACCTTTCACCCCCAGATTGATGGACAGTCAGAAAAGACTATCTAGATATTTGAGGATATGCTTAGGTCCTCTATTACAGGGTTTAGTGGGAGTTAGGAAACATACCTACCACTAATAGAGTTCCCATACAATAACAATTATCAGGCCAGTATTGACATGGCCCCTTATGAGGCTCTTTATGTAAAAAAAATAAAGAACTCTAGTATGTTGGGATGAAGTTGGTGAAAGGAAACTAGTACATCTCAAGCTTGTGTAGGTGACAACAGATAAAATTCAAGTTATTTGAGATAGATTAAAGATAGCCTAGGATAGGCAGAACAGCTATGCGGATAATTGTCATAGGGATCTTGAATTTAAAATTCAAGATAGATTACTTCTCAAGATTTCTCCTTAGAAAGGTGTGTTTAGATTTGGGAAATGCGGAAAGTTAAGTTGGCATTATATGGGACTGTATGAGATCACAAAAAGAATTGGGTCAGCAGTGTATTGATTAAAGCTACCAGATGAGCTCGCTAGGATTCACAATATCTTCCATATATCTATGCTTCGCAAGTACCTAGCAGACCCTTTATATGTAATCACTGAACAACTGGTAAACCTAAAGGAATATTTAACTTTTGAGTAGGAACCTGCACAAATCCTCGACCATAGATTTGTTCTGCTTAATAAGATCATTCCTTTGGTTAAGGTACTATGGAGGAATCACGTGGTAGAGGAAGCTAGATAAGAGCCTGAGCAGCAGATGCATGCATTGTATCCCCACTTACATGTTTGCTTAGTTAAATTTTGAGGAAGAAATTTGTATAAGAATGGGTGATTGTAAAATCTCGAGCCTTTATTTTTAGATGAATAGTGAATTTTTATGGGACCTAACCTCAAAATAATGAAAAATATCTAGAATAAGTTTTAGAGTTAAATGAGAATGAAACGAATCGAAAATAAGTCTGGTAAGATAGATTTAAGGAGTTTTGAAAGTTAGGAATAAAATGCCCCTTTTAGAAAGTAATGGGTATCAGTGATTTTAAACCCATTTGAAAATTTTTAAAGCATCCAATTAATAAGTATTGACTCCAATTAGAAAATTTCACAGTCAATTTGAGGATAAGATGATTGCAGAATATTTTCAGAATGTAATTCAATTAGTTGGTGAGTTAAACTCATTAAAGGGGCATTTTGGTCTTTTTGTGTATAATGGTGTGAGAGGATTAATCACACCTAATGACAAATTAAAGGCTTTATTAAGGGTTAAGCATGATTTATTAAATGAATAATTATTCATTAGAGACAACCATTAAGACATTGACAAGTGTAAAGAATTAAGTAAGTATAAAAAGAATAAAACAAGACTTTTGGCTTCATTTGAACATAACCGTGAGAGTGTTTGAGAGGGTAAACATGAGAGAGATTAAAAAAAAGTGAAAAGAAAAGAAGCAAGGGTGAAGATCATCCAAGGAGAGAGGAAGAAGAGGGCTTCCATTGTTGACGGGTTTTGATAGAGATTCGGAGAAACCTGAATCAAACCTAAATTTTCTTCATTTACCCAAAAGATTAAAGAAAGACGGTGGTAACTTTTTCTAACCTAAATTTTTGACTTTTTATGGGTTTGTTTTAAGTGAGAAGGATGTGTTTAAGATCAGTGGTTTCTTGGTGTTATTTTGGTGTTTCTTTACATAGAATTGATTGAATATAACAAGAGAGGAATGTGTAGTAGAATTATGTCTTAGGTCAATTTGAACTAGTCCCATTGTTTTGACAATAAATCAGTCTACAGACCTCTAAATTAAGTGATTCAATTGGAGATGAAAGCTAAGACATATTACTAAAATCTATAGAATGAACCTAGACCTAATTCTGGATTAATGATATTGAAGTTTGAGATTTAAAATGGTAACCTAATATTGCTCCTGTGTTGAAACAGATAGTGATATTTGGTACTTTTTCATGATTTAAAAGATGAAATGACATAATTTTTGATGATATGGAAACTAGAGACTTTGCGAAAGGAATGTCTAGAAGAGCTCAAAGCCTAATTTGAACTTTTGCTATATGAAAAGTAAGGAACAAGTGAAGGTATGGAATTTAGACATAGGTCATAACCATGACTCATCATGCATGATCATGATATCATGAATTAAATTGAGTGAGATAGTTTTTTTGAATAAATTGATAAGTTATAATAGGTAAATTATGGTTTTAAGTGACTTTTGAAGTTAGAATATGAAACATAAAACAATAGGTTCGCTTACGGTAGTAAATAGAAGTACAATTAGAGTAGGTATTACGCAATTAAATACTAATCTCAAATTTGATTAATCTGAATTTATAGTGTTAATGTCTTATTTCCAAATTTGGAAATAAATGCCTAAGTGAAATATGCTTTCGTAGGTAAAGGAAAGGCATAGAAAGCGTGAGTGTGCTTGGCGATAAAGTTGCTTAATGGTGAGTGCTCTTTAAATTGACTTTATGAAAATGATTTCTATTCTATCATGAAGTGAATATTATTTATAAGTTTTATGTGAATATTGCTAGTATACTTTAGCAATTTATGAAATGAAGTTTGAAAGTTAAATCTTATATGATTTGAGTTTACATTGAGATGATTTTATTGGTTGATAAAAAGGAAATGGTTTTTGGCCTATGGTATACTAATAAGTTTTATTACAAGTTATTATACCGATGTATAATGGTTAACCTAGTACGAGTAAGCAATGCAGAACTAGCTCTGTAACTACCAATGTATAGCGGTTATCCTAGTGTAGGTAAGCAACGTAGAAAAAGCTCTATAACTAGTGGATAACCAGTCATGGGTAAGCAATGTAGAACAAGCTCTGTGACTTTATATCTGAGGGTATACCATATAGCAAAGAAGTTAGTGATAGGCCATGTCGTGTGAGAAAATCATGACATATTTAATGTCGCCACTATTTATTTCAAAAGAGATTTAAGAAACTTGATTTCTAGAAGTATATATGTTTCATATTAAATATTAAATTATACGAATTGAGATGAATTTGTTTTAGGGAGGTTTAAATAGTTAAATATGATTTGAATATAACTTCTAGATTTTATTAAGCTCGTTTAACTCACACTCTCTTTTCTATTTTTAAATGAAACCTCCCAAGTGCACACTTAAGGGCTTCAGTAGTATGGACCCCACCTCACGGCTAGTTAACTTTGTCACGTGCTTTTGTGCAGGCATTTTTACCTTGTAAATGTTTTTGGGAACATTTGCATTTTCATGAATATGTTTTGGACTATTTTGTGTAAAGAATGCATCTATATGAATGTTTTAAAGTTAAATGCATAAATAAGTCTGAGTTTATTTTTAAGATTATTGAAGAGATTGTTGAAATTGCTTGTGAATGGACTTAAAATTCAAAATTTGTAGTGGGGATTTTGAGATGATTACAGAAGTGTTTTTGAAATTTTACAAAGATTTGAAAATTTTGTGAAGGTCAAAATACAACCGTTGTGCTATTGAAATTTTAATGAGAATGATTAAAAAACTCCACTACTTATATCTTTTTCTGATGCGTTAAAGCTTTTTAATTAAAAATGAAATAAGCTTAGCTCCACGAAAACTTTCCAGTTGGATTGAATATTAAACAAAAGGTCATCGTAGGGTGCTAGGTAAGCTGCCTAGTCATTTTCAGATAAGGGAGTGTCCCTAATGACTACCTAGTGTTTTGATCAAAGTAGTATATTAAGGTTCCAATTAAAGTAGTATTAGTATTTTAAAGTTCCTAGTCAAAATAGTAATAACTGTTAGTTTTTCAGCTTAAGTATGAATCATATGTTATCATATATAAAAGGGAACAAACTTCATCAACAAGATATAGAGATTTATGATATTTATTTAGTTTAATCCAAATTAATAGATGGTTCTTATCCTTTACACTTTACTAAACAAACCCAAAACTTATAAGATTTTACTTTATAGAGTTATAACCTTTGTATGTTTGGTTCTTCTTTCTTTATATTTAAAAGGTTAGTCTCAATTACTACTATTCATTTTTAAGTCCTTTTTTTCTATTCTTAGTTGGGTCTTCTTATTTCGAAGATGTTATCAAAATTGT
>JANITW010000007.1:27097795-27108080 GCA_027564335.1 Erythroxylum williamsii
GTTGAGAAAAATGTGTACAAATTAGTGTTTCTTTAAGAAGTTTATAAATATGACTTCTAAAGATGGTTTAACACCTAAGGAAGAGAAGGAAAAATGTGATTTTCTTCGAAAATGAAATAATAATTTAAGAAGATGAAGCAATGTATAATTATGTGAGAGACCTCTTAGAGGGATGATATAATCAAAATGTCTAGTTACGAAAGGTACAAAGCCGTCATGTTCTTAAACTGAAGATATAAGATAAGCATAATCCAACACTACAAGAGATAGTTAATAACTCTGATCTAATGACGACAATATTGATGGTGAGAAATTTGTAGCTAGAATCATACTCAAATTAACTAGGATCAGATAGAGTAATGAAAAGATACATATATTATACTATATGTAAAATTTAAAATAAGGTATATAGTATAATTATTGATGGACAAAGCATTACTAACATAGGTATTGTTATTTTATAGAAAATTTGAGCTTTTCTTTTTGAAGCATTTGTATTCATACATACTTCAATGGTTAAATAATCTTGTGGAGATTAAGTTAAACAAATAGATGCTAGTTTCTTTTTCTATTTAGTAATATAAATATAAGGTACTTTGTATTGTATTAGCAATACATGCTAATCATGTTTTATTAGAAAGAGTAAGGCAATATGATAAGAAATTTGTCAATAATAGATTCAAGAATAGGGATACATTTATAAAAGATAATAAGACAATTAATCTTGTATTTATAACACCAAATAGGTTTATGAAGACCAAACCAATATTGAAGAGTGATAGGAACTAAAGGATGCTAGACCTTATGAAAAACATCTATGATAAAATGTTATGCCTTTATTAAGAAGTTGATATATTCATGTTGTTTCCTTTTATGTTTAGGTTTTAAATTTGTTTGGAATTTTCTTTGTGGAAGATGTGTTTGTTTGTTTGATTATTATAAGGACTAAATAAGATGTATGATAAACTAGTTTATGGTTGTAGTTTTTATTACTTAATTCTTTTTTGATTGCCTGCTTTAGTGGTTTTATTTACTCAACAATTCTTGTTGCTTATGAATTTTCTTTTATTCCAAAAACAAGACACTTAAGCTAATCTTATTATATAAACTACACTTCTTGCCAAAATATTGATTAAAAGGTTATGTTATGTCTTATGAATTAGTGTTTTTTTAGTTTGAAAAAGAAAGAAGAATAGAAAATGAAAAAGAAGAAAAGAGAAAATTTCTAAAAGCTATTTATTTTTAAGAAATTAGGGCTCAAGGCTTGATGTCGTATAAGCACAAAAGACCCATTTTATTAATAAACTAGGAAAATTATGGCTAAATGCTACTAATACATAAAGATGACCCAATTTTGGATGTCCTACCCAATTTTCATCTGACCTATCCATATTCATTTTGCTTTACCTTTCACGTCCACAAATGATTACATTTTAAATGATCAATGTCCTCCTATTACCCTAAAACAAGCCATTATTAAATATGACTTCCTCAAAAATGAACTTGAGACCTCTAAGATATTTGACAACACTGTTATAAAATATACAACCTCCACAATTTAGGCATAATTTTATTAAAGTAGGCTTAGCAAATGGAAGTCAATTCAATTTTTTGTGAAGCCAATTTAATTCAACTTTTGGCATTAAAAGAGTTTGACTTTTATTGAAACACTAATAGTTTTAACTACAATTAAAAGAACCTTACTTGAATTTTAAAAGTCCAAATAATAAGGAAACAAATTAAACAACATCAAATTCATGGATGAAATGAGAAAATAACAAACACAAATTAATGCAATTTCTTTTACAATTAGTGCAATGCAAAAATAACAAACACAAATTCATGCAATTTATCTTACAATTAATACAATGAGGGAATAAAAAAAATTCATGCAATGACAAAATTCATCCCTTTATAACTTTCATCGAACACTTTATATGCATAAGAAATTCATCCATAACTATTAACAAAAACACTGGTATGTGGCATTCTTCACCAGCAGGAACACATTTAGACACACAATGAACCATTAACAGCTAAAATAGATGTAGACAACACAAACCACATTAACCAAAATTGACCTAAACAGAAGCTTCCCTAATAACAACAAGAAGAAAAATAAAAAAAAACAAGTGCAAAGGAGGAATAACTAACCAATATGGATGATTAATCAGAGATAAAGACGACGATGGTGTATGGAATTGAAGACCACGATAGCGAGGGAAGAGGGAAAAAATGAAAAGTTTCAGATACGTTTGACAATGAGGTTGAAAGGTTATCGATGTTCGTTTAAACAAATAAGGAAATGATGTCATTTGTGGTTGAACAAATGACATCGTTTTCTTTCTAATTAAAACCATAATCCTAATGTCGTTTGAATTTACCTACATAATGATATTTTCGTAGGTAAATAACTGACAAAAAATGATTCCATAGGGAATTTCCCTACATAATGGTGTTTTCGTAGGTAAATTACCTATGGAATGGTGTTTCCATAGGTAAATTCCCTACGAAAACATCCCCTTATAGTAATTTACCTATGAAACTCTATTTTCGTTAGAAAATTCCCTACAGAAACATATTTCCATAAATCAATAAATTTCGTATGTAATTTTTTCAAGAAGTATTGACACCTATTTTTATGATGACTTTTACTATTCTCTCGCTAAATTTCATCAGCAAAGTTTGGTCTCCTCCTTTAGCAACAGATTTTTTGTCACAAATTACCTTTTTCCGAGAAATTTACCTATGGAAAGCAATTTTTGTCACTAATTTACTATGAAATTTTTTTGTAGGTAATTTTCCGTTAGTAATTTATAGTTTTCATATAGTGTGACATGTTCACGAACGAATGTCCCAAGAAAATTGGAATATTTTGTGTGATTTTAAGGCTGACACAAAAGTTCAGGTTTGTCTTCTCTGCCTTCACATTTGCTTCCATTAATCTTGTTGTATGATTTAACAACTACCTAATATTTTTTTCTTTATTTAGGATAATTGTGAGAAGGTAAAGGTTAGTAGAGCAAAAACAAAAGCACCTCATAATCAAGGGTCAAAATCATTTATAGTTGTCCAAAATGAATATGTAAGATCTTTATTTACAAGTTATAATTATATCAATAAACACTACATTATTTGTTGTGTCTTGTATTTTTCTTTCATAAAACAGAGTGAGAAGGAACAAATAATTTGTCACAACATTGTATAATATTTGGTTTAAAAAAATATTTGGCTACACTTTTAGAATTGTAGCTAAAAACACTATAAACGAGGCTAAAATGGTTTGGCGATGTGTTTAAAATCGTAGCCAAAAGTTTTTAGTTACATATTTAGGTATAAAAAGAAACATAGCCAAAAATTATTGGCGATAGTTTCTGAAGACGTCACGTATAATTTTCAGCTATGTTTTTTTTCTCATAGCTAAATATAGCTAAAAAGTTTTGGCTACGATTATGAAAACTTAGTCAATATTTTTAGCTACATTATAGGAATTTGGCCACGTTTTGGGTGACAAAACAAAAACATAACTAAAAACTATAGGTGATGTTTTTTTACACACATAGCTACAATTTTTTTTATAACCAAACATCAACTTTGTTCGTTGCCAAACATCAACTTTAATAGTCAAATATAGGCAACTGCTGCTGAGCGGTTTAAGCCTGAGTCTAAGCTCGAGTCTATGTCTAACTCGACCCAATCAGAACTATTTTTAATTAAAAATGTTAAAATAAAGTCATTTTGTTTCACGACTCGAGACCTAGGCCCAAATCCGTTCTCTAATTCTATTATGTCTTTTTCTTTGTTTATAGTTGAAATTAAATTCTTGTAAATTTCATCACCATAGAAAAGAAGATAATAATTTATTTGATTTCATAGTAATCAGGAACTTCTAAATTCTAAAGGCTAGGAAATGCATTTCGATTCAACATAAGTTTTAGCATTTCATAAAAATAAAATTTATAATATAGTTTTTATATCTTATTCAATAGATACAAATTTTGTGATGATCTAATACTAATTAAACTTTTAAATCTTAAACATTTATTCTTACTAGTTTGATTTGAAAAATAATAGTCATCATAGTAATGAAGGATTTAAAGAGGAAAGTAGTGAATTTTCTCCTTAGGTCTCCTAGTGTTAGACCCTTAAATTTCGAAGCACTTCTTAGCGAGCTTCACGATGCGAATTAGGAGGAAGGTTAGGTATATTCAGTCAGAGAGAGCATTCCCTGTATTCTTTTTAGGGAAAGTATATAAAGGTTAGTTTTACCTTATCTCTCTTGTTTCCTTGTTGCCTTTGTTTACTTATTGCTTTCATAGCATTGTTTTTTCAAGTGTATGAGGTAAACAGTTCGAGGGTTATTGAAGACTGAAGTCTTGCTTAAGTAGACCTAAGTAAGATTGCCATGCGAAGGGTGTTGCTGATCAACTTTGGTGAAAGTTCAAGTCCTAAGGTGACCTTTGTATCAGTTGGTATCAGAGCCAAATTTTGAGATGGCAGTAAGCAACTTGATAGAACCAATGTCTAGGATGGAGGCACTCATTGGGAAAATTCCTCAAAGGGAGGAAGGTGTCATATCTCACAATACTCGATTCGAGATGTTGGAGGCGTGAATCCAACAGTTGGAACAACAGATAGCGTATGTGAAGGCACAAGAGGAGGACCAGTTCGAGATCACTACGCTGAGGTGTGCCGTTGCAATGTTAGGTGTCAATCAGGTTGAAAGCTCCACGCCAAAACTTTCCTTTGTGAAGGTACATGAACCCAGGGTGTTTGAAGGTGTAGGTATTGGAGAATTTCTTGTGGGATATGAAGCAGTACTTTGCAATTGCTAGGGTGTCCGATACTGAGAGGGTCAATGTGACGACCATGTACTTGGATGGGGATGTCAAACTTTAGTAGAGGACGAGGACCTCTACCCAGATCAATGCAAGTAGAACTCTCATGAAAAAGTGATTGTAGATGAAGAAGGAGCTCAAGGATCAGTTCCTTCCCATGAATACTTCTTGGATCGCAAGAGATGCCTTAAAGAAGCTCAAGTACGATGGATTAGTAAGAGACTATGTTATTTAGTTCTCTAATGTTGGATATTAAGAATATGTCAGACAAGGTCAAATTCTTCAATTTTCTGTCCGGGTTACAACCATGGACTCAAATGGAGTTACGGAGGCAAAACATGAAGGATGTGGATGGTGCAATCATGGCTGCTTATGACTTGGTGGACTTTTTAATGGCAAAAGAATCTAAGTTAAGCTCCTCAAATTCTTTCAAGGGCAAAAGCCACACCCAACAGGAGAAGACAGAGGGGAAGAAGAAGAAATACTCCAAGAAAGGGGATTTCAAGGGCAAGGGCAAGCAGAATGATGGCTCTAAGAATGAGAAGATGTCCTCAAAGAAGGGCAAGGTTGCTTATTACTTATATGGTGGTCCAAAAGAGAAGTTGAATGCCCTAATTGATGAAGAAGACGGTGAATCTTCAGAAGATATGGCTCTAAATCCGATCACCTTGCTTGATGTGGTTAGTAGCGAGTTGGTTCCCTTTGATAAACTAATGTACATGGGTATACAGGTTTGGGAGAAAGACGTGATCACAATGGTAGATACGGGTGCAACTCATATTTTTCTAACGGAAAATATGGTTTGGAAGTTAGGCATAAGGGTTTCCAAGGCCCCAATGAAGAATAAAACCCCTGCGAGGAAGGCATAAGTAGTTGCGGAATTGCTTATAATGTTTTAGTCAGCATTGGAAGTTGGCGTGTCAAGATGAACTTCATTATCATACCATTGGAGGATTTCAAGGTGGTAGTGGGGTCGATTTTCTCAAAGAAGTAAAGGTGGTATTGTATCCGAGTTTGGGATTAATGAACGATCAAAATTCCTCATACGTGAATTATTGTAGGTTCGGTGGTGGAACGACAGATGCTACAACTTTGGTAAGACATGTTTCGGCTATAAGCATAGAAAAAAGGTTGAAGAAAGGCATGGAGACTTATCTCGCTGCTATGTGGGAAATTAGCGAAGAACACATAGTGGAAGTCCCTGATGTAGTTGTAAGTTTATTGAGGGAGTTTTGGGGTGATGTTGAAAGATTTGCCAAAAACTTTTCCCCCTCTTCGTGAGATAGATCACATGATCAAGTTGGTTCCTAGAGCAATCCCACCTGTATGTGTCCTATATAGGATGTCCCCGATAGAATTGATAGAACTTTGGAAACAACTTGGTGAGTTATTAGAAGTAGGATTCATCCAACCATACGGCGCCCCGATATTATTTCAGAAGAAGCAAGACGGTACACTTCGAATGTGTGTAGACTGTCGAGCATTGAACAAGGTAACAATAAAAAATAAGTATCTGGTACCTTTGGTTTAGGATTTGATGGACAGGTTGTCAAGGGCTGAGGTGTTCACTAAGTTAGATCTTCGGAGTGGGTATTGGCAAGTGTGGATAATTGAGGGTGATGACCAAAAGACAACGTAAGTAACTCGGTATGGATCCTACGAATTTTAGTTATGTCGTTTTACAAATTTTTAGTTATGTCGGTTGGATTTACCCATGCTACATTTTGCAACCTTATGAATGATGTATTGTACAACTTCTTGGATGAGTTTGTTGTGAACTACTTAGATGATATCGTGGTGTATAGCAGTAATATAGTAGAACATGTGGAACACTTGAGGTGGGTGCTCGAAAGACTAAGGTAGCACAAGCTCTATATGAAGGTGGAGAAGTGCGAGTTTGCCCAGATAGAGATCAGATTCTTGGGTCACGTAGTGAGCAAAGGTCAAGTTAGGATGGATCTGAGAAAGGTGAAAGTGATAATTGAGTGGTAAGCTCCCATGATAGTATGAGAATTACAGAGTTTTCTCGACCTAATGAACTACTGTAACTGATTCATTGTAGGATACTCTAAGAAAATGGCACCATTGACAGACTTACTAAAAAACAAGCAAGCGTGGTGTTTGTGGAATGTATGTAAGGAGGCATTTAAAAAACTTAAATCCACTATCTCAATCGAACTTGTGATGAAACTGCTCGCGTTCGATTTTCTATTTGAGGTATATACTGAAGCTTCGGACAAAGCCATTAGCGGAATCCTTGTATAGGAGGGTCATCCATTAGCATTTGAGAGATGAAAGCTTAATAATAAAGAGCAATGTTATTTGACACATAAGAAGGAGATGTTTGCAGTGGTGCATTGCCTTGAGACATGGCGAGTATATTTTCTATGAGCTAGGTTCATTGACCGAACAGATAATATTGCTCACACGTTTTTCAGGACCCAAAAGAAATTGTCCACAAAACAAGCCCGATGACAGGAGTTTCTTGCTAAGTATGAATTTGTGTGGGAGCATAAAATGGGGAGGCACAACAATGTGGTAGATGCCTTAAGTAGGAAGGAGGTATTTGCAGCCCTTTATTCGATTAGCATAGCGTCCAACTTAATGGAGCAAATCAAGGCAGTAGCTCCATTAGACAGTGTGTACTGTAATTTGATTTCTTAAGTCAAAGAAGTTGTTGCACATAGGTTTTGGCTCAATGATGATGGGCTTTTGATGACTAAGAGTAGTCAAGTATATGTGCCGAGCTTTGGCGGATTGCAGAAACAGTTGTTGAAAAAAACATATGACTCATAATGGGCTAGTCACCCAGGAGTCCAATGGATGCTAACGCTCCTGTCTCATTCCTATTTTTGGTTGAAGATGGAGAATGACGTAGAATGTTACATCAAGACGTGCATTATTTGTCAGTTGGATAAGCCAGAGAGAAAGAAGGAAACCAGTTTGCTATAGCCTTTATCTATCCCTGAGAGACTGTGGATGTTGGTTTCAATGGATTTCATTAATGGGTTTCCGAAGATGGACAACATGGCATCAATCATAATGGTGGTTGACAGATTCTCCAAGTATGCAGTCTTTACACTAACTATTGTAACTTGTCTCTTGGATGTTGCGATCGACTTGTTCTATGAGAACGTGATCAAGTATTTCAGAGTTCCAACAGAGATTGTGAGTGAGACCAAGATGCCAAATTTACAAGTCGATTTTGGATATCCCTTTTTAATATGATGGGTTATGATTTGAAGTTTTCAATGACAAATCACCCACAAGTAGATAGGTTAACAAAAAAATCAACAGTTTGTTGGAGAGTACCTACGACATTATGTAAGTAAATGTAACTGGTTAAGTTTACTTAATACCGCATAGTTTTGCTATAACTTATATAGATCTTCGGCTACGAAGAAAATTCCCTTTAAGATTGTATTGGGACAACAACCTCTCACACTACTAGAGATTGCTCAACAAAGGACAGGTAGCAAATGTCCTGCGGCGCATAAGTTTGAGATGAAGAAGCAAGAATTGTTGGAAGAGGTGAGGGACAATCTTTGAAAAGCTTCCCAACGGATGAAGAAGCAAGCGGATCTTTAGAGGAGACCGTTAGAATTTGACGTGGGAGATAAATTTTTATTAAAACTAACCCTACAGATTGGGAAGAAGATCTCGAGTAAGCAAGTTCATAGGGGTTTAGTGCTGAAGTACGAAAGACCGTTTGAAGTGCTAAACAAAGGGGGAATATGGCTTACAGATTGAAATTGCCTAAGCTATTAAAGGTACACCCTACTTTTCATGTTAGTCTTTTCAAGCCTTATTGTGAGGATACATTAGATCTGAATAGGAGTCAGGTGAAGCGAGATCCATCGGTTGTGAGGAAACAATTTGAGGATTAAGTGGAGAAGATCCCAGAACATCAAATAATGGTTCAACACAAGAAGAACTGACGGACCAAGTTCTTAATTCAGTGGAAAGGTAAACCAGTCACAGAAGCTATATAGGAGAAAGATACGACTTTGTGACAATTCAAGGACCAGGTAAACGCCTACCTTAAGACTATTTCGACAAAGCATCGAGTCCATCTGGTGGGGGCGGTTTGTTAGACCCTTAAACTTTGGAGCACTTTTCTATGACCTTCACGATGCACCTCAGGAGGAAAGTTAGCTAGATTCAGTCAGAGAGAGCATTCCTTGTATTCTTTTGACGGAAAGTATATAAAGAATGGTTTTACCATATCTCTTGTTTCCTCGTTGCCTTTGTTTTCTTATTGCCTTTCGTAGCATTATTTTTTTGAGTGCGCGAGGTAAACACTTCGAGGGTCATCGAAGGCTAAAGTATTGCTTAACCAGACTAAGTGAGACTACCATGTAAAAGGTATTGGCGATGAACTTCGGTGAAAGTTCGAGTGCCAAGGTGACCTTTGTATCACCTAATATAGTGGGATTTTATGAAAAGTTTGTTTTCATTATTTATTAATGCTAGTATTTCTTAGATTTTTTATGCTTAGGTTAGCCTAATTAGGTTTAAGTTTACGCCAAATAATTTAGGCCCAATCAATTTTGGGCTTAGACTTAAAATTGGTCTCAAACTTGGGCTAAATATTTCAAACTTGATTAGGCTTCAAACTATGTATATGCTAGAAAATTTAAATCCTCCAACAATCTACCATCGTAAATGTAACACTAGCCACTTAGAATCTATTTTGGGAGTTTTCCTTTAACAAATTAAATTATAACCTAATTTGGATCTAGTTAGTTAGGCCAAGGAGAGTCAAATTTCATTTTTGCTCAAAATCCAGTTAAGTTTATAGATAAGAAGGCCATATCAGTCAAGTATTATTAGTCCACGTGTTGATAAGAATATTATAGTGATTGTCTTCTTATTTAGAAGGTACAATATTAATACTCATATATATATATCAGATGTTGTTTTGAATTATTTTTTAATTATAAAATAGTTTCTTAGTGTTAATTAAATTTAAGCCTCCGATTATGATTAAAAATTAAAAACATTTCAAATTTTGACTCAACAACCTTATTTATTAAAATCAACATAAAAATATTTTATTTTTAGATATAACAAATGTTTTATGTTTAAAATATTTAAACACAAAACTATTTCTATTTTAACCCTTTTACTTTTAATTTGTAAACTTGACCTAATATTCTTCGATATTTCATTATACTGATTGATATGTTAATAATTAATATAATCTAAAATTTTATGGTTACACCCTAACACTAATACAATACAAAATAAATTTATAATATGTTTTGTAGATACAATACAAAATTCAATTTACTTGAGACATAACTAATCGTAAATTTAGAACATAATCTTGATACTATTCATATCTATCAAAATTCAAATCCTACTAAATTGGACTTGATTGTAAAGTTTGAGAAACTTTATGATTAAATATGAGATATTTAATAAATAAGGATCAATATAAGATA
>JANITW010000007.1:27177147-27187487 GCA_027564335.1 Erythroxylum williamsii
TGCTTAACAATTTGTAATATTATTTAACTTTTTTACATGTTTTAATATTTGTTTTTCATATTAATTTCATTTTCTATTAAAAAAATGAGACATCTCTTTAAATTATTTTTTATAAGATGATTATCAAAAATTTCCTACAATATAATACTTGGCATAATGTTTAATATACTTTAAAAATTATTTAGCATAAATAATTTTATTATAAAATAAAATATAGTTAAAATTAGTAAAAGTGCTTTTTATTTTTATGTTGCCAAACAGTTTACTGAATGAAGCTCTTTTTAAAAAGCTGTTTTTTAATTGACAGCCAAACAGTCAACTGGCTTTTAAAAAAAACTCTTCTCAGAAAAGTTCTACTGACAAAAGCTCTACTGATAAAAGCTCTACTGATAAAAGCTCAACCAAACAGGTCCGAAGAGATCTTCAAGCATTTGTTTGACAGCATCTACTCCATACATTTCTCTATTTTAATTCCATGGCAATTTATTTATAGATTTGGTTTACAATTTATTCATAGATTTGGTTTATTGTTTACTGTTTGTTTGATTTTGTTTTATGATTTCTTGGCCAATTAATTCATGAAATTAAGCCACTTATTTTGGGTACTAATTTTCTCTGTTTCTAAAATTTAATGCCATAGATCTCATGTTAGAGTTATGTATGTTATTGTTGAAATTAAAAATTGTGTGTCATGTATTGAATTTATACATGAGATTATGAAAATATAGTTTGTTAGACACTAAAGTAACCAAACTAATTAAGTGAATTTTTTAATGTATAAATAGTCATTTATTCATATAATATTAATGACTATCATTGACTTAATTATATGAATGAATGAAATTTATTTGTTAATAGAATTTTAGAATTTACCTAAAGGTAAATTAATACTCTGTAACTTATAAACATAATATAGGAAAATCAATATTTCTTTTTTAAATATGTTATGTATCCAAAGATATTGGCTGTATTTGATGAGGTATTTTTGATTACTTGATAAAGTTTGTATGACATTAAACTTATTATAATATATTGTTGAATTTGCATAAAGGAAACTTGTATCCTAAATGTTTAATTATTTGGATTTGATAACTTATTGAGCATTATGTATTTGCATCTATTTCTCTTCATTCACATACCTCTCTATTATCGTGTTTATGAGTTTGAACTTCTCTTAATAGTGCAAACAAGGCAATTTTCATTTAAGTATTTTGGATCTTGACTTAGCATTATTAGAAGAAAAACCTACTGCCATTACAGATACAAATAATGGGGTTGAGAAGACAAACTATAAACCATGGGAAAGGTCTAAAAGTTTATGTTTTAATTTCATGCAAATGAGTATTGCTAATAACATTAATACCACTATGTCATAAGTTGAAAGTGCTAAAGAATACCTTAAACTTAGGGAAGAATGTTTTCGTTTTACAGATAATTCTCTCACAATTACATTAATGGATGAGCTAATGAGCATGAAGTTTGATGGGTCGCAAAGTATGCAACAATAAATCCTCGAGATGGCAAATATTGTAGCAAAACCAAAGACCCTAGATATGGAAGTTGATGATTCCTTCTAAATGCAATTCATTATGAACTCATTATCTTCTGAGTATGAATCTTTTCAAATTAACTGCAGCACTATAAAGGACAAATGCAATGTTAATGAATCGCCCAATATTCTCATTAAGGAGTAAACAAGGCTAAAGAATTAAGACGTTCATTTTGTTAACCTTTTAGGTCAATGAGTTAGCAAGATTCATAGAAAGAATCTACTAAAGTGACACAGGTTGCTGTATATTGACAATAAGGAACACAAGACAAATAAGTCTCATTTATATAAGAATGAAGGGCATTATTATAAAGATTGTTTAAAACATAGGGGTTTTGTTCGGAAAGAAAGGTACATCTAACCTTTTTTATATATTCTAAACTAAACTTAATTGAAGTTTCATAGAGGCTTGATTATATTGTACTACTCATATTTCTAATATGATGTAAGGATTATTTATAATCAAAACTATAAACCTAATTGAGCACTTTTTGTTCGTGGGAAACAGTAAGTAAGTCCCAATTGAAGGCATAGGAACTGATCGTATAATATTAGATACTATCACCTAGGTCTAATACAAACTTTCTATGTAACTTCAATTTCTAGAAACTTAATTTCTATTTCTAAACTTAATGAAAGTGGGTTTATTTTTAAGTTTGGTATGATTGTTTCCGCTTATTTAAACATAATTCTATTATTGGTTTTGGAATTCTTACGGATGGTTTACATAAATTAAAACTTGATATTAGCTTTTTCTAAATCTTTATTTTTTTTATTTGTCATACCATTAGAGCTAAACATAGCATAGTGAATGATATTTTTTCTTACTTGTGACATAAACATTTGGGACTTATATATAAAAAAGGATTAGAAAGATTGGTAAAGAATGAAACTCTTCCAAATTTGGATATGTGTGGATTGAATTAAGTGAAAGCAAACCAAACATAACAATAAAAGAGCCACAAGAAGTGAAAATTGTAACGTCTAATAGTGGTGATTAATATTATGGAACATATGATGAATCAAGATAATGTCCATATCTATTTGTAAAGTTTTTTTAGAAATATGACACGTGTGCACAATATACAATGCCAGACATACCTTAACAAAATGATGTGGCAGAAAGATGGAATAGGATATTAATGGATATGGTTAAGAGTATGATGGGTAATTCATCATTCCCAAAGCCTTATGGATGTATGCACTTAAAACTGCTATGTATTTACTGAATATGATGTCTAGTAAGGCGCTCTATAAAACTCCTTTTGAGTTATAGACCGGAAAGAAACCTATTACAAGGCACTTGCATGTTCAAAGTTGTCTAGCAAAAGCATGATTCTATAATTTGTATGAAAAGATATTATATGCTCGAACAATTAATGGTTACTTTATTAATTATCCCAAGAAATCTAAAGGGTATAAATTTTATTATCCAAACTATAATTCAATAATTGTTAAAACAAATAATGTTAAGTTCATTGAAAATAGTCAAGTTCGTAGGAGTGTTGAAAAACATGATGTGAATATTAGTGAAATAATGTTGACATTCCATTACTTATGAATGTCTCAATATCTACATCTTATACCAAGTGTTATCACAGCATTGGAAGAACAAAATAATCATGGGCAACCTTTGAATGAAGCAACATCTTATGAAAAATACTAACTTACAAATAACTAACATAAATGAACCACATGGAATAGCTTCAAATAAGCCTATAAGAATAAGGTGGTTAACTATTCCTAATGATTTTGTGGTTTATTTGCAAGAGTCAAAATTTGATTATGGTATTAACAAAGATCGTGCTTTTCTTCACAAGCTATAGAAAGTAATAAGTATGATAAACAGATTGATGCCATAAAAGATGACTTAAAATTAATTACACAACACAATGTCTAGACCTCGTCGATTTGCTATAAGGCTCTAAATGAGTCAAATGTAAATAAATTTTTAAGACCAAACGTGACTCAAATGACAATATTGAATAATATAAAGCTAGACTTGTTACCATAGGTTATACTTAAAAGGATGACATTGATTATAAAGAGATTTTTCCACTTGTCTTAAAGAAAGAATCATTAGGAATAATTATATCATTAGTAACTCAATTTTATTTAGAGTTACATCAAATGGATGTGAAAACTACCTTTCTGAATGGAGATCTCAAAGAGGAAGTTTACACGGATCAACCCTAAGGTTTTCTTATAGAAGAAAATGGTCACATGGTGTGTAATCCTAAGAAATTAATATATAGACTTAAACAAGCTTCGCAATAGTGGTATACTAAGTTTAGTAATAACTTGGCATCTTTTAGTTTTCGAGAAAACACTATTGATTGTTGTATCTACCGAAAGATTAGTAGGATTAAATTTATATTTCTAGTTATGCTGATGATATTTTAATTGCTACTAATGATTTGGATATATTATATAAAACTAAATATTTTCTCTTTAAGAAATTTGAAATGAAGGATATAAGAGAGGCATCCTATGTATAGGAATTTTGAATATTTCAAAATAGATCACAAGACTAGTAGGATTATCTCAAAAAGACTATATCGAAATAATTCCTGAGAGATTTAATATGATCAAATGTTTAGTAGGGGTTGTCTTAATACAAAAAGGAGATAAATTTAGTCTCATACGATGTTTAAAGAATGATGTGGAATATAAAGAAATGGAATTTGCTCCATATGCTTTAGTTGTTAGTAGTTTGATATATTTGCAAATATACATGAGACCTGATATCATATTTACGGTTAGAATGCTAGGTAGATATCAAAGTAATCATAGGATAATACATTAAAGTTGTAAAAAAAAGTGTTAAAGTACCTTGAAGTAATAAAGGACTAGCTATATACTCATGTATAGAAGATCTAATTCAATAGAAGTGATTGGTCAGATTCATATTTTGTTAGATGCATTAATAATATAAAAGAAATGTTTGGCTACTTGTTTTAACTAGAAAAAAAGGAGAAACTTTAAGAAAAAATGATAAATAATTTGTCATAGCTTCATCTACTATAGAAGCATAATGTGAGCTTATTTTGAGGCTACAATTTATGTCTTATAGTTGTGAAATTTTATTTTAAGGATTTTGGTTATTGACCCTATTACTAAGTCGCTTAAATTTTATTGTAACAATTGTGCAACATTTCTCTTCTATAATAATGAAAAGTACCTTAGAGGCGTTGAACATATAGAGTTGAATTCTTTTTTTTTTTTGTGATGGAGGACCAAAGACTATGTATTGAACATATTACGATGAATCTCATGATTTCAAATTGATAGATGCTTAAAAGATTACATTTTTAATCCCATGTTTGGTGTGTTTTGTTTGTTTATTTGAGATTTTTATATTATTTTTGTTACTTATTTAGTTCTTAGTATGTTTCTAGGTCTTATTTGCCTCCATAGATCGAAAGGATAGGAAATCGGGGAAAATTAAGGAAAAAAACTAAAGAATTGAAGTTGTTTTCTAGGGACACGCCTGTGTTGATGAAGGACACACTAGTATAAGTCATATGTATTGTAACACCTTTATACCCCCTAGGAAGATATACGGATGCCACACAAAATAAATCTAAAACAAACAAGACATTCCAACTATCCCCAGAAAATAAGGCAAACATACTTCACATTTCATATGTCTTTGAGTTATAAACGGGACACAATATACACATTGTATTTATCAAATCCATGCCTTAAATTCAAATCCATCCTATGTCATGATTATTACAGGACATTTACACAAACTACAAAAAATGTCTCATAATATTGAATAAAACTCAAAGCTTAAGCATAAAATCTCCCAAAACATAATCCTTGATCAAACTTAATATGCCTTATGGATAAAAGTCTTGGAAATAATGCATCAATGAAAGTACTTAAGTAATTACACATTATAAGCATGAGTCTCATTTACCCTAATAGCTTGGTTTGCTAAATTGCAATGATATCCTAAAAGAGTTTTGGAGGAGATTTAGTAGCATTTGGGTAAGGAAAAGTTCATGTTTGGTATAAAAATGGAAGTGATGGATGGCTGTACCTAATTTCTAGCTTTTCTCTGGACAGGTTTTCGGGTCAGTTTTGTATGGCCATTATGACATAGAAAACGAGGCTTTTAGGTAATATATTCTTCTAAGAAAATGTTCATTTATGTCTTCTAATGACATAAAGTTAATGCAATGTTCATTATTCAGAGATTTGTACTGAAAATATTACAGACTATTATCAAACAAGGACAACAGCCAGAACTCAAATTTAAGCCAAATTTCAAAACTCTTATAGACAACTAAAATTAGATTCCTTCAAGAAAATTGTAGACATATGTATTTAGTTTAATCTCCAATTAAAATCATCCAATTTAGATATCTACAGGTCAAGATATGACTAAAATATTGATTCCTGTTTAGTGGAACAATTCCATCTAACAAGGTACACACTCCAATTAACTCACTTCAGTCATATTATACAAAAGTAATGCCAAAGACACATGTAAATGAACCAGAAACATCCCATTTTCATCTAGGATACTTCTCTTAAAAAACCCCCTCATGTTACACTCAGAAAACCTAGCAAGATATCAAAGTTTCCGTACCTTTGAAATGAGAGTTTCATTATTCTTTACTCCAATTGCTTGCCTTCTTTGCTCTTGTTCTCTTCTACAGACACCATACCCATTCACTACTCATTTCCAACAATCACAGATCTATAATAGAACCCTAGCTGAAGAGGAGATAAGAAAAGAGCTAAATTTCACACCAAAACATGCAATTAACATACCTTAACTTCAAAAGCACAAAGGGAATTAAAAAGATGGTGGATAGAGAGAGAGAAGCTCAATCTTCTACAAGTTTTTGTCTTTGCTAACCCTCCCCTTCTTCATCTGCATGTTTAGACAAAGGTATAGATGGATGACATGCCATTTGCCACGTGGCTAAGTGTTATGGTGTGGGACATATGATAAATGGCTCCATCCTATTGATTTCTACTTTTCACCTTTCATTAATAATAAAAATTACCATACCTTTGTATTATTCTAAGAAATTGCGTTCCATCTAAATACATTTAGCAATTTAATCCATGATTAATGTATCTTTATGCATGTATAACACAATTAATACAAATTACTAAAATACCCCTACAATTCCATTAATACTGATTATGTCTTAAACTAAAAACTCGCTTTCCTAATCACCCATTACATATACTTTGATGGACAAGAAACATTCCTACTAGGGTATAGTTTGGGGCCTCACATTTCTCTCCCCCTTAAAATAATTTCATCCTTGAAATTCATACTTGATGAGAATAGCTTGGGATGTTGAGCCCTCATAGTCGATTCTGGTTCCCACGTTGCTTCCTCATGTCCATGGTGTTGCTAGAGCACTTTCACCAAATGTATTTGCTTATTTCTGAGTTGTCAGACTTCTCTAGCCAAGATAGACTCGTGTCCTTCCTCATAAGAAAAATTAAGTTGTACTTGAATTTCTTGCACAGGAACCTTATGTGTGTCATCAGACTAATATCTTCTCAACATAAAAACATGAAACACATCGTGCAACTTGGTCAATTCTTCAAGAAGAGATAACTGATAAGCTACTGGTCCAATTTTCTTAAGAATCTCATGGGGACTAACGAATTAAGCTTATCTTTCTTCCCGAACCGAAGTAAATTTTTCCATGGTGACACTTTCAAAAATACCTTCATGGCTGGCAACTTTCAATCTTTGTTGGATAATTTGAACTTTCTCTTCAGTATCTTTTACAATATCAGGCCCGATCATCTTGTTTTCACTTAATTTAGTCTAACAAAATGGAGTCCTACACTTCCTACCATATAGGGCTTCATAAGGCACCATGCCAATACTAGTATGATAATTGTTGTTATAAGAAAGATATTTATTCCAATTTCTTGAGAATTCTAACACACAACTCCGAAGGATATCTTCCAATACCTAAATAACCCGTTTAAATTGTCTATCTATTTAAGGGTGGAAAGCGATACTAAATCTGATTCAAGTACCCAAACCCTTTTGTAGACTTTTCTGAAATCTCAAAGTAAATTAAAGATCACGATAAAAAAATGGAAAATAGTACCCGATACAATCTCACTATCTCTTTCACATTTATATCTACAAGCTTATCCATTGAATAGTTAGGATAAACAAGAACAAAATGAGTAGACTTGGTGAACTTATCCACAATCACCCATACAACTTTATGCTTCCTTTGAGTGAGAGGAAGCCCAGTGAAAAAATCCATGGTAATGTTATCCCATTTTCATTAAGGAATCAAAATATGATGTAATAAACTAGATGGAACCTGGTGCTTAGCTTTAACCTACTAACATGTCAAACATTTAAATATATAATCTACAATATCGCATTTCATACTAGACCACTTGTAATGCAGCTTCAAATCTTGATACATTTTATTTCCACTAGGGTGTATTGTGAAAACAATATTATGGGCCTTAAATAATAGCTTTTTCTTCAATTAATCACTAGCTGGTACACACAATCGGTCTTTGTAATACATCTCACCATCTCTTTTCACAGAAAATTCAGGTTGTTTACCTTCTAAAGTTGCCAAGATAAGTTGTTGCAACTTATCATATACTTTCTACACATCACAAATCTCTTGTCTCAAGGTAGGCCTAGCTTTTAATTGAGTTATTAAAGCCCCACAGATGCAAGTCCCCACTCACCCTGCTGCACTGACAATGCTGAAATGATCTTTTAACTTAAGGCATCAACCACGACATTAGCCTTACTAAGATAATAGTCCACAATACAGTCATAATCTTTAAACAGTTCCAACCAATGCCATTGTCTCATATTAAGTTCTTTATGGGTACGTAGGTATTTCATACTTTTACGATTAGTGAAAATCCTGCACTTTTCACCATACAGTTAATGCTGCCAAATTTTCAAAGCAAACACTACTACTACAAGCTCAAGATCATGCGTAGGGTAGTTATGTTTGTGTGGCTTTAGTTTCCTAGAGGCATATGCAACCACCTTACCATCCTACATCAAAATATAGCCCAAACTATTTTTAGACGCATCACTAAACCTAACATATTCTTTACAAAAGTGGGTTGAGCCAGTGCAGGGCTTCCTCTCACTCAAAGGAAGCCTAGTGAAACCCACTTTTGACATCTAACAGACCATTCATATTTCACTAACTTTTTGTAGCAATTTAGTTAAAGGGGATGTTATTACTGAAAACCCCTTCACAAATCGATGATAGTAACCAGCCAAAACCGTAAAACTTCTCACTTTCATCATATTCTGTGGTGGTTCTAGTTAATAAATACTTCAATTTTAGTAGGGTCAACTATAATTCCTTGAGATGAGACAAAATTTCCTAGAAATATACTTTCTAAAGCCAAAAATCACACTTGCTTAACTTGTCATACAACTATTTTCCTACAGGATTTGTAACATAATCTATAGATGCTGAGCATAGTCGTGCTCATTTTTGGAATAGACTAGGATATCATATATGAATACCACAACAAACTAGTCTAAATAGGGCCTAAACACTCTATTAATCAAATTCATGAATGCAACTGGAGCATTAGTTAGCCTAAATGGGATTATCAGGAATTCTTAGTGTCTATAACGAGTCTTGAATGCAGTCTTCAGAACATCCGCATCATTTGCCGAAAGTTGATAATACCATGATCGTATATCTATCTTTGAAAATACCCCTGCACCTTTTAATTGATCAAACAAATCTTCTATCATTGGTAACGACTACTGGTTCTTCACTATGACCCTGTTCAATTACCTGTAATCAATGCACATTTGGAGAGTAGTATCTCTCTTCTTAATAAGTAGAACCAGTGTTCCCTAGGGTGAGACACTAGTTCGAATAAACCCCTTATCCAATAGTTCCTACACCTGAACTTTCAAGTCCTTTAATTCAGTAGGAGCCATCCTATATGGTGCTCTAGATATAGGAGCAATGCCAGGCATATTCTCAATAGATAGCTCCACTTCCCTTTCAGAAGGAAACTAGGTAATTCTTTAGGAAAAACATCTGAAAATTCGCTCACCATTAAAATGTCTTGCAATTTAACGCTCTCCTTCTTAAAATCAAATACAAAAGCCAAATAAGCTTCACATCTCTTCCTAATGAACCTTCAAACTTGCATAGAAGATATCACATTAGCCAAAGGACTAATGCGAATGCCATAAAATATTATTTCAGGTTGATCAAGCTTCTTTCGCACAACAATCTTAACACTACAATCAACCATTGCTTGATGCTTAGACAACCAATCCATACCTAAAATCAAATCAAATTTATGAAAAGGAAATTCAATTAGATTCGCTACATACTCACAACCTTGGATCAAAACAGGACAGTTTCTATAAACATGGTTAACCAACTGGAGGATTGGTTACATGAATATTATAATCTAACTGATCTACAGGCATCTTTTTATCAGGAATTTCTCCAACATAGATATAAGAATGGGTAGATCTAGGATGAATCAAAGCATGCATTTTAGAGTTAAAGAGAGAAACTGTAACATCCCACCCCCTACTGGAAGGGTAAAATAGGAAATTTGTCATAGGATGTGATTGATAGGGAATAATTAGTACTGTTCATGCATAATAGGATTGATACACAGTATCAATTGTGCACATGGAATTACGGTATATGCATTCATGATAATTCCCGGTAATTGGGCCTAATGCAATTTTATTGGGATTAACGTGGTTAATGGGTTTGAAAAATTATTCTGAGTGCGCCATAAATTGTTTTCTATTTTA
>JANITW010000007.1:27314439-27325508 GCA_027564335.1 Erythroxylum williamsii
AGGAGTTGAGTATATGCTAGAACGTTGGTGAAGAAATGAATGTATACATATTGATGTTTTGTTTCACATAAATGCTAAATAATAGATTAGGAGTTGTTTTATTAAATGATAAATAAGTGAGCTAGAAGTGATAGATTAGGCATTTGGTGTTGAGTGATAAGTAAAGAGCTAGAAATCTGGAAAAATGTAACAGGAAAATGTTCACTAAGTATGCTTCAATATTTTAGTTGTAACTTTTTCTCTAGTTATCCAAATGAGATTATTCTTAATTTGGATTAAACTAGAGATGTATAGCTACATTTTTCATGAAGAAGTCAAATTCAAATTCCATCTAAAAGAGCCCTAAAATCTAACCTGAAGTTGGAAAAACTGGGTATGCATCTGTGAAAGTTCGTCGTGGCAAAAAGTCCTTGCTTCACTGCTGCGAACTTGAAGGTTAGCTAGGATTTCTTTCGGCTAAAGTTTGCTGCGACCAACTCTAAGTTTCACAGCAGTGAACTTGTGAAAATTTTACGAGAATTCTTCTCTTTAGGAGTTCGTCGTGGAGAACTTCTATGAGTTCGCCGCGGCAAACTTTTCTCTACACTGAACATGTTTCATTATTTTGAGCATATCTTTTTCTATAGCTATCCAAATTGACTGATTATTAATTTGGAGTACATTAGAGACATAGGGATACAAATTATCTGAAGAAATAAAATTCTTAATCAGACTCTAATAATTTCAATTTTTGTGTGAAAGTTGAGTATACGACACTGTCCCAGAATAAAAGTAGTCTAAAAATATTTGGAGTATAACTTTCACACTACTAAACCAAATTGAATGATTTTGGTGTCATTAGAAACTTATGAGATGGAAATAAATTTTCAAAAGAAAGTGTTCCCAAATTACTTCATTTTCATTGTCTAAATGATCAAGAATGATATATCCGAAAGTTAGTATCCGGAGAAAAATTTGAAATGATTCGTTGGGCTATGAAATTATATTCTAATGATTTTATTGAAAAACAAACCATAAGTATAAATGGTACTTATATCAGTTTGGGAATACGAATGTTTACGTGATGTGAATGATAGAACGATACCTGGGATTGTCATGAACATGCATTGTATATATTTTATATACACATGAGTGCATAAATGAATGCTTATAATTGTGCAAATATTAATGTGTGTGTGCATTGTGTGTATTGCATAATTTTTATGTGTAGGATAAACGTCTGCATTCAAATATTTCCAGATCATTGAAACTAGTGTTATTTTGAAGTGTACTATGAGTAGACCTAGATGGTCTTACTTTATTTTTTGTTTGGTTATATTACGAATTTTGTGAATATAAATGAGATGTGAATTTGATTGTTTTGATTCCGGACAATAAATGTTCAAGGAGTTTGCTAAATGTAAAGATATCGAAGTGCTACTTGTATGTCAATTTGATGAAATAAGTGATACATGATTTGATTGTTAAACATCTGCATATGAAAGAAAAGTAATTCTCAACTTTAATGCTGAATGTCGGACTAAGGTTTGATGATAAGTAAAAGTGAAAAATTGATCGCATATGATTAATGCATTTCGTTGTATGAATGCATGAAAGATAAAGGCAGTTGTGACCGAAGTAGCCATGGAAAAAGAGCTTAATGCTTAGCATGTGAAAAAGAGCCTAAAGCTCATAAATTTATAAGAGCCAAAGGCTCACTATGTAAAATGAGCCCAGTATCCACAATAGATACAGGACAGTTATCAATGACCACGATATGGGACAGTTATCAATGAGCCTGGCATCCACAATAGATAGGGGACAGTTAGGCACTCAGTCACAACAAAGTAATAAATAAAAGTGAGTCTCACGTGCGTTGCATATAAAATTGATATGTATGTTTCAAATGAACAAAATGAATTGCGTGATTGCTTTGAATGTGAATTGTGAAATAAGTGATCAAAATGATACGTGATGCTATGTGATTATGATTGAAATGATGTGAATTAAGTGATTGCATGATTTGTATGTGTTTTGTGATTGAGTGAGCCATCAAGGATGGTCGCTCACTGAGTTCACAAAACTCACCCAAAATTTGTAATTATTTTTTAGGCTCAGAAGAATTACCCCATTAAGCAAACGGGAGTATAGCCATTGCATTCAAGTAAGAGGTAAAGGTCGGGATCAGTTGACCTCTGCATTTGTATTTTTCTTATTTTTGTATCAAATTGAGTCTTCTGCAATTATTGTAACTTGTGCATTTGAATATTCTATTTTGTAATAACTTTCTAAAGTGGAAAGGTTGTAAGTGAGAATGATCTTGAGTGTAATAATAATAAATGTGATTTTCATTTCATGAAAGAAAAGAATGGGGTTGAATTGATTACTGATTTCTGTGTACGCATATGAAAATTGTTTCAAAAAATTTTGTACTAAGTTTTTGAGAGTTTGACCATTCTGGCATGCCACCTTTGTGGGGTACGTACTCGGGCATCACTCAGGATGTCGGGTACGTGTCGTGTGAGGGTGGGGTACTACAATGTGGTATCAAACCCAGAATTAGTATCTTTTATGGGCATTTTCTGAAATATGTGTCAAGTTACATGCATTTTACACATATCATAGCAGATAGTAGCAACTGATCTCTAGTCTGAGTCGCATGAGTATGAGTCACATGCACGAGCATGTGTTAAGTGCTTAAGCTGATAGAAATGGTAACAAAAGTGAATATGTCATAATGTGAGAAAATGAAAGTTGTGGATATCTAGAAATGAGAAATAATATATGGTTTGATATGATAAATAGAGATTCACTACATTTGTATTGGTGGATGTATCATTGAATATGACACCAAGATTATACTGTGGTGACATATCCCCAAATGTGATATAAATGTGAATGTATTGTCATAAATTGTTTGAGGAAAATAGGGATATGAGTAGAAATGAGGAGATTAAAGTGTATAAGCAGAATGTAATGAAAACATAAATTTGTTATGATCATACGAGGATGAATTTGGAACCGAAATGGTTATATGCTTATCATGACAAGAGTTTATAATTCAGTATAAGAAGATATTAAGAGAATTGAGACCAGAATTTCATAATGATTATGCATCAGTAATTCTGAATTGATTAAGGATATACATTGGGAAAAGAAATAGACATAATTGACTTTACAAGAGATAAATGATGTGTAGTAAGGAGAAAGTTAGAAATGCATATAAGATAGAATTTTATGCAAGAATGAGAAAGAGGTAAGCAAAAGCCCCCAAAGTTAAGTTAGTTTGTTATCATAAGTACATATTTGATAATGGGATTATTATTTAAGTTAGTTTGTTATCATAAGTACATATTTGATAATGGGATTATTATAACAAGTGAGAATATTGGGCACATATGTATTATATGTGTGGGATCACATAGGAAGCAATCTAAGACTTATTGAATATTGTTAGTCATAGTTCCCATAGTTCAAAGTCTAAGATGAATTGGAGTAATACATGAAATTGCTAATAGTGATCAATAGAGGATAGATTGAGGTTATTAATGATGTTACTATAGGTGATAAACTTTGTGAAAAAGAAGGAGGGCACGATCGTGGCACATTCCCCATGATCGAAGACAGATATAAAAGAAGAATTGTTGTCCTGAATCAAATGAGATTAAGGTATCCTGAATAAAAGTTATTAATTGGTAAATTGTCTTAAAAGACATCTTTGGAATGATCTTGATGATATATACCAAGGTATTAGAGTAAATGAATTGCTTAATTCTTTACTGAGCCTTATCAGAAAGGGTATTCTTATTATATAAGTTATGACAAAAATTAATCCCCTTGAGGTTACTAAGAATGTCTAATCAATAATGATGATAATAGTGGATTGATAAAGGTTACATGAACAGTATAGATGATAGTAGCAAGAAATCTTCTTTCAAAGAAGAATTTCACCGAATTAGATTACATAAACTAGATAGTTTACTTTAAGAATGATTAATGAAAGAACAAATTAGAAATGAATATGTAATGAATCAAAAGTGAATATTGGAGTCCTAATCCTAACGAAGACTCAAGGATACGATGTATAATATGCTACTAAGAGTGTTGCATTTTTGTTGATGTAAAGTATCGAACTAAGTAAATGGATTCTTGAATTTGAGGTGACATTAAGTATAAGAGATACAAAACAAATATGATGAATGTGTTACCAATACAGGAAGTTAATATTGCAATTAAATTGAAATTTGTGGAGAAAATAGAATGAATGAGTAGGCATTAGAACAAATCCATATGAAAATAAGAGAAAATCAAATGAATTGAGAAAGTCATTCGAGACAAGAAGTCAATTGGGAAACCGAAAATAACATGAGATAATTCTACTTCATCGAGGAATTAGATTCTTAAAGAATTACGAGAACAAATCATGGGCACAAGGAGTTTTGGGTTATATCCATTGGAGTTAACAATGCCCCCGACAGTATAATGATATTGAAAATTAAAGTGATCCAAGTAAAACTGGATCAATTAGTGACTATGATTATAAATGATATATCGAGTGTATTCGAAAAGCAAACAGCATATTTGTGAAACTTGAGGATAAATCTTACATATCATGAAGGTAGAAATAATTATAGGCTAAGTTCAATAAGAGAGAATTTTAGTTTGATCAAATAAAATGTTGGATCTTATAGTACCTGAACATGGCATATTGGGAGACCCAAGGAACATAGAGGCAATGAAGAAGCAAGAAGCTTCGGGGAATGTATATGAGATCTAGAGTTTTCTTGAACTAGTTGTATATGGGATACTACTAGAAATTGTTAAGAGATTCTTTCTAATCTTAGCCCTTAACAAAAATGTTTGAGGGAAAACGTGTAAATCGTATCAGTGATAAATGTAAAAAAGAGTTTTGAGGAATTATAACACCGATGTTAATAATATCATTTGGAATTGGAGATTATGTGGTATATAATAAGGTTTCACACTAGAGATTAGAATGAAATCCAATGCAGCATAATAAAGTGATTTTGTATGCATTGAGACAATTAAAGTCTCATAAGTTGACTATTTGATACATGATTTAGAACTTGCTACAACAGTGATTACTTTGAAAGTTTGGAGACATTATATATACAGTGAAACATTTTGGGTCTATATATAAATATACAGATCATTAAAGTTTGAGGTAAGTATGGAGTTTGAAAGAACTGAATATAAGGTTGAGACAATGAATAGAGTTACTGAAAGATGTTGATTAAGCAAATGAGTATTTCCCAGTAAAGCTAGTATTGTAATTTGATGCATTGAACAGAAAATTCAATAGCGGTGTAACACAAATTCAGATATCAAAGTTACCAAATCTATTGTAATAAAGAGCATGGAATGTTAAGTTAAATTTTGGGCAAATCAAAGTACTATTAGTTGTTGAATTTAAGATCAGTATCACATAAAAACTTTAGTGAAGACCAAATTAAGGATTCAAAACCTATGAATCTTATTGAGAAATTGAAAATAAATATGAATTTTGAGTTTGAATAGGAAAAACGATACCTTTTGATTGAAATAAGAATAATGTGTACTCAATAAAGATGATTGAGTAAAGAGACTACTAGAGAGAGCAAGTAACAACCTAAGCTAGACATCTTAGTAGGAATACACCAAAATAGTATTTAACTACTAAGGCTATAAAAACAAATTACTAAATGTTTAAATTGCCAATAGTCTTAACTGTTGGGGATATGCTTAAAAACTTATATTTTGGAGTTTATGGGATTAGAAGGTTAATGTAAAGTTTTAATTGAAATTAAACATATTAATCATTATTATAATCATATTGTTAGAATACTGTATGAGGTGTTATACGACAAAAAGCGTCGTTCATCTTTACATTGAAATGAAGAAGGTCTAAAAATTCTAAAAGGCCAAAATAAATTCAAGATACTATTAGTGTGCGAAATAAATCTGTAATGGAAATTTAGTGGCTTATAAAATATGAATGAATTTGATGGATCAACATCGAGGTTATGGAATATAGTGAAATATATATAAGAATGGAGTGTATTAACATTGAAGGATGTGAATTATCAAAGGAAAAATGAATTGTTTCTAAGAGTATCACCTTAGTAAGGTGTGCTCAAATAAGTAAAAAGGATAAACTAAGCCTGATATGAATTGATCTGTACAAATTATTATGAGTTAGTGTTACTGATAAAAAGATGTCTTAGATTCATAATAGGTGATATGTGAATATGCTAAGAAATAATGATAAGATCTGACAAAGATGTATTATGGGCTTGCAAAGTGAAAAATTTTGAATAATCTAAGATATTAAGGAATTAGTTAAGATAGTGAGTGACAAAATAAGTGATTAAAAGACCTAATGAGTCTATCGACTGTGATCATTTGGACGAAAGTACTCAAGTGATGAGGTTATATGGGAAATGGAGGAGCATATGATGAAACAATACCCCTACCTTATTGATTATTCAGATAATAATTTCGAGGACGAAACTTATTAAGGGGGGAGAAATGTAACATCCCATTCCCATACTAAGGGTTAGAGCTCTAGATTTTGGTAATGGAGAAAATAGCAATGAGAGATTAGAAGAAAGTGCATTTTATGATCATGCATAATGTAGCATACACACACACGTGAGTAGTAAATTTTGCACATAAAAATGATTGTATATGCATTCATTGACATTTCCAGGTATAATTGTTTGTAAATGTGATTTTATTGGAAATTTTGGTTTAATTGTATTAAAATTTTGATTTGGAGATTATAATTATTGATTTAGATTTTTTTAAAAAATTTTCGGAACATTCTGAAATTGATGAGTATTTTGGACTAGAAAAAATTGTTAAGTGGCAAAACTATTAATAAATGGTAGTAGAATTTACAATCCAAACGGTAATGGAAATTTTTATAAATGACTTTGGGATTTAGTGACTTTTGTCATTAAAAATTGAGAGACAATTGGAGACAAAATGGACTACTCATTAAAGTGGACCAAATGGAACCATGGGAAAGTGACGTGTTACTTGCCATACCACTTAATGAACCACATTTTTATAAAGTAAAAGACCATATTTTGGTCTTTCATTTGCCAAAAACGACATCTCCCTTGTTCTCCATCTTCTTCATTTCTCATCTTCCCATTCTTCTTCTTCTTCACTCATGACACTCTCTTCTCCAAGCTACAAGTTGAACCTTGCTTTCTTCGATTACTAGTCATTCTATTTTTGTCATTTCTTACTAAAGACCTAACCCTACCACCCTTGAATGGTGATGCGCGTGTGAGAGAAGAAAGCTAGGGTTAAGAGAGAGCTTGAAGAGTTTTAAGATGTTGAAGCTAAACAAGTATAAGCATCACTCTTGTTGGATTGATGAATGAAACATGTTTTGATGATAGTTAAAAGTTAAATGTTCATAAAATGAGGTTAGATTCATGATGAACCGTGGTTAAGAAATGGGGATAGATTTATGTCTCGCTTTTGTGTTTTGATGGATAATAGATTAGGGAATGACATAATGTTAGATTGGGTGAGTAAATGATGCTTAATGGGTGCTACATGACATTAAGAAATGGCCATATCCTACTTATTCTTATAGAACTTATTAGAAAGATGTTGGTCTTATCCTAGGATTTTGTTTTATGCCAATTCGGAGGCTTAGAGTCATCATCATCATCATCCCTAAACTATCTTTATACTTGAGGATGCTATTAGGATATATATTTATTCTTTCCCTTCTCCCTCTAATTATCCTTTGCTTCAAAAATTGTGTAAGAAGCATCTTCTTCCATCATCTACAGTATGGATAACATGTATATGGATCCCTATCCTAAAGAAAATGACCATTCATGTGACTGACATAAGAATATGTCCAATCTACTCTGACTAAGTGAATCAGAGGGTTGCTTCTAGTAAGTGGTAGAATATTTGTATGGATAGAGTGACGATAAGGGAAATGGAATTCCTTTTTCTAATTGGTTATTCACTCTAGAGGCATGAGTTCTTCAAGTTATTCTCCAAGCAGTTGCTTGGGGATTTGAACAATAGTGGTTTCTCCTTGGGATTTTTCTACCATCATATATAAAACGTTGATGGTAAATATGGAAGTACAAATCTAAAGCATGGTTTTGTAGATGATAACTAAGCTAGTGATGTGGAGTAGCCATGAAGGCTTAGGGGTCTTGTTCAACACTAACAATCTAGTTTTGGACATTTAAATTTATGGAGATAGTTGGGTCTTTTAATTTGATGTTAGAGTTAGGTGTTACTATTAACATGAAACTTCTATTGTTGAGAATTGTGTGGAGAGTACTAGAACAATTTTTCTAGGCTTATTGAGGTGAAATGTTAGTACAAATTTGATAAGGAAGTGATTAAGGCATTTTCTTTGAATTATTAGCCACATTCCAATTTTTGGCTTAAAATAACCCTATATTCCCTTTGGAACCAAGTTAAGCCTAAGTAATATCCCTATTTCTTTGGCACCCTTATTTAACCAAGCCATAAGCCAAGCATTCCCTACCTTTCATGTGTAAATGATTATTTAGGAGTAGGTTATGTGGGGGTTGAAAAAAATGAAAAAATGAAAAAACGAAAAAAAAAGCAAGCAAGTGAGGATTTTGCAAGTTATCACCCCTAGTATATAAGAAACTGTGTTTTGGGAAGAGTCAATTATTTGAAAATTGGGAATTCATTGAAATTGAGTTAAGTCTTGTAATTATTATCGTTGTCTTGTTTGAGTTTTGTCATTTTATAAATTAAAAAAAAGTTCCTTGTTTCCACGGGTTTACTTGCTCTTAAAAAAAAACCTTACATTGTCCTATTTCTTGAATAATTATTTCCATTTCATTTGAGCTTTTATGATCCTTTTCCTTAGTCTAACCGAATTTAAACCCCAACGACCCCATTACAACCCGAATAAGACCTTTTGATCCTTTGAAAATGAGTGCTAAAATTAGTGGAGATGGGATGGAGAATTTTGCCTATGGGATTGGTTAATTTGATAATACCTTTAGAGTCTCGTAGGTTGTAAATTGCCTTTGAGCTTATTTGGCTTTTCTCTACTCTTGTGAGTTGGTTGGTTTTTAATTAGACTTGGATCAAGGAGTGTGTGTTTTGAGCGAGCATTGGTATCCTTGCACTATGAAGGTGGGTACGGTTTGATAAGTGGCTAAAGGTAAATTCTAATTGGTTACTGCAATTCTGAAAATTCCGATTGTTGAGTGTTCCTTAATCTATTTTATTTTGAACAATTTTTATTAATTTTGCTTAGGGACAAGCAAAAGTTTGAGTTTGGGGGCATTTGTTGGATGCATTTTTATCATTAGAATTAATGACATTCATCCTTAATTTATGGATTAATTATTGGGTTATATATATATTTTTCTTGCTAAATTGCTTGGTTCGTTTGAATTCACATTTATAATTCTTCATGTTTAATTTGTAGAAAATGCGCTTGATTTTAATTGAAAAAGACCACAACTATCCAAAGCAAAACACTAGCAGAAAAAGGAGCAATTAAATTGTCAAATCAGGACATACTCATCTAGTTACAACAGATATTCACGCAGCCAACAAAAATCATGCGCATACCTACACAAAAAAAAAGAACCACCAGCTAGGTTTTCTAGAGGAAGTAGAGGTGTAAATAGCAGCTGAAAAGATCCACCACTCCGCCAGAAAAATCAAGCTACAAGAGAGACGGCTCAGTGGAGAATTAGAGAAAATCACCCAAAAGTCAATGAACAAATAGGCAGCATCCCAGGGGACACAAGGGAATTGAGCAATTAAATCAAGAGTTGCGGAACAAGAGAATAACAGCTAGAGAGGAGGACAACAGATAGGTGGCATTGGAGGGACCCAGCAGTTGAATACAAGGAGAAAAGGAGAAAAATTAAATCATGAGGCAATAGCAGCGTATAAAGGAGCTTCATGTGGAACAACTAAGGAGACAATTTTAATTGTCTAATCACAGCGTTGAGTGGGAGAAATTAGCTGTAGGAAATCAAGCAATGAGGAAGCAACAGGTGGCATTTCAAAGCAAATAGAAGACCATGGGACTATCACGCATAGCAAGCTTGGTAGGCGGCACACAACAATCAGGCAAGACACAAGCTTTGTCCAATCACCAGCACAAGCAAATTAAAATCACATAAGCAATAAAATACAACAAGACAGTGACGCAAATCAAGAGGAGGAGTGAATAAAGCAAAGCAGGCACGTGGGACGACTCAATCAAAACAAATCAATTAGCACAGCATATATAGTTGGCATGAATATCAACGGCACAAAAAAATAGGAGACAACAGTACATCCACGCATAAGGGTCGGCACAGCTACTGGAGAGGATTTAAATGCTGATCATTGTATTTGTTTTGTAAAAAAAGATTGGAAGCGAACAGATTGCGGCGTGAAGCGATAGGACTCCAGGCGGCAGCAATTAACATGCGCACATAACAAGAGAAAAATCAGCACAGTCGTAAGAGAGGAGAGGAGCAAGTTTTAAACATGATGTAGACCTTTATTAGTCTTGTCATGCTACAGTAGAAAGGAATGCACAGAAGAGTTTACGGAGCAATAAACAAGATAGAGAACAGGCAATATAAAAAAGAGCTGCGTGGCCGTGAACAAGGGAGAGAGGGAAAAATCAGTAGAGAAAACAAGCTACAAGGGAGAGCTCTTTAACGCTACTTTCATTGGCTATCAATGTTGCAAACACCAAAGGGGGCTGTCAAGTTCAAGCATTGAGGAGGACTCCAAGATCAAGCAATCACCATTTGTTCTTCCATTTTTTTTCTACTCATTTTATATTCATAATGTTTGCTTTTATTATTTTCATTGCTACTACTGTTGTTATGAGTAACTAATCCTTTCATTCTAGGATTTTAATGGAACCCTTGATGTAATCTCGGTTAGTTAGTATTTTCTACGTTTAATTTCTTATCCCGTTTTTACTTAAAGGTTTGATTATTGCAATTTGTTCTTAATGCTTTTCATAAATTGATCACCTATGAAATTGATTTTCTTAATCTTTGTGTAACGTAACAGGGAGCAATAGATTTGGAAAAAGATTGCAA
>JANITW010000007.1:27325608-27336144 GCA_027564335.1 Erythroxylum williamsii
ACAGATCATTAAAGTTTGAGGTAAGTATGGAGTTTGAAAGAACTGAATATAAGGTTGAGACAATGAATAGAGTTACTAAAAGATGTTGATTAAGCAAATGAGTATTTCCCAGTAAAGCTAGTGTTGTAATTTGATGCATTGAACAGAAAATTCAATAGCGGTGTAAAATAAATTCAGATATCAAGGTTACCAAATCTAATGTAATAAAGAGCATAGAATGGTGAGATAAATTTTGGACAAATCAAAGTACTCTTAGCTATTGAATTTAAGATCGATTTCACATGAAAAGATTAGCAAAGACCAAATTGAGAATTCAGAAATTGTGGATCTTATTAAGGAATAAAAAATGAATCCAAATTTGAGTTTGAATTGGAAAATGATATTTAGTGACTGAATCAAAAAAGATGTGTACCCGATAAAGATAATTAAACAAAGAGATTACTAAAGAAAGCAAATGATAACCTAAGCTAGACATCCTAGTAGGAATGCGTTAAAATAGTATTTAATTGCTAAGGATGTAAAAACAAGTGACCGCGTGTTTGAATTGTAAACAGTCTTAACTGTTGGGGATATGCTTAAAAACTTATATTTTAGAGTTCATAGGATCATAAGGTTAATTTACGGTTTTAATTGAATTTAAGCATATCAATCATTATCATAGTGATATCGTTAGAATACTGTATGAGGTGTTATACAACAAAAAGAGACGTTCGTCCTTACATTGAAATGAAAAGGGCCTAAAAATGGTAAAAGGCTAGAATAAATTCAAGATACTATTAGTTTGTGAAATGAATATGTAATAGAAATTAAGTGACTTATGAAAGATGAATGAATTTGATGGGTCAACATCGAAGTTATGGAATATAGTGAAATAGACAGAAGAATGGAGTGTATTAACATTGAAGTGATGTGAATTATTAAAGGAAAGATGAATTGTTTCTAAGAGTACCATCTTGGTAAGGTGTGCTCAAATAAGGAAAAAGGATAAACTAAGCCCGATATGAATTGATCTATACAAAAATATTATGAGTTAGTGTTATCGATAAAAGGATGTCTTAGATTCGTAATATGTGATATGTGAATATGCTAAGAAATAATGATATGATCTGAAAAAGATGTATTGTCGACTTACAAAGTAAAAATTTTGAATAATCTGAGATACTAAAGAACTACTTAAGATAGTGAGTGACAAAATAAGTGATTGAAAGACCTAGTAAATCTATCGACTGTGGTCATTTGGATGAAAGCATTCAAGTAATGGGGTTATATGAAAAATGGTGGAGCATATGAGGAAACAATACCCCTACCTTATTGATCATTCAGATAATAATTTCGAGGACGAAATTTATTAAGGGGGAGAAATGTAACATCCTGTTCCCATACTAAGGGTTGAAGCTCTAGATTTTGGTAATGGAGAAAATAGCAATGAGAGATTAGAAGAAAGTTCATTTCATGCTCATGCTTAATGTAGCGTACGCACACACATGAATAGTAAATTTTGCTTATAAAAATGACTGTACATGCATTCATTGACATTTTCGGGTATAATTGATTGTAAATGTGATTTTATTAGAAATTGTGGTTTGATTGTATTGAAAAATTGATTTAGAGATTAAAATTATTGATTATAATTTGTGGGAACATTTCTGAAATTTCAAGGTATGTTGGGACTAGGAAAATTGCCAAGTGGCAGAGCGATTGTTAAATGGTAGTAGAAATAAGAGTCAAATGATAATGAAAATTTTTATATGTGATATCAAGATTTAATTAGTTATGTCATTGAACAATTTGGAGAAAATGGGTTAAAAATTGGAGATAAATGGACTAGTTAATAAAAGACCAGGAAGATACCTTGAGAGAGTGACATGTGGCAAATGACAAGTGTCACTTGCCACACCACATGTTTAAGTCACAAATTTGTTAAATGAAAGATCATATTTTGGGTTTTTCACTTAGCCATTCACGACATATGCCATATTTCTTCATCTTCTTCATTTTTCATCTTTCTCTTTTCTTCTTCTCCGTCTATGCCACTATCCTTTTCCAAGCAATAGAGTTGAACTTTACTCTTATCATTCACTTGTTGTTGCCTCTTATTTTCGTTAGCTTCATTTCTTCATCTTCTTCATTTACTTTCTTCTTCACTCACGACATCCTACCCTTACCCTCTCATGTTGATGTTTGTTCAACTCTCTCACCTTGCTTCTTCAAGATTCATTGTCTCCTTCTTCTTGTTGCTAAAAGACCCAACATATGCCACCTTAAAAAGGTGAAGATCGTGAATGTTGGAGGAGCTAGGGTTTCACAGTGATTTGAAGATTTGGAAGCTAAATCAAGTAAGTAACTTGTTAAATATTATGGGTTTAGTTAAATGAAGCATATATGATGATAGTTCAATGGTAAATGATCATGACAAAGGAGTTGAGTATATGCTAGAACGTTGGTGAAGAAATGAATGTATACATATTGATGTTTTGTTTCACATAAATGCTACATAATAGATTAGGAGTTGTTTTATGGATGATATTGAGTTGAAACGGAGTTAGAATAATGTGTAAATGATGAATAAGCGAGCTAGAAGTGATAGATTAGGCATTTGGTGTTGAGTGTGATAAGTAAAGAGCTAGAAATATGGAAAAATGTAGCAGGAAAAATGTTCCCTAAGTATACTTCAATAATTTAGTTATAAATTTTTTTCTAGTTATCCAAATGAGATTATTCTTAATTTGAATTAAACTAGAGACATATAGCTACATTTTTCATGAAGAAGTTGAATTCAAATTCTCTCTAGAAGAGTCCCAAAATCTGACCTGAAGTTGGAAAAAACTGGGTATGCATCTGTGAAATTCACCTTGGCAAAAACTCCTTGCTTCACCACAACGAACTTGAAGGTTAGCTAGGATTTCTTTTGGTTAAAGTTTACCGCAGCCAACTCTAGGTTTTGCCGCAGTGAACTTGTAAAAATTTCACGAGAATTCCTCTCTGGAGGAGTTCACCACGACAAACTTTTGTGAGTTCGCCGCGGTGAACTTTTCTCTACACTGAACATGTTTTAGTATTTTGAGCATATAATTTTCTATAGTTATCTAAATGGGTTGATTCTTGATTTGGAGTAAACTAAAGACATAAATCTACAACTTATATGAAGAAATAAAATTCTGAATCGGACTCTAAAAATTTCAATTTTTGTGTGAATTTTTAGTATAGGGCACTATCTCAAAATAAAAGTAGTCTGAAAATATTTGGAGTATAACTTTCACACTACTGAACCAAATTGAATGATTTTAGTGTTATTAGAAACTTATGAGGTAGAAGGAAAATTTTCAAAGAGAAAGTGTTCCCAAATTTCTTCATTTTCATTGTCTAAATGATCAAGAACGATATACCCAAAAGTTAGTGTTTGGAGAAAAATCTGAAATGATTCGTTAGGCTATGAAATTAGATTCTAATGATTTTATTGAGGAATAAACCATAAGTATAAATGGTACTTATATTATTTTGGGAATACAAATGTTTACTTGGTGTGAATGATAGAGCGATAACCAGGATTGTCATGAACATATATTGTACATATTTCATATACACACGAGTGCATAAATGAATGCTTATAATTGTGCAAATATTAATGTGTGTGTGCATTGTGTGTATTGTATAATTTTTATGTGTAGGATAAACGCCTGCATTCAAAAATTTCCAGATCATTGAAACTAGTGCTATTCTGAAGCGTACTGTGAGTAGACCTAGATGGTCTTACTTTATTTTCTCTTTGGTTATATTACGAATTTTATGAATATAAATGAGATGTGAATTTGATTGTTTTGATTCCGAACAGTAAATGTCCGAGGAGTTTGCTAAATGTAAAGATATCGAAGTGCTACTTGTATGTCAATTTGATGAAATAAGTGATACATGATTTGATTGTTAAACGTCCGCATATGAAAGAAAAGTGATTCTCAACTTTAATGTTGAATGTTGGACTAAGGTCTGATGATAAGTGAAAGTGAAAATTTGATCATATATGATTAATGCATTTCGTTATATGAATGCATGAAAGATAAAGGCAGTTGTAACCGAAGTAGCCATAGAAAAAGAGCTTAATGCTCAGCATGTGAAAAAGGGCCTAAAGCTCATAAAATGTATAAGAGCCAAAGGCTCACTATGTAAAATGAGCCTGATATACGGGACAGTTATTAATGAGACCGCTATGGGACAGTTATCAATGATCCCGATATGAAACAATTATCAATGAGTTTGGAATCTACAATGGATACGGGACAGTTAGGCACTCGGTCACAACAAAGTAATAAATGAAAGTGAGTCTCAAATGCATTGCATATAAAATTGATATGTATGTTTCAAATGAACAAAATGATCTGCGTGATTGCTCTGAATGTGAATTGTGAAATAAGTGATCAAAATGATATATGATGCTATGTGATTATGGTTGAATTGATGTGAATTAAATGATTGCATGATCTGTATGTATTTTGTGATTGAGTGAGCCATCAAGGATGGTCACTCATTGAGTTCGTAAAACGCACCCAAAATTTGCAATTATTTTTCAGGCTCAGAAGAATTACCCCATTAGGCAAACAGGAGTATAGCCATTATATTTAAGTAAGAGGTAAAGGTCGGGATCAGTTGACGTCTGTATTTGTATTTTTCTTATTTTTGTATCAAACTGAGTTTTCTGCAATTATTGTAACTTGTGTATTCGAATATTCTGTTCTGTAATAACTTTCCAAAGTGGAAAGGTTGTAAATGAGAATGGTCTTGAGTGTAATAATAATAAATATGATTTTCATGTCATGAAAGAAAATAATGGGCCCGAATTGATTATTGATTTCCTTATACACGTATGAAATTTGTTTTAAAAAATTTATACTGAGTTTTTGAGAGTTTGACCTTTCTAGCATGTCACCCTTACGGGGTACGTACTAGGGCATCACTCAGGATGTCGGGTATGTGTCTTGCGAGGGTGGAGTGCTACAAAAGACGTGGGAGGAGCTGATGAAGTTGTCATCTTGCACAAGCAAGGAAAACTGAAGAAGCCGTTGGAAGATATAGCACTAAATATGTCTCACTGTTCTTACAGGCAACACACGTTTTGTATTATGCTCTGACTGCAATGGTAGTATTAAGCTCTAAACCGATACAGTAAGTGATGAGGAGAAGATTAGTTAGGCAGAGTGTAATGAAAATAGATTAGTCGATTGCCCCATCTGCAGCTGAGACGCTGTAGCTATATTTGTTGCCACTTCAGTGACTATATATGTAACGACACCCAACTTCCATCTCCATTTAAGAAATTGCTAGGTCTGTCTAGCTAAGGACTATGAATTTGTACATCAAATGAAGTTTTAAGTGTTCTTTGGTTATTAAGTACCCCCCTCAGCAATTATTTCAATTGCCTCGATCATTCTCTATCTTCTTTTGCAATATTTCCTTTGTACTTTTTTACTTCTGATTTGCTTTAGCCCCTATCTTCGTTTACCATGCTACAAGTTGAAACTTAATAAGATATAAATAGTTACAATTTATTTATTTAATTGGCTTTTTAGTTTTTCCAGCTGTTATATGCACATTGGGTGCTCTGTCACATTAGGTGCTCTGTTTTTTGTATAAATATTCTTTCGACTCTTCTGGAATAAAAAGAGACAGATTAATTCCTCCATAATCTTCTTTGTCAGCTTCTTCTTTCTTCTATAGTTTTACATGGTATCAAAGCCAAAAGAACAAGGTCATTCAAGGCGATCCATTGTTAACTGATCTAATCTCTGTTCAATTGTTGATTCTTTGTCTCTTGTTCATCTTTGATTCTTTTTTCTATCTTTGCGATTCTCCTGCTCTTCTGATTTGTTTTCGACGATGAATGATAAAGCTAATCAAGCTTTGTATTCTATGGCAACTGCAACGTCTGATAATTTGGGTACTTCTTTAGTGTCTATTCTGTTGATTGGAACGAACTATCGCACGTGGTGTAAATCTATTAAGCTTGCCTTAGCTGCTAAATGGAAGTTAGGGTTTATAACTGGGAAAATTCCTCAACCTGCTGAGGAATCTGATGGATTTGAGGACTGGTGTGGCAATAATGCATTGGTAATTTCCTGGATTTTGAGTTCTATTTCAAAGGATCTCTATGATTCCTTTGTTTATGCGACATCTGCTAAAGATCTATGGTATCGATTGGAAAGGAGATTTGGTGAATCCAATGGTCCTATGCGCTATCAGATCAAAAGAGAACTTAATGCTACTACTCAAGGAAATAGTTATGTTTCCATGTATTTCACAAAGTTATCCAAACTTTGGGATGAGTTGAAGTGTTTTTTACCTTTATCACAATGTTCATGTGGCTGTAAATGTGGTGCTTTCAAGAAAATACAAGAGTTTCAAGAATCTAACATGATTCTTCATTTTTTGCTTGGATTAAATGATAGTTATAGTAATATTGCTAACCAGATCATGCTTCTTGATCCTTTACCTAATCTTGACAAGGTTTACTTGATGATTTCTAATGTGGAGAAAGAGTTACAGATTAATATGTATGTTAATGAGCCTTTAGACAACATTGCATTGTATGCTTGTACCAAGAATGTAGGGGTTACTAAGTATCAGCAATCCAAGAAGAAGGATAATCTGAAGAAAGGGGATAGATATTGTTCACAATGCAAGACTGAAGGTCATACCAAGGAGTCATGTTTTAAGCTGATTGGTTATCCTGAATGGTACCAAGAACTAAGGCAGAAGTAGAAAGGCATTTTGCCTAAACCTGGAGCACACAAGGCTAATATGGCAGAGACTCCGTGAGATGAAGATGTTATTATACGCCCTAATGCAATAGTCACTCAGCATGAAATGAAAGAATTGATTCAGCAAGATATAATTATGTCATATTCATATTCTTTCTTACCTACTGTGTCTTACAAGACTAGAGGACTATCCGCATTCTTGCTATTGGAAAGGTTAAAGGCAATTTATACATACTTGACCATGATTCTTTTTATTCTATAACTATACAAAAATATCTTCCTTTAATCAAGTCTCATGTTGTTCTTCCATCCTCTTTACTTGTAATACCTTGTTCTATCAATAATGTGACATATATTTCTTGGTCACTATGGCATCAAAGATTAGGCCATCCTTCTTTAAATGTAATGAAACATTTGTCTACCATCAATAAAATTCCTTTTTCTTCTGATTATTCTCCTACTGGTAATGTTTGTGCAAAATCTAAACAAACCAGATTACCTTTTTCTATTGCTACTAATCACAGCACTATCCTTTTTGAGGTTGTTCACTTAGATGTATGGGGACCCTATAAGCAGCATTCTTTGACAGGAGCTAGATATTTTTTAACTCTTGTTAAAGATAGTACCCGGAGTACATGGACTTTTTTGATGCAATCCAAGTCTCAGGTACCTAAGTTGCTGGATCGATTTATTAAGCAGACTGTGACTCAGTTTGGGGCCAAGCTTAAGTTCATTCGAATAGACAATGGCATGTGAGTCAGTATTGTCAAGATGTTCTGAATTTTCATGGTGTTTTTCACCAATGATCTTGTGTTTATATTCCTCAACAAAATGGTACTGGGGAGCGAAAACATAGATATATTCTGCAGGTGGCTCGAGCTTTGCTTTTTCAAGCTTCATTGCCTACTACTTTTTAAGGAGAAGCTATTTTATAGGCAACTTTCTTGATTAACAGAGTTCTTCTACTGTTACTAGTTGGAAAATACCATATGAGTTGTTGTTTAGAGATTTATCTGGTTATAAGGCCAATAAAATTTTTGGCTGCTTGTGTTATGCTACCAGCATTAAGCCTTCCAAAGATAAATTTACTCCTAAAGCTTGTAAATCCTTTTTTTTTTGTGCCTGGCCAAAAAGGGTTTAAGGTGTTTGACCTAGATTCTCAGTTTTTGATGGTCTCTAGAGATGTTGTCTTTCATGAGGACTATTTTCCTTTTCATAATACAGCTTCATTGCTTCCTTTCGATGATACTCCTATTCTTAATATTGGAGCTGTTTTTGATTTACCTATTATTTTACCACTAACTAATGTTTCTGCAGATTTGTCATCTTCTGTAGATCCTGTTCCTGATGTTAATGATGTACTTGTAATTCCTGAGCAGCATGTTGTTCGGCAAAAGTAGTGGGGTTCGAAAAAATCCCAATTGGTTACAGGAATTTGTTGCTCACAGTATAGTTCATGTTTCTTCACCACATACGCCTCCTACTTATCCTTTTCTCAAGGCTCCTGATTTGCCTTCTGGTGTGAAGCTTACTGCTGATACCGGGACTTTGTTATCTAATCCTCATGAGTATCGACAGATTGTGGGTAGATTATTGTACTTAGGGTTCACAAGACTTGATATCAATTACTCAATCCAACATCTCAGTCAATTTGTTCATCAACCAAGGGATTCTCATCTTAAGCTAATTTCTCATCTTCTCAAATACCTCAAAGGCACTCCTTCCTTAGGATTGCATTTTCTAGCTGAGAATTCTCTTCAACTCACTGCTTATTGTAATGCAAATTGGGATTCGTGTGCAGATACTAGAAGGAGTTTAACTGAGTACATCATTTATTTTGGTTCTTGTCCTATTTCCTGAAAAACTAAGAAGCAGGTGACAATTTCTAGGTCTTCCACTGAAACAGAGTATAGGGCGATGGCAGCTATAGTTTGTGAATTGCAATGGTTGTCTTTCCTGTATTTAGATTTACAGTTGCAAGTGCCTAAGCCTATTCCTCTTTGGTATGACAGTAAAGGTGCTATTCATATTACATCTAATCCTGTTTTTCATGAACGCACTAAGCACTTAGAGATTGATTGTCACCTTGTTCACAATCAACTCAAGGCAGGATTTATTTCTCCAGCTCATGTTTCTTCCCATGCTCAGATCACAAATGTGTTTACTAAAGCTCTGCCTCTTCCAGTTTTTTGTAGACTTCATTCCAAGTTGACTCATTGTAATTTTCACCAAGTTCTATCTTGAAGAGGGGATGTTAAGATATAAATAGTTACAATTTAGTTATTTAATTGGTTTTTTAGTTTTGTCAGCTATTATACGCACATTGGGTGCTCTGTCTTATTGGGTGCTCTGTTTTTTGTATAAATATTCTTTCGACTCTTCTGGAATAAAAAGAGACGGATTAATTCCTCCATAACCTTCTTTGTCAGCTTCTTCTTTCTTCGATAGTTTTACAAAACTATGTAACCAATCTTAAAATTTCATACGGATTTCATCAAGCTGTATGCATTTGGTAACCTATGGTATCGATATTGAAGGATTTCGAGTGGATAGTCTACGTCTTTTAGGATCATGAATGATTAGAGGATTGTGATGGGAATTTCTTTTTATTTGTGTAAGGTACTTTCAACCTCAAGAGGCAAATTGTGGTGCTATATTGGGCTTTAATTATGTTATAAGAAGTTATCAAAGTGTATTGGAAATTGTAGTGATCTGATTTTCTTGTTGTACAAGTTTCTTCTTGAGTAGTTGATGATGCCTCTCAAGCAACACAAAAGTGTACGCATATCCAAATTCATTTAGGACATGCGGAGCCTAATGAATTTGAACAAAATATCATTTGGGAAGACACGTATGGGACCAAGTGATTGATAGATTAGACATTAATTAGCACTTTTGATTTCAGTTGTTCACAATTGGAGTCAGAAGCTAGAATGGATAAAGGCCAGTTGCTGGAGTCATAGAACGTCTACATTACATTTTTCACCCATCAGTCACAGTAAGACCAACACAACTCATGTATTGCAGGCCAATACACATCAGACCAACCATGTGAAATATGTATTTATAAGCTTGAATTCCGCCGAATTGCCCACTTTAAATGTAAAACCAATAAGGAAGTGTTAGTAAATTAATATGGTTAGTACTCGCTTTCATCTTTTTCACTGTTAAAATATTGTTATTATCATAATACCTTATATTGTCAATCTCTCCTACACTTGTTATTAGGGGATTTAAATAGGATGTCCATGATCAGATATCCACGAAAGTGACATTGTTCATGGCGGTGGTCATGAAAATCTCTTCTTAATGAACACAAAATCAAGACAACGTTTCGTTAAACCACACTCGGGGTGCTCCGGTAAGAATTCGATTCTTCAATCCACATTACGTTATGATATTACAAAAGTGGAAGGAAGCAAATCGGAAACTCTAGGATGAAAAGAAAAGCAACATCCTTTTCCAAGAATCTTTTGCCTGCCCTTGAAGACCAACTTCGCAAAGTTTTCTTTTCAGCATTGATTTACACGGTTCAGGGAAAGCAAATATACGTACCGGTCCCAATGAACATCCCATAACTAGCTAAGGCCTCTTCAAATCCAATGGCAATGCTTGTTTCCATCAATAGCTGTTCCTAAGTTTGCAGGAGCTACATAACTCTTACAAGAAAGAGCTAAGTTGTAAGAGTAGTGCATTGCAACTAAGCACAGATCCATAACACTTCCCTTGAACAGATGAAACTTATCTCGTAGTTTCGTCAATTGATTACCAACATAAGCAAATGGAC
>JANITW010000007.1:27402569-27415102 GCA_027564335.1 Erythroxylum williamsii
GCATTGCATACTTTAACTTAAACCCTTATCTTTATAGCAAAGAATATCAATTATAAGTAGCCTTACTTTTGAAGGGATATCATTATGAATTTGTGGTATTACAACATTTCTATATATTTTGGAGTCATTTGGTTAATTGGGACAATGTTAATAGGAATAAGAATGAATATAGAGAGAAATAAGAATAAATATAATCATTATAATTATGATGATTGGTTAGAACGAAGAAATGATTACTATTAATATTAATGGTGGTTAGTTTATTAAAAATATTGAAAAATAAAAATTTGTTAAATTTTGATTTTAAAAGAAAATTTAATATATTTTAATTAATTATATGTAATTGCTAAAAAGAGAAAAATATAATTAATTACAATGTAATTAATTATATTGTAATATTTTAATTATATTATATTATAAATAATTAATATTAATTAATTGTATTTAAATAATTATCTTTTATTGTTAAAAAGATTTTTAAAAAAAGGAAGTGTCCCTCTCACATGAGAGTTGATACCTACCTCTTACTTAGGAATGATTTTCATTCCTCTTATATTTGATGAGGTATCAGGTAATTCTTGAAAGTCAGATATAAAAATACTTTTCAAATAATGGTAATATATATCCAACAACCTATTTTGCATTCTTTATTCATAAAATTAGGCCACGTACGAAGACATACGATATTTGTTCGATAAGCCCTTATCACATCCAAGCTCGAGCGATATTCGACAATTATACACACGACAACAAAAGAAAATATTCGACAATAACAAAACTTTATTATTAGATCCCAAATCAACAAACTAATATTTTGCAGACGGTCTTAGGACAATGCCGTTATCTTATTATCCACGTCACTAACAAACTACATGGTAATTGAAGGAGCACTTGAATAGATCATACAAGTATTATAAAATTAGCTTTTCAATGCCAACTTTTCTTGTGTGTGCAATGGTTAATGCACTTGAATAGAGATAGATGAGTGCAATAAAGCCAAGGAACTTGCCTTCCCTTTTTAATGCTAACTTTTGTTTCAACATATAACAAGTTAAAGAATGCGCTTCCATAGTTAACGGTTATTCGTCGTCATTCAGTTTATAAGCTGTAACGCTTCTGATTTCCCAGCCTCACACGGACAAATTGTGAATATTGGGCAAGTCTCGAAATGAGACACGGGTCCATTCAGCTTCAGAGAACGGAAAACTTCCAATTTTCCAAGCTTTTAAAACTTCATTAGCATTCATGTAATGAAGTAGCCCTGAAGCAATGCTGAGTAAGTACTATAGTCAGTTCATGACCCTCTTCCTGCAGTTTCTGCAAGGTAACATTCTTCCGGGTGGCGTGTTAGAGGTGCGGATAGCATATTATTCGTTGGAAAGCTGACATTCTTCCAGTTTTAAGCCTTTCTGAAGAATGCTTTGCTTGTAGTTTAATTCTTCCAAAATATTATGAATTCCACAAAGAGGAGCTTGTTCTTTAATGGATGACGGGGTTTTGTGGCCAACCAAAAGAAGGAAGCATAACGTAGAAATTGGTGAAGATTATTATGATGAACTGGTCTCAAGGTCACTTTTTCTACAGCTTAATGATTCCCATCAGTCATGCAAGAGCTGGTGGTGGACAATATTGTCGGTTGGAGTACATATATATATACATAGAGAATAAAACAACAACGAAACACAGAGACCAACATCAATAGAAAAGTATAATCGAGGTTTTAACTCGACTAATGTAACAACCGGGTGAACATGGACACTACATCCAGCCATTTTAACCGAAAACGAAGCAAACAAATAAATGCTTGCTACTACAGTTTTATTCATTCACTCTAATCACTACGCGCACGTCCTTGCCAGGGAAAGAAATCAACAGATTATAAGAAAAAGAATCTACTGTAATATGGCAAATCATGTCCCTTGTCTTTTGACTTCTAATTTATTCACTTCACTTAATATGACAGCAAGCAGTCTTCAAAACTTCCTGACAAAGTAAATGAAAGCATCAGCCAGTGGTCGATTTAAACTACAGCTTTTCATTAAACATTTAGTTTGAATTTTCTCTTGCTTAAGCAAGTACAGGTCTTGGCATCCAAGCAGGATTACCTGGTAAACATCACATTCACAAATCTTCGTTTTCATGTGGCTTTATCTAAAATGTGAAAGTAGCATCATGAAAGTTGGCAACAATCTCAGAGCCTGAAATAGATCCAATATAACTTTCTCAACTTTGTTCTTGAATTGTTCACTTAGGTAACAGACAACGTAGAATTGAAGAGAAATCAAATTAGCTTGAAACACCTTCCATTTTCGACAAGCTGTCATTAAGGCTCCTCACTAATCCATCAAACATGCCATCTTCAATATCAATTAATATCGTTTTATGTTCCTCAAACTCAAGAAGCTAGCATCATTTCAGGCATTGCCAAAATTTGAGCAATCTGGATGATATATGTCAGGATAAAAGAAAGAAGTTGGTTCTAGATTCTATATTGTAAGACCAACGTCATTCTTCTACTCCAAATTCTGGAAACATTTTAATCATCCAACTAGAATGAATAACTTCCAAATACCCTAAAGTAGAGCATGTTTCAACTTTACAACATCAAAAGAAAATTTTTTTCGTATAGATGGTTGGTATGAAGTTACAGAAAAAGATGTATATTCAATCACCCTATCGGATGGAGACCCACCATAGCCACAAAAAAAAGAACTAGTATGATCAATTTTTGCAAAAATATAGCAAAATTAGAAGAATTGCTCTTAGCAATGCTAAATGCAACTTCTTCGTCAATGCTTTATGAACAGGCTTACCTTTTAAAGCCTCTTCCTAATTTCCTCAATCACACGATCATAGTATTTCATTCTTCTGATGCAGGTTAGAGCTAAATCAAATTTCTTAGTTTGAAATGCATTTGCAAAAGAGTTGGACCATTCTTGGAATTTCTCTTGCATCTGCATAACAAAAATCAAAATACATCAAAATAACTGAAGAAAGAAATGGCTATTGCTACTCTCCAATAATAGAGCAACATAAAATCCTTGAACTGAAACTTTTCTCAGGGTTACCTTAACGATCTGGTCTGAAAGCCTGGAGGTAACCGTCAATCTCCTATTCTATTTGTCCAGAAACTTAAAATGTTTAAGAACATTCTACTAATACATTATTGTAAGTTATGCCACTCGGCCAACATATCTGCTAGCAGAAACCAAGCACATAAAGAGATAGCCTGCAATGCTCAATCATACATCTAAAGGAGAGTCTACCTGAGATTGTATCTCATTTAAAGTCTTAGAATCAGGTGCCTCTTCAACAGCTTCCCTGACTTCCATAATCTGCATTTGAGAATTTAGAAATAAAAAGATCATAACTTAGGTCCTCACAAACAGGAAAGGAAATAACACACGGGGATAAAGTATAATAGTAAACACTAGTTTTCTGTCAAAATATCTGCTCAAGTCATGCAGTCAGAGAACATATATATGCAAATGAGCTAATTCTATTGAAGTTCAGAGATCATTAATGGTTAAAGAAACACATAGAGATATAAACACAATATTAGATTCTTAAACAAGCTTTGGGATCATAAACTCCAAAAAAATTACCTCAGCTAGCAATCCTGGTTCTGAAATCGTTTCTTCTTCATTCACATCTATGCCTTCAAGCCTCAGCTGCAAAAATGATGTTGTTCTAATGCATAAATGGTCAGAAAGAGCGCTAGAAGTAAAAGGTAAGATCTAATAATGTTTAGTTTAGATGGCTTGCTCCACTTGTTCACAATTTAACATCAAGTACTATAATACATAACCCTGCCAAAACTAAGCCCTAGGAAAAGGATCTTTGATATTCAACAAACATAATTCATGACTGAAAATATAATTCCAACACCACTCACATCACGCTCTTGATTCTCTAAAATCTAAACCCTAACTAATTTTCAGCTTTTAACCAGTAAAAGCAATACATTACAAGCAATGGTGCCTAAGAAGTTAAACAAACCATAGTCAGCGATCTAATACAAAGCAAATCTAGAAAGAGCAACTATCTCACGAGCATTGACTTAAAAAAGAGAGGCGATTTAAAAACCCTACAGCAAGCAAGCACTGCCATTGAAACAAAAAATATTATAATACAAATTGCGACAAGGATGCTTACCATGTATATTGCCCTCGACAATGGATTACCAAGCGTGCGGTAAGCATCAATCAACCGAGCTGATTGTTCAGCCGCAAAGTCCCTCTCTTGCTTCAATCAATAACAAAGAGAAAATAAGTAAAAACCATCAATGGTTATTAATTTTTCCCACAAATCAAAAGCTCAAAGGAATAACTACTGCATTCTTAGCTCAAAGTGATTTCGAAGTAAACCTGAGATTTGGAATGAACTAAATCAGGGTGCAATTTCTTTTGCCAATCTTTGTACTTCCCCTCCAAGTTCACATCCCCAAGCTCATAATCCTTCTCCCTATTCACAAAGAAAGGGAATCAAAATTCAAGGAAATCGATTGAAGGAATTGATCAAACTTGAGCCGATTAACAAAGAAAAGAACTTTACAGTCCAAAAATATGAAAGAAATCGACGGAGGGATCAATAGGCTGAACGAACGGATCGACAGCAAGAGCAAGCCAGAAATGGAATGGAACCTTGTTGAGGTTTGGCACCGCAGTTCCAGCATTGAGCAGTAACCTCTCGGGAAAATTGTGAGCAGAAGGTTTTCCCGAGAAAGTGGTTTCGTAGGCTAGTGGAAGGAGAAGAAATGGCGGTGTGGTGGATTCGCAAACGATGTCCCGTCGAGGTAAAGGTCATGCGTTGGAGAAGTGCGGAGAGAGGTGTCCACGACTTTGCTCTCATCATTTTGTTTTGTCGAGACTCCTGGAGAATGGTTTCAGTTTCACCGTGCGTCTACTAAAAAGATCGAAGTGGTTGGTGAACTGTACTCTTCTAGCATTTTCTTTTGGTTTTTTATTATTTGTTTTTTAAAAAAACTTTTACAGTTTAATATTTTTAAAAAATATTTTTCGTTAAATAGACGAATGATTTTCATATAAAACTTGGAAATTCTTTCTTTATTTCCCTTCCAAACACAGAAGTAGTTGAACTTGATCTTTTTTTACAAATTGATATCAAATGGTTATACAAGCTTCAGCCCTTTTGGTTGCTTAGGCTTGGAATATGACTTACTGCTGGAGTAGCTGATCAAACAAGCTAATAAATATGCAATAAGCGTAATTACAAACTCTACCTGACCACCACTAACAGTACTCAGTATGGGAAATGTTGTTAAAAACAGGTGCAATCAATATTATATGTCTATTATTTTGTAATAAAACCATATATGTATTAGTTTTTTTTTTTTTTTTGTGGAGACTTCAATGAAATGATTGATGCTCCTGGTGACATCCTTGAAAGAGCCAACACTAATTAAACTTGTGTTTGATTACTTTGGTTTGTAACCAAACACAGAATGCTATTATTAAAATTTGCGGAATACGTAAAACTCACATGTGGCTATCTTTATCTATTCTTGGAATAGAAAATCAAGGACAACTTTTATCTTCTCAAGTTTAACCCTCCCGAAACTCTTTCCTTCTTCAACGTCTTCCACTTCTTCGAGCCTCCCTCTTGAAGCTTCTTCTCCAGTATCGTGCGTTAGTTCCTCCATCTTGTAATATTACACATTCTTGTTGTGCCTTTCTTTTCCCTAATCTCTGGTTTTTATTCAGATTCTGGTCATGGGTTGAGGTTCTTGTGCATTTTTGTTTTCTGATGCGGATTTCTATTGGGTGTTTTCTCTATCGCAGGTTTTAGTTGTTGTTCCTGTTGGGAAAAATTCTTGTTTAAGAAGATCTGTGTTTAAGGTAAATCCCCTGTACTGGTTTGTACTTTGCAATTTATATTTTTTCTGTGACGCGTTTCCCTTCTACACATGAGTCTGTGAAGTGAAGAATTCTCTCTTCACTTAAACCTCTCTCAACTCTTCCTTAAACACGCTGGTTACTTTAGACCAGCGTGTAAATCCATTTATTAGAGAGAAATCAAGGGTCTGAAGCCAAGAACTAGAGAGAGAGAAGAGGCAAGAGAAGAAAAGTAAAGCTTGAGAGGATATATAGAGATATCTAGACAATACTATGTGAGTGATGGGTCTGTATCTATCTCTCCCTAATCCATTTTCCTTGTTTGACGTTGAAGCATTTTTTTAGTCCTTGAAGACGTCACTTTTTCTGGGCTTCTTCATTCCCTTCTTCTGTTTACTCTTCACCCACGCTTGCTCCACTGTCAGCTTTCAAGTTTGTTACTTTTTCCTTTCTGGACTCCTCCCTGTGGTCGACCGTTAAAGCTAAGGTGGGTCTCAACTTCAGTTGCTTTTTCGCAACTTCAATTGATTGGCTCATTTTAATTTCTCTGTTTCTTCTTTCGTCGTCAAGGTGCCTCAGGCTGGAGTAATTACTTCTTAGGAATGCTGTAGAGATTAATTCATTCTACCATTATACCATTATACTACTCTTTAGCTCCAAATTCCTCACTCAAGACTAAAGTAAACATCATTTCGACTTTGTCAATTTGAACTTTGATTCTTCTCGTCTGTGAACTCCTAGTTACGCATGACTAAAATGTAGCAGCACAAGTTTATTTCTTCCCATGGCTTATACCATTATACTGCTCTTTATACTGCTACTTGAAGATTTCAATTTGTTGTTCTCTACATGTACAATGCAATTCATCATTTTCTGGGGAAAAAATAGCTGCACTGAAAGCATTTCAGAAGTTCTAATTGACTGTTAGGAATATTCAGCTAATTTACAAGAATATGCACAAAGTGGAGTCATTAATTCTGTTGGTGTTTTCTGAGAGTGAGAATGAGAGAAATGTTCAGTTCCAAATGCCTCTACCCTCAACTTTCCTCTACTAATAAACATGTATTTCACCTAAAAATTTAAAGGCATTAAACGACAATTTTTCTTTTCTTTTCATCTTTACCCGATTAGAAGATGGAGAACAATTTGCTACACGTCTGCACCACCTATACTCATCAATCTAACACACAAGTATACATAATCATCGCTTTTTAGGATCTTACATTATGTAGTTGACAATATTTATTCATTCTTGCAGTCATGGCTCGTTTCAGTTTGAGTTTACGTAGAAATGCGAAAAGAACAAAAAGGATTGTGGTTGTCTTAACTATATGGTTGCAGTTGTGTAATATTGTTAGTTCGCTATTGATTTTGTTGGCATCAGAGGCTTCTTTGTTTAGTTATAGGCTAAGGGTTAGAAGATATTTGCATAATTTTTATGCAAATTGAGATTATGTGAGGCGAATTTTTGCATTACAATGATGAGTCCTATATTTTAATGGTTAGGATGAATAGGCAAGCTTTTTTTAAACTTTATGAAATGCTAGAAAGTATAGGAGGATTGAAGTCAACAAAAAACATGCTTATTGATGAACAAGTAGCAATTTTCTTAGATATTATTGCTCATCATGTTAAAAATCGAGTCATTGGAAGAAATTTTAGAAGGTCAGGTGAGACAGTTAGTCGGTGTTTTCATAATGCCCTAAATGCAGTGATGCATTTGCAAGAGCTTTTGTTTAAGAAACCTGAGCTAATACCAACAAACTCTTCGGACTATCGGTGGAGGTGGTTTAAGGTAGATAATCACCATTTTATTTTGATAAGAAAATATAGTGAATGTGATTAAGGTTTCTCATTATTTTTTATTTCATTTCAATTTTAAAATTGCCTAGGTGCTCTGGATGGGACATATATCAGGGTTAATGTGCCAATTAAAGATAAGGTTAGATTTCGAACTCATAAGGGCGACATTGCAACAAACATGTTAGCTGTGTGCACACCTAACATGCAATTTGTTTATGTTTTTCCTAGCTGGGAAGGGTCAGTAGCTGATGGTCGAGTTCTTTGTGATGCAATAACTAGGAGACATGGATTAAAAGTGCCTCATGGTAAGCTTTCCTATATGATAAAGGAAGGTTGTTTGGAATTTTGTATATAAGAAAATGTTAATTGTATAACTTATGTAGTTTTTTTTATAGGTTGCTATTACCTAGTCGACATATATTATACAAATTGTGAGGGCTTTCTTGCAACTTTTAAGGGTCAAAGGTACCATTTGAATGAATGGCGTCAAGGTTATCAACCAAGAACTGCAGAGGAATTTTTTAATATGAAACATGCGAGTGCACGCAATGTAATTGAGAGGTGTTTTGGATTATTAAAAATTAGGTGGGCTATTCTTAGGAGTCCATCATTTTATCCAATAAAAACACACAATCGAATTATTTTAGCTTGTTGTTTGCTTCATAATTTTATTAGGCAGGAGATGAGTTTTGATCCCCTGGAGAGCGATTTAGGGGATGATTTTCACATCAATCCAGTTGTTGAGGAGGAGTCTATCACTGCTATTGACCCAACTAATGCTTGGACAAATTGGAGAATTGGATTGGCACATGAAATGTTCAGTGAATGGCAAACATCTAGGCAAATTGAGAATTGACTTTTTTTTCAAGTATTGTATTTTATTGTCAATGTTAGGAGGTTTGAAATAATTGTTTATGTAAGTTGTACTTTTGTTTTTTATATTATACGCTGTTATTGTAGACCATATTGTTCTCGTTAATTGTTGATGCTTAATGTTACTTGATATGAAGAATTTTTTTGATGTTTTTATTTTTCCTTAATTATGATGATTATTTTTAATTTATCTTTATTGCTTTAATTTGGTAGATAAGTATGTCGATGAATTCTCCCTCCGCTGTTGAGACTGAAAGTTCAAAACGAACAAAACGAAAGTGGACTTATGATGAGGATGTTGTCCTAGTTTCCTGTATGGTTGATTTGTATAATGTGGGAAAGTATAATGCTGATACTGGATTTAAAGCTGGGTATCTCAATGAATTAGAAAGAATGATTAGAACAAAACTTCCTAATTCAAATTTAAGAGCCAAACCTCATATAGAGTCTAGGATTAAGACTTTGAAGAAAGAGTGGAGCATTGTTTATGATATGATAAGGAAAGACACTAGTGGATTTGGATGGGATGCAGAAAGGAAGATTATCACTGCTGAAGATCATGTATGGGATTCTTACTTAAGTGTAAGTATTCAATTTGTTTATCTTGTTTAAGTATTTTCTTTAACTACTTTCTTGTAATTTATATAAATTATTGACCTTTTTTCCACTTGCTTACAGAGTCACAAAGATGCTGCTCAATTTCGACAGAGGAGCTTTCCTTTTTATCATAAATTGACTGGGATTTATGGACAAGATCGTGCAACCGGAAATGACGCAAAAACTGCTGCAAATATTTTGGAGTAAATGAAAAGGCAAGAAGATGTAGGTGGGATAAATGAAGGTGATGAAGATCAATATGAGCATAGTTGGCATGAGATAGATGATTCCTTCACCCAACCTCAAACCTCGAATATTATAAGACAAGCTGAAAATATTTCAGGACGGAAGAGAAAAAAGAGTAATGATACGCAAGAAGCAAGTCGTACAGAAGCAATTATTGATGCTATCAGGATGTTGGGTGATATCATAAATCAGGTTGGAGCTGAATTGTCTCAGAGTATTGGGAATGAAAAAGATATTCAAAAAAAATTGCCACAGTTAGATATGTCTCTCCCCTCTAATAATCTAGCTCCCTCCATATCCCAACATATCGGATCTCTACACCGCCTACATATAATGCCTTAAATGGTGCCATACTGATGCTAGAGTCATAACTATTGTTATATGCAAACTCCATCAAAGTTAGATATCTATCCTAATCACCCTTAAAGTTCAACACACAAGCTCTCATCATATCTTCCAATTTTTGAATCGTACGTTCCAACTTTCCATCTAACTAAGGGTGAAATGCAGTACTCAAATTTAACCTAGTTGCCAAAGTTATTTGTAAACTCCTCCAGAATCGAGAAGTGAATCGTGGATCTCAATATGATACAATAGACAATGGAACCTCGTGTAACATCACAATCTCATTAACATATAACTTGGCAAGATTATTCAAGGAGACTGTTTATTGTACCAGTAAGAAATGAGCTAATTTAGTCAGAATCACCTAAACATAATCATATTTATGTTTGATCCTCGATAATGCTACCATGAAATCCATTAAAATTTTCTCCCACTTTTAGAAAGGAATAGTTAAGGGTCTTAATTTCCCTACTAGTGTCTGATGCTCTGCCTTGACCTACTGACATTTCAAACACACCTCGACACAAATTCTGCTACATCTTTCTTCATTGTTAGCCACCGGTAAAAAGGTCTTAAGTTCCAATACATTTTTGTTGTACAAGGGTGCATAGCATATGGTGCACTATAAGCTTCCTTTAAATGCTCCTCTCGTAATCCATCAACATCTAGCACATATACTTGCCTCCCAATTACCAACTCTCCGTCTACTCTTATTGAAAATTTAATCCCCCTATTTTATTGTTGGAGTTATGTAAATATAGTGCCCTGGAAAGCAAGTGTATTTACATGTAACTTTATCTTCTTCAGTTATAGTTTTGTAATGAAAATATTTATTATTAATAAAACAAAAGAGTTTGGTTTTATCTGTATGAGCATTATATATCTGGTCATAAGGTACCAAGATTCATTTGTAAGTAATATACATATACATAGAGATGTATGGGAAACATGTATATTATTAGAATCTGAATTAATTAATTCACAGTTGAATAATCAAGTTGGTCGCTTGATTATGGTTTAGACTGTAGTGTTGCGATTTATCTCCATATAAGTTGTAACATCCCGTTACTGTCAGCAAGGGTATTATGGTAATATCAGGACTGACTGATCGGTTTTACTGCATTTACTGACTGAGTATGCTACTGGCCTCTAATTATAGAGGAACTGGTCTATTGCATATGCATATATTCATTGGTACGTGCATTCATGATTTTTCGGTATTTAATTGTGAACTGGAACTGACTGAATTGACTAGTTTGTGAATTGATTGAATTGTGAACTGACTGAACTGACTGGTATATGATCGACTGAGAAATTGAGAGTAATTGGGTTCAAATGACTGATTTAAAATAGTGTGAGAGTGACTGGCATCTGACAGTGGCTTATAGGAAATTTTCGGGAAATTCGGGAGAAAATGCCCGGACTGGAAATTTTGGAATGACAGACTGATTGACCGTATAGTACTGAAAGAACTGTCCAATGGTAATGGAAAAATTAGAATTTTACTCATAGGAAATAAATATGTTGAGCCATTGAAAAATTGAGACTGAAATTTGGACCGAGTTGGAGACTTAGGTCTATAAATATTAGGTGTGAAAGAAATTGGGAAAATTTTCTCAAAGGCTTTATTGTTTCTTCTTCCTCCTCCCACGGTAGTTTGCGATCCCTTCATCGGTGAGGATTCCTCGATATTTCTTGTGATTTTCCTCTCATTGAGTTAAGCTAACTGATTTATTGTGATTGATGAAAGATAGAGAGGCTTTAGAGAGGAGTAATCGTGGATTTGAAAGATTTTAGGGTTACGGTGGATTTGTGGATCGATCTGTGATTTGGTAAGTATTTTTGTGTTTAATGTTGCTATTACTGGTTGTTTGAGCAATTATGGCATTTATTAGGGTTGATTTGAGTAGTTGAGGTGTTTTAATGAGGGTTTAAGTGCATTAATGGCGGAAAGCGATCGGAGATGACGATTGGACCGTCGCACGTCGCGACGAGCACTGAAGCGCCGAGGGCTTCGTCGTGACGAATAATTGAATTTAATTAAATTCGTTAGTCACGACGAGCTCGGGTAGGCGACGCGACGAGCATGAATTGGTACGTCGCGACGAGTGGTTCCCACGTCGCGACGAACGTGGCTTTGTGCTACGCGGCGAGCGGCCTCCACGTCGCGACGAGTGAGCTTTTCACGTCGCGACGAAGGGGCGTGGGTCGCGACGTATGGGACAATTTCTGATTTGGAATGAGCTTAGTTGATTTGGCATAATTTATGGTATAGACCCCCGATTGATGTAATACCTGATTCATTGTGAACTAGAGAAAGGGGTCTACTATTGAGGAAATATCGAGAGTTAGAATTTAATGTAAATGGTACTGACTGTCGAGATGAAAGTTAATTGTGATTCATAGTGTGACCTAAGTGTCAAATAGAGATTTTTGGAGTTTTCATTGGAAATTGTGATAGAGGTCTTGACCCGATGAATGGGAAATTATTATAGGGAGTACGAACTGAGGGAATTGACTGAATAATAGGAGTGGATCAATTATTATCGATCAACTGAATGATGAGTTAGAATTGAGAGTAAGACGTCAAAATGGGATTCTAGCACCGGAAACCGTGAGCATGCATTGTACATCATTTCACTGAGACATATGCTTCACTGTACTGTTTAATTGAGCGATTAGTAATGGACTGTATTTTACTGTTATAGAGGCACCGTTGGACCGTCGTTCCACGGATATTGCTGGGACTTCCAGGCAGTAGCTCGGAAGTTACAGGTGAGTAACCTAGTTGGTTTCTCAAATTCCTGATTGCTT